>CM075864.1:40473322-40953747 GCA_038021265.1 Cyprinella venusta | reverse complement strand
TGCCGAGATATCGGATGTCAAAGTTTTGACCTGAAAAAAAAACATAAGGGGTAACACTGTCGTTTTTGGCCGAAATTTTGACCCCCTCCGATCTTCTTGAAACTCTGGATTCTGACAGAGGGCCACGAGACTTCGACCAGCACGCAAAAATGGAGGCTCTAGACCCTTCCAGAGCCGAGATATCGGATGTCAAAGTTTTGACCTGAAAAAAAAACATAAGGGGTAACACTGTCGTTTTTGGCCGAAATTTTGACCCCCTCCGATCTTCTTGAAACTCTGGATTCTGACAGAGGGCCACGAGACTTCGACCAGCGTGCAAAAATGGAGGCTCTAGACCCTTCCAGAGCCGAGATATCGGATGTTAAAGTTTTGACCTGAAAAAAAAAACATAAGGGGTAACACTGTCGTTTTTGGCCGAAATTTTGACCCCCTCCGATCTTCTTGAAACTCTGGATTCTGACAGAGGGCCACGAGACTTCGACCAGCGCGCAAAAATGGAGGCTCTAGACCCTTCCAGAGCCGAGATATCGGATGTCAAAGTTTTGACCTGAAAAAAAACATAAGGGGTAACACTGTCGTTTTTGGCCGAAATTTTGACCCCCTCCGATCTTCTTGAAACTCTGGATTCTGACAGAGGGCCACGAGACTTCGACCAGCGCGCAAAAATGGAGGCTCTAGACCCTTCCAGAGCCGAGATATCGGATGTCAAAGTTTTGACCTGATAAAAAACATAAGGGGTAACACTGTCGATTTTGGCCGAAATTTTGACCCCCTCCGATCTTCTTGAAACTCTGGATTCTGACAGAGGGCCACGAGACTTCGACCAGCGCGCAAAAATAGAGGCTCTAGACCCTTCCAGAGCCGAGATATAGGATGTCAAAGTTTTGACCTGAAAAAAAAACATAAGGGGTAACACTGTCGTTTTTGGCCGAAATTTTGACCCCCTCCGATCTTCTTGAAACTCTGGATTCTGACAGAGGGCCACGAGACTTCGACCAGCGCGCAAAAATGGAGGCTCTAGACCCTTCCAGAGCCGAGATATCGGATGTCAAAGTTTTGACCTGAAAAAAAAAACATAAGGGGTAACACTGTCGTTTTTGGCCGAAATTTTGACCCCCTCCGATCTTCTTGAAACTCTGGATTCTGACAGAGGGCCACGAGACTTCGACCAGCGCGCAAAAATGGAGGCTCTAGACCCTTCCAGAGTCGAGATATAGGATGTCAAAGTTTTGACCTGAAAAAAAAACATAAGGGGTAACACTGTCGTTTTTGGCCGAAATTTTGACCCCCTCCGATCTTCTTGAAACTCTGGATTCTGACAGAGGGCCACGAGACTTCGACCAGCGCGCAAAAATGGAGGCTCTAGACCCTTCCAGAGCCGAGATATCGGATGTCAAAGTTTTGACCTGAAAAAAAAAACATAAGGGGTAACACTGTCGTTTTTGGCCGAAATTTTGACCCCCTCCGATCTTCTTGAAACTCTGGATTCTGACAGAGGGCCACGAGACTTCGACCAGCGCGCAAAAATGGAGGCTCTAGACCCTTCCAGAGCCGAGATATCGGATGTCAAAGTTTTGACCTGAAAAAAAAACATTAGGGGTAACAAGGTCGTTTTTGGCCGAAATTTTGACCCCCTCCGATCTTCTTGAAACTCTGGATTCTGACAGAGGGCCACGAGACTTCGACCCGCACGCAAAAATGGAGGCTCTAGACCCTTCCAGAGCCGAGATATCGGATGTCAAAGTTTTGACCTGAAAAAAAAAAACATAAGGGGTAACACTGTCAGTTTTGGCCGAAATTTTGGCCCCCTCCGATCTTCTTGAAACTCTGGATTCTGACAGAGGGCCACGAGACTTCGACCAGCGCGCAAAAATGGAGGATCTAGACCCTTCCAGAGCCGAGATATCGGATGTCAAAGTTTTGACCTGAAAAAAAAACATAAGGGGTAAAACTGTCGTTTTTGGACGAAATTTTGACCCCCTCCGATCTTCTTGAAATTCTGGATTCTGACAGAGGGCCACGAGACTTCGACCAGCGCGCAAAAATGGAGGCTCTAGACCCTTCCAGAGCCGAGATATCGGATGTCAAAGTTTTGACCTGAAAAAAAAACATAAGGGGTAACACTGTCGTTTTTGGCCGAAATTTTGACCCCCTCCGATCTTCTTGAAACTCTGGATTCTGACAGAGGGCCACGAGACTTCGACCAGCGCGCAAAAATGGAGGCTCTAGACCCTTCAAGAGCCGAGATATCGGATGTCAAAGTTTTGACCCGAAAAAAAAAACATAAGGGGTAACACTGTCGTTTTTGGCAGAAATGTTGACCCCCTCCGATCTTCTTGAAACTCTGGATTCTGACAGAGGGCCACGAGACTTCGACCAGCGCGCAAAAATGGAGGCTCTAGACCCTTCCAGAGCCGAGATATCGGATGTCAAAGTTTTGACCTGAAAAAAAACATAAGGGGTAACACTGTCGTTTTTGGCCGAAATTTTGACCCCCTCCGATCTTCTTGAAACTCTGGATTCTGACAGAGGGCCACGAGACTTCGACCAGCGCGCAAAAATGGAGGCTCTAGACCCTTCCAGAGCCGAGATATCGGATGTCAAAGTTTTGACCTGAAAAAAAAAACATAAGGGGTAACACTGTCGTTTTTGGCCGAAATTTTGACCCCCTCCGATCTTCTTGAAACTCTGGATTCTGACAGAGGGCCACGAGACTTCGACCAGCGCGCAAAAATGAAGGCTCTAGACCCTTCCAGAGCCGAGATATCGGATGTCAAAGTTTTGACCTGAAAAAAAAAAACATAAGGGGTAACACTGTCGTTTTTGGCCGAAATTTTGACCCCCTCCGATCTTCTTGAAACTCTGGATTCTGACAGAGGGCCACGAGACTTCGACCAGCGCGCAAAAATGGAGGCTCTAGACCCTTCCAGAGCCGAGATATCGGATGTCAAAGTTTTGACCTGAAAAAAAAAAAACATAAGGGGTAACAATGTCGTTTTTGGCCGAAATTTTGACCCCCTCCAATCTTCTTGAAACTCTGGATTCTGACAGACGGCCACGAGACTTCGACCAGCGCGCAAAAATGGAGGCTCTAGACCCTTCCAGAGCCGAGATATCGGATGTCAAAGTTTTGACCTGAAAAAAAAAAACATAAGGGGTAACACTGTCGTTTTTGGCCGAAATTTTGACCCCCTCCGATCTTCTTGAAACTCTGGATTCTGACAGAGGGCAATGAGACTTCGACCAGCGCGCAAAAATGGAGGCTCTAGACCCTTCCAGAGCCGAGATATCGGATGTCAAAGTTTTGACCCGAAAAAAAAAAACATAAGGGGTAACACTGTCGTTTTTGGCCGAAATTTTGACCCCCTCCGATCTTCTTGAAACTCTGGATTCTGACAGAGGGCCACGAGACTTCGACCAGCGCGCAAAAATGGAGGCTCTAGACCCTTCCAGAGCCGAGATATCGGATGTCAAAGTTTTGACCTGAAAAAAAAAACATAAGGGGTAACACTGTCGTTTTTGGCCGAAATTTTGACCCCCTCCGATCTTCTTGAAACTCTGGATTCTGACAGAGGGCCACGAGACTTCGACCAGCGCGCAAAAATGGAGGCTCTAGACCCTTCCAGAGCCGAGATATCGGATGTCAAAGTTTTGACCTGAAAAAAAAAACATAAGGGGTAACACTGTCGTTTTTGGCCGAAATTTTGACCCCCTCCGATCTTCTTGAAACTCTGGATTCTGACAGAGGGCCACGAGACTTCGACCAGCACGCAAAAATGGAGGCTCTAGACCCTTCCAGAGCCGAGATATCGGATGTCAAAGTTTTGACCTGAAAAAAAAAACATAAGGGGTAACACTGTCGTTTTTGGCCGAAATTTTGACCCCCTCCGATCTTCTTGAAACTCTGGATTCTGACAGAGGGCCACGAGACTTCGACCAGCGCGCAAAAATGGAGGCTCTAGACCCTTCCAGAGCCGAGATATCGGATGTCAAAGTTTTGACCTGAAAAAAAAAAACATAAGGGGTAACACTGTCGTTTTTGGCCGAAATTTTGACCCCCTCCGATCTTCTTGAAACTCTGGATTCTGACAGAGGGCCACGAGACTTCGACCAGCGCGCAAAAATGGAGGCTCTAGACCCTTCCAGAGCCGAGATATCGGATGTCAAAATTTTGACCTGAAAAAAAAACATAAGGGGTAACACTGTCGTTTTTGGCCGAAATTTTGACCCCCTCCGATCTTCTTGAAACTCTGGATTCTGACAGAGGGCCACGAGACTTCGACCAGCGCGCAAAAATGGAGGCTCTAGACCCTTCCAGAGCCGAGATATCGGATGTCAAAGTTTTGACCTGAAAAAAAAAAACATAAGGGGTAACACTGTCGTTTTTGGCCGAAATTTTGACCCCCTCCGATCTTCTTGAAACTCTGGATTCTGACAGAGGGCCACGAGACTTCGACCAGCGCGCAAAAATGGAGGCTCTAGACCCTTCCAGAGCCGAGATATCGGACGTCAAAGTTTTGACCCGAAAAAAAAAAACATAAGGGGTAACACTGTTGTTTTTGGCCGAAATTTTGACCCCCTCCGATCTTCTTGAAACTCTGGATTCTGACAGAGGGCCACGAGACTTCGACCAGCGCGCAAAAATGGAGGCTCTAGACCCTTCCAGAGCCGAGATATCGGATGTCAAAGTTTTGACCTGAAAAAAAACATAAGGGGTAACACTGTCGTTTTTGGCCGAAATTTTGACCCCCTCCGATCTTCTTGAAACTGGATTCTGACAGAAGGCCACGAGACTTCAACCAGCGCGCAAAAATGGAGGCTCTAGACCCTTCCAGAGCCGAGATATCGGATGTCAAAGTTTTGACCTGGAAAAAAAAACATAAGGGGTAACACTGTCGTTTTTGGCCGAAATTTTGACCCCCTCCGATCTTCTTGAAACTCTGGATTCTGACAGAGGGCCACGAGACTTCGACCAGCGCGCAAAAATGGAGGCTCTAGACCCTTCCAGAGCCGAGATATCGGATGTCAAAGTTTTGACCTGAAAAAAAAACATAAGGGGTAACACTGTCGTTTTTGGCCGAAATTTTGACCCCCTCCGATCTTCTTGAAACTCTGGATTCTGACAGAGGGCCACGAGACTTCGACCAGCGCGCAAAAATGGAGGCTCTAGACCCTTCCAGAGCCGAGATATCGGATGTCAAAGTTTTGACCTGGAAAATAAAACATAAGGGGTAACACTGTCGTTTTTGGCCGAAATTTTGACCCCCTCCGATCTTCTTGAAACTCTGGATTCTGACAGAGGGCCACGAGACTTCGACCAGCGCACAAAAATGGAGGCTCTAGACCCTTCCAGAGCCGAGATATCGGATGTCAAAGTTTTGACCTGAAAAAAAAACATAAGGGGTAACACTTTCGTTTTTGGCCGAAATTTTGACCCCCTCCGATCTTCTTGAAACTCTGGATTCTGACAGAGGGCCACGAGACTTCGACCAGCGCGCAAAAATGGAGGCTCTAGACCCTTCCAGAGCCGAGATATCGGATGTCAAAGTTTTGACCTGAAAAAAAAACATAAGGGGTAACACTGTCGTTTTTGGCCGAAATTTTGACCCCCTCCGATCTTCTTGAAACTCTGGATTCTGACAGAGGGCCACGAGACTTCGACCAGCGCGCAAAAATGGAGGATCTAGACCCTTCCAGAGCCGAGATATCGGATGTCAAAGTTTTGACCTGAAAAATAAAACATAAGGGGTAACACTGTCGTTTTTGGCCGAAATTTTGACCCCCTCCGATCTTCTTGAAACTCTGGATTCTGACAGAGGGCCACGAGACTTCGACCAGCGCGCAAAAATGGAGGCTCTAGACCCTTCCAGAGCCGAGATATCGGATGTCAAAGTTTTGACCTGAAAAAAAAAACATAAGGGGTAACACTGTCGTTTTTGGCCGAAATTTTGACCCCCTCCGATCTTCTTGAAACTCTGGATTCTGACAGAGGGCCACGAGACTTCGACCAGCGCGCAAAAATGGAGGCTCTAGACCCTTCCAGAGCCGAGATATCGGATGTCAAAGTTTTGACCTGAAAAAAAAACATAAGGGGTAACACTGTCGTTTTTGGCCGAAATTTTGACCCCCTCCGATCTTCTTGAAACTGGATTCTGACAGAAGGCCACGAGACTTCAACCAGCGCGCAAAAATGGAGGCTCTAGACCCTTCCAGAGCCGAGATATCGGATGTCAAAGTTTTGACCTGGAAAAAAAAACATAAGGGGTAACACTGTCGTTTTTGGCCGAAATTTTGACCCCCTCCGATCTTCTTGAAACTCTGGATTCTGACAGAGGGCCACGAGACTTCGACCAGCGCGCAAAAATGGAGGCTCTAGACCCTTCCAGAGCCGAGATATCGGATGTCAAAGTTTTGACCTGAAAAAAAAACATAAGGGGTAACACTGTCGTTTTTGGCCGAAATTTTGACCCCCTCCGATCTTCTTGAAACTCTGGATTCTGACAGAGGGCCACGAGACTTCGACCAGCGCGCAAAAATGGAGGCTCTAGACCCTTCCAGAGCCGAGATATCGGATGTCAAAGTTTTGACCTGGAAAATAAAACATAAGGGGTAACACTGTCGTTTTTGGCCGAAATTTTGACCCCCTCCGATCTTCTTGAAACTCTGGATTCTGACAGAGGGCCACGAGACTTCGACCAGCGCACAAAAATGGAGGCTCTAGACCCTTCCAGAGCCGAGATATCGGATGTCAAAGTTTTGACCTGAAAAAAAAACATAAGGGGTAACACTTTCGTTTTTGGCCGAAATTTTGACCCCCTCCGATCTTCTTGAAACTCTGGATTCTGACAGAGGGCCACGAGACTTCGACCAGCGCGCAAAAATGGAGGCTCTAGACCCTTCCAGAGCCGAGATATCGGATGTCAAAGTTTTGACCTGAAAAAAAAACATAAGGGGTAACACTGTCGTTTTTGGCCGAAATTTTGACCCCCTCCGATCTTCTTGAAACTCTGGATTCTGACAGAGGGCCACGAGACTTCGACCAGCGCGCAAAAATGGAGGATCTAGACCCTTCCAGAGCCGAGATATCGGATGTCAAAGTTTTGACCTGAAAAATAAAACATAAGGGGTAACACTGTCGTTTTTGGCCGAAATTTTGACCCCCTCCGATCTTCTTGAAACTCTGGATTCTGACAGAGGGCCACGAGACTTCGACCAGCGCGCAAAAATGGAGGCTCTAGACCCTTCCAGAGCCGAGATATCGGATGTCAAAGTTTTGACCTGAAAAAAAAAACATAAGGGGTAACACTGTCGTTTTTGGCCGAAATTTTGACCCCCTCCGATCTTCTTGAAACTCTGGATTCTGACAGAGGGCCACGAGACTTCGACCAGCGCGCAAAAATGGAGGCTCTAGACCCTTCCAGAGCCGAGATATCGGATGTCAAAGTTTTGACCTGAAAAAAAAAAACATAAGGGGTAACACTGTCGTTTTTGGCCGAAATTTTGACCCCCTCCGATCTTCTTGAAACTCTGGATTCTGACAGAGGGCCACGAGACTTCGACCAGCGCGCAAAAATGGAGGCTCTAGACCCTTCCAGAGCCGAGATATCGGATGTCAAAGTTTTGACCTGAAAAAAAAACATAAGGGGTAACACTGTCGTTTTTGGCCGAAATTTTGACCCCCTCCAATCTTCTTGAAACTCTTGATTCTGACAGAGGACCACGAGACTTCGACCAGCGCGCAAAAATGGAGGCTCTAGACCCTTCCAGAGCCGAGATATCGGATGTCAAAGTTTTGACCTGAAAAAAAAAACATAAGGGGTAACACTGTCGTTTTTGGCCGAAATTTTGACCCCCTCCGATCTTCTTGAAACTCTGGATTCTGACAGAGGGCCACGAGACTTCGACCAGCGCGCAAAAATGGAGGCTCTAGACCCTTCCAGAGCCGAGATATCGGATGTCAAAGTTTTGACCTGAAAAAAAACATAAGGGGTAACACTGTCGTTTTTGGCCGAAATTTTGACCCCCTCCGATCTTCTTGAAACTCTGGATTCTGACAGAGGGCCACGAGACTTCGACCAGCGCGCAAAAATGGAGGCTCTAGACCCTTCCAGAGCCGAGATATCGGATGTCAAAGTTTTGACCTGAAAAAAAAACATAAGGGGTAACACTGTCGTTTTTGGCCGAAATTTTGACCCCCTCCGATCTTCTTGAAACTCTGGATTCTGACAGAGGGCCACGAGACTTCGACCAGCGCGCAAAAATGGAGGCTCTAGACCCTTCCAGAGCCGAGATATCGGATGTCAAAGTTTTGACCTGAAAAAAAAAACATAAGGGGTAACACTGTCGTTTTTGGCCGAAATTTTGACCCCCTCCGATCTTCTTGAAACTCTGGATTCTGACAGAGGGCCACGAGACTTCGACCAGCGCGCAAAAATGGAGGATCTAGACCCTTCCAGAGCCGAGATATCGGATGTCAAAGTTTTGACCTGAAAAATAAAACATAAGGGGTAACACTGTCGTTTTTGGCCGAAATTTTGACCCCCTCCGATCTTCTTGAAACTCTGGATTCTGACAGAGGGCCACGAGACTTCGACCAGCGCGCAAAAATGGAGGCTCTAGACCCTTCCAGAGCCGAGATATCGGATGTCAAAGTTTTGACCTGAAAAAAAAACATAAGGGGTAACACTGTCGTTTTTGGCCGAAATTTTGACCCCCTCCGATCTTCTTGAAACTCTGGATTCTGACAGAGGGCCACGAGACTTCGACCAGCGCGCAAAAATGGAGGCTCTAGACCCTTCCAGAGCCGAGATATCGGATGTCAAAGTTTTGACCCGAAAAAAAAAACATAAGGGGTAACACTGTCGTTTTTGGCCGAAATTTTGACCCCCTCCGATCTTCTTGAAACTCTGGATTCTGACAGAGGGCCACGAGACTTCGACCAGCGCGCAAAAATGGAGGCTCTGGACCCTTCCAGAGCCGAGATATCGGATGTCAAAGTTTTGACCTGAAAAAAAAACATAAGGGGTAACACTGTCGTTTTTGGCCGAAATTTTGACCCCCTCCAATCTTCTTGAAACTCTGGATTCTGACAGAGGGCCACGAGACTTCGACCAGCGCGCAAAAATGGAGGCTCTAGACCCTTCCAGAGCCGAGATATCGGATGTCAAAGTTTTGACCTGAAAAAAAAACATAAGGGGTAACACTGTCGTTTTTGGCCGAAATTTTGACCCCCTCCGATCTTCTTGAAACTCTGGATTCTGACAGAGGGCCACGAGACTTCGACCAGCGCGCAAAAATGGAGGCTCTAGACCCTTCCAGAGCCGAGATATCGGATGTCAAAGTTTTGACCTGAAAAAAAAACATAAGGGGTAACACTGTCGTTTTTGGCCGAAATTTTGACCCCCTCCGATCTTCTTGAAACTCTGGATTCTGACAGAGGGCCACGAGACTTCGACCAGCGCGCAAAAATGGAGGCTCTAGACCCTTCCAGAGCCGAGATATCGGATGTCAAAGTTTTGACCTGAAAAAAAAAAACATAAGGGGTAACACTGTCGTTTTTGGCAGAAATTTTGACCCCCTCCGATCTTCTTGAAACTCTGGATTCTGACAGAGGGCCACGAGACTTCGACCAGCGCGCAAAAATGGAGGCTCTATACCCTTCCAGAGCCGAGATATCGGATGTCAAAGTTTTGACCTGAAAAAAAAAACATAAGGGGTAACACTGTCGTTTTTGGCCGAAATTTTGACCCCCTCCGATCTTCTTGAAACTCTGGATTCTGACAGAGGGCCACGAGACTTCGACCAGCACGCAAAAATGGAGGCTCTAGACCCTTCCAGAGCCGAGATATCGGATGTCAAAGTTTTGACCTGAAAAAAAAAACATAAGGGGTAACACTGTCGTTTTTGGCCGAAATTTTGACCCCCTCCGATCTTCTTGAAACTCTGGATTCTGACAGAGGGCCACGAGACTACGACCAGCTCGCAAAAATGGAGGCTCTAGACCCTTCCAGAGCCGAGATATCGAATGTCAAAGTTTTGACCTGAAAAAAAAACATAAGGGGTAACACTGTCGTTTTTGGCCGAAATTTTGACCCCCTCCGATCTTCTTGAAACTCTGGATTCTGACAGAGGGCCACGAGACTTCGACCAGCGCGCAAAAATGGAGGCTCTAGACCCTTCCAGAGCCGAGATATCGGATGTCAAAGTTTTGACCTGAAAAAAAAAACATAAGGGGTAACACTGTCGTTTTTGGCCGAAATTTTGACCCCCTCCGATCTTCTTGAAACTCTGGATTCTGACAGAGGGCCACGAGACTTCGACCAGCGCGCAAAAATGGAGGCTCTAGACCCTTCCAGAGCCGAGATATCGGATGTCAAAGTTTTGACCTGAAAAAAAAACATAAGGGGTAACACTGTCGTTTTTGGCCGAAATTTTGACCCCCTCCGATCTTCTTGAAACTCTGGATTCTGACAGAGGGCCACGAGACTTCGACCAGCGCGCAAAAATTGAGGCTCTAGACCCTTCCAGAGCTGAGATATCGGATGTCAAAGTTTTGACCTGAAAAAAAAAAACATAAGGGGTAACACTGTCGTTTTTGGCCGAAATTTTGACCCCCTCCGATCTTCTTGAAACTCTGGATTCTGACAGAGGGCCACGAGACTTCGACCAGCGCGCAAAAATGGAGGCTCTAGACCCTTCCAGAGCCGAGATATAGGATGTCAAAGTTTTGACCTGAAAAAAAAAAACATAAGGGGTAACACTGTCGTTTTTGGCCGAAATTTTGACCCCCTCCGATCTTCTTGAAACTCTGGGTTCTGACAGAGGGCCACGAGACTTCGACCAGCGCGCAAAAATGGAGGCTCTAGACCCTTCCAGAGCCGAGATATCGGATGTCAAAGTTTTGACCTGAAAAAAAAACATAAGGGGTAACACTGTCGTTTTTGGACGAAATTTTGACCCCCTCCGATCTTCTTGAAACTCTGGATTCTGACAGAGGGCCACGAGACTTCGACCAGCGCGCAAAAATGGAGGCTCTAGACCCTTCCAGAGCCGAGATATCGGATGTCAAAGTTTTGACCTGAAAAAAAAAACATAAGGGGTAACACTGTTTTTTTGGCCGAAATTTTGACCCCCTCCGATCTTCTTGAAACTCTGGATTCTGACAGAGGGCCACGAGATTTCGACCAGCGTGCAAAAATGGAGGCTCTAGACCCTTCCAGAGCCGAGATATCGGATGTCAAAGTTTTGACCTGAAAAAAAAACATAAGGGGTAACACTGTCGTTTTTGGCCGAAATTTTGACCCCCTCCGATCTTCTTGAAACTCTGGATTCTGACAGAGGGCCACGAGACTTCGACCAGTGCGCAAAAATGGAGGCTCTAGACCCTTCCAGAGCCGAGATATCGGATGTCAAAGTTTTGACCTGAAAAAAAAACATAAGGGGTAACACTGTCGTTTTTGGCCGAAATTTTGACCCCCTCCGATCTTCTTGAAACTCTGGATTCTGACAGAGGGCCACGAGACTTCGACCAGCGCGCAAAAATGGAGGCTCTAGACCCTTCCAGAGCCGAGATATCGGATGTCAAAGTTTTGACCTGAAAAAAAAACATAAGGAGTAACACTGTCGTTTTTGGCCGAAATTTTGACCCCCTCCGATCTTCTTGAAACTCTGGATTCTGACAGAGGGCCACGAGACTTCGACCAGCGCGCAAAAATGGAGGCTCTAGACCCTTCCAGAGCCGAGATATCGGATGTCAAAGTTTTGACCTGAAAAATAAAACATAAGGGATAACACTGTCGTTTTTGGCCGAAATTTTGACCCCCTCCGATCTTCTTGAAACTCTGGATTCTGACAGAGGGCCACGAGACTTCGACCAGCGCGCAAAAATGGAGGCTCTAGACCCTTCCAGAGCCGAGATATAGGATGTCAAAGTTTTGACCTGAAAAAAAAAACATAAGGGGTAACACTGTCGTTTTTGGCCGAAATTTTGACCCCCTCCGATCTTCTTGAAACTCTGGATTCTGACAGAGGGCCATGAGACTTCGACCAGCGCGCAAAAATGGAGGCTCTAGACCCTTCCAGAGCCGAGATATCGGATGTCAAAGTTTTGACCTGAAAAAAAAACATAAGGGGTAACACTGTCGTTTTTGGACGAAATTTTGACCCCCTCCGATCTTCTTGAAACTCTGGATTCTGACAGAGGGCCACGAGACTTCGACCAGCGCGCAAAAATGGAGGCTCTAGACCCTTCCAGAGCCGAGATATCGGATGTCAAAGTTTTGACCTGAAAAAAAAAACATAAGGGGTAACACTGTCGTTTTTGGCCGAAATTTTGACCCCCTCCGATCTTCTTGAAACTCTGGATTCTGACAGAGGGCCACGAGACTTCGACCAGCGCGCAAAAATGGAGGCTCTAGACCCTTCCAGAGCCGAGATATCGGATGTCAAAGTTTTGACCTGAAAAAAAAACATAAGGGGTAACACTGTCGTTTTTGGCCGAAATTTTGACCCCCTCCGATCTTCTTGAAACTCTGGATTCTGACAGAGGGCCACGAGACTTCGACCAGTGCGCAAAAATGGAGGCTCTAGACCCTTCCAGAGCCGAGATATCGGATGTCAAAGTTTTGACCTGAAAAAAAAACATAAGGGGTAACACTGTCGTTTTTGGCCGAAATTTTGACCCCCTCCGATCTTCTTGAAACTCTGGATTCTGACAGAGGGCAACGAGACTTCGACCAGCGCGCAAAAATGGAGGCTCTAGACCCTTCCAGAGCCGAGATATCGGATGTCAAAGTTTTGACCTGAAAAAAAAACATAAGGGGTAACACTGTCGTTTTTGGCCGAAATTTTGACCCCCTCCGATCTTCTTGAAACTCTGGATTCTGACAGAGGGCCACGAGACTTCGACCAGTGCGCAAAAATGGAGGCTCTAGACCCTTCCAGAGCCGAGATATCGGATGTCAAAGTTTTGACCTGAAAAAAAAAACATAAGGGGTAACACTGTCGTTTTTGGCCGAAATTTTGACCCCCTCCGATCTTCTTGAAACTCTGGATTCTGACAGAGGGCCACGAGACTTCGACCAGCGCGCAAAAATGGAGGCTCTAGACCCTTCCAGAGCCGAGATATCGGATGTCAAAGTTTTGACCTGAAAAAAAAAACATAAGGGGTAACACTGTCGTTTTTGGCCAAAATTTTGACCCCCTCCGATCTTCTTGAAACTCTGGATTCTGACAGAGGGCCACGAGACTTCGACCAGCGCGCAAAAATGGAGGCTCTAGACCCTTCCAGAGCCGAGATATCGGATGTCAAAGTTTTGACCTGAAAAAAAAAACATAAGGGGTAACACTGTCGTTTTTGGCCGAAATTTTGACCCCCTCCGATCTTCTTGAAACTCTGGATTCTGACAGAGGGCCACGAGACTTCGACCAGCGCGCAAAAATGGAGGCTCTAGACCCTTCCAGAGCCGAGATATCGGATGTCAAAGTTTTGACCTGAAAAAAAAAAACATAAGGGGTAACACTGTCGTTTTTGGCCGAAATTTTGACCCCCTCCGATCTTCTTGAAACTCTGGATTCTGACAGAGGGCCACGAGACTTCGACCAGCGCGCAAAAATGGAGGCTCTAGACCCTTCCAGAGCCGAGATATCGGATGTCAAAGTTTTGACCTGAAAAAAAAAAACATAAGGGGTAACACTGTCGTTTTTGGCCGAAATTTTGACCCCCTCCGATCTTCTTGAAACTCTGGATTCTGACAGAGGGCCACGAGACTTCGACCAGCGCGCAAAAATGGAGGCTCTAGACCCTTCCAAAGCCGAGATATCGGATGTCAAAGTTTTGACCCGAAAAAAAAACATAAGGGGTAACACTGTCGTTTTTGGCCGAAATTTTGACCCCCTCCGATCTTCTTGAAACTCTGGATTCTGACAGAGGGCCACGAGACTTCGACCAGCACCCAAAAATGGAGGCTCTAGACCCTTCCAGAGCCGAGATATCGGACGTCAAAGTTTTGACCCGAAAAAAAAAACATAAGGGGTAACACTGTCGTTTTTGGCCGAAATTTTGACCCCCTCCGATCTTCTTGAAACTCTGGATTTTGACAGAGGGCCACGAGACTTCGACCAGCGCGCAAAAATGGAGGCTCTAGACCCTTCCAGAGCCGAGATATCGGATGTCAAAGTTTTGACTTGAAAAAAAAAAACATAAGGGGTAACACTGTCGTTTTTGGCCGAAATTTTGACCCCGTCCGATCTTCTTGAAACTCTGGATTCTGACAGAGGGCCACGAGACTTCGACCAGCGCGCAAAAATGGAGGCTCTAGACCCTTCCAAAGCCGAGATATCGGATGTCAAAGTTTTGACCTGAAAAAAAAAACATAAGGGGTAACACTGTCGTTTTTGGCCGAAATTTTGACCCCCTCCGATCTTCTTGAAACTCTGGATTCTGACAGAGGGCCACGAGACTTCGACCAGCGCGCAAAAATGGAGGCTCTAGACCCTTCCAGAGCCGAGATATCGGATGTCAAAGTTTTGACCTAAAAAAAACCATAAGGGGTAACACTGTCGTTTTTGGCCGAAATTTTGACCCCCTCCGATCTTCTTGAAACTCTGGATTCTGACAGAGGGCCACGAGACTTCGACCAGCGCGCAAAAATGGAGGCTCTAGACCCTTCCAGAGCCGAGATATCGGATGTCAAAGTTTTGACCTAAAAAAAACATAAGGGGTAACACTGTCGTTTTTGGCCGAAATTTTGACCCCCTCCGATCTTCTTGAAACTCTGGATTCTGACAGAGGGCCACGAGACTTCGACCAGCGCGCAAAAATGGAGGCTCTAGACCCTTCCAGAGCCGAGATATCGGATGTCAAAGTTTTGACCTGAAAAAAAAACATAAGGGGTAACACTGTCGTTTTTGGCCGAAATTTTGACCCCCTCCGATCTTCTTGAAACTCTGGATTCTGACAGAGGGCCACGAGACTTCGACCAGCGCGCAAAAATGGAGGCTCTAGACCCTTCCAGAGCCGAGATATCGGATGTCAAAGTTTTGACCTGAAAAAAAAACATAAGGGGTAACACTGTCGTTTTTGGCCGAAATTTTGACCCCCTCCGATCTTCTTGAAACTCTGGATTCTGACAGAGGGCCACGAGACTTCGACCAGCGCGCAAAAATGGAGGATCTAGACCCTTCCAGAGCCGAGATATCGGATGTCAAAGTTTTGACCTGAAAAATAAAACATAAGGGGTAACACTGTCGTTTTTGGCCGAAATTTTGACCCCCTCCGATCTTCTTGAAACTCTGGATTCTGACAGAGGGCCACGAGACTTCGACCAGCGCGCAAAAATGGAGGCTCTAGACCCTTCCAGAGCCGAGATATCGGATGTCAAAGTTTTGACCTGAAAAAAAAACATAAGGGGTAACACTGTCGTTTTTGGCCGAAATTTTGACCCCCTCCGATCTTCTTGAAACTCTGGATTCTGACAGAGGGCCACGAGACTTCGACCAGCGCGCAAAAATGGAGGCTCTAGACCCTTCCAGAGCCGAGATATCGGATGTCAAAGTTTTGACCTGAAAAAAAAACATAAGGGGTAACACTGTCGTTTTTGGCCGAAATTTTGACCCCCTCCGATCTTCTTGAAACTCTGGATTCTGACAGAGGGCCACGAGACTTCGACCAGCGCGCAAAAATGGAGGCTCTAGACCCTTCCAGAGCCGAGATATCGGATGTCAAAGTTTTGACCTGAAAAAAAACATAAGGGGCAACACTGTCGTTTTTGGCCGAAATTTTGACCCCCTCCAATCTTCTTGAAACTCTTGATTCTGACAGAGGACCACGAGACTTCGACCAGCGCGCAAAAATGGAGGCTCTAGACCCTTCCAGAGCCGAGATATCGGATGTCAAAGTTTTGACCTGAAAAAAAAAACATAAGGGGTAACACTGTCGTTTTTGGCCGAAATTTTGACCCCCTCCGATCTTCTTGAAACTCTGGATTCTGACAGAGGGCCACGAGACTTCGACCAGCGCGCAAAAATGGAGGCTCTAGACCCTTCCAGAGCCGAGATATCGGATGTCAAAGTTTTGACCTGAAAAAAAAAACATAAGGGGTAACACTGTCGTTTTTGGCCGAAATTTTGACCCCCTCCGATCTTCTTGAAACTCTGGATTCTGACAGAGGGCCACGAGACTTCGACCAGCGCGCAAAAATGGAGGCTCTAGACCCTTCCAGAGCCGAGATATCGGATGTCAAAATTTTGACCTGAAAAAAAAACATAAGGGGTAACACTGTCGTTTTTGGCCGAAATTTTGACCCCCTCCGATCTTCTTGAAACTCTGGATTCTGACAGAGGGCCACGAGACTTCGACCAGCGCGCAAAAATGGAGGCTCTAGACCCTTCCAGAGCCGAGATATCGGATGTCAAAGTTTTGACCTGAAAAAAAAAACATAAGGGGTAACACTGTCGTTTTTGGCCGAAATTTTGACCCCCTCCGATCTTCTTGAAACTCTGGATTCTGACAGAGGGCCACGAGACTTCGACCAGCACGCAAAAATGGAGGCTCTAGACCCTTCCAGAGCCGAGATATCGGACGTCAAAGTTTTGACCCGAAAAAAAAACATAAGGGGTAACACTGTTGTTTTTGGCCGAAATTTTGACCCCCTCCGATCTTCTTGAAACTCTGGATTCTGACAGAGGGCCACGAGACTTCGACCAGCGCGCAAAAATGGAGGCTCTAGACCCTTCCAGAGCCGAGATATCGGATGTCAAAGTTTTGACCTGAAAAAAAACGTAAGGGGTAACACTGTCGTTTTTGGCCGAAATTTTGACCCCCTCCGATCTTCTTGAAACTGGATTCTGACAGAGGGCCACGAGACTTCAACCAGCGCGCAAAAATGGAGGCTCTAGACCCTTCCAGAGCCGAGATATCGGATGTCAAAGTTTTGACCTGGAAAAAAAAACATAAGGGGTAACACTGTCGTTTTTGGCCGAAATTTTGACCCCCTCCGATCTTCTTGAAACTCTGGATTCTGACAGAGGGCCACGAGACTTCGACCAGCGCGCAAAAATGGAGGCTCTAGACCCTTCCAGAGCCGAGATATCGGATGTCAAAGTTTTGACCTGAAAAAAAAACATAAGGGGTAACACTGTCGTTTTTGGCCGAAATTTTGACCCCCTCCGATCTTCTTGAAACTCTGGATTCTGACAGAGGGCCACGAGACTTCGACCAGCGCGCAAAAATGGAGGATCTAGACCCTTCCAGAGCCGAGATATCGGATGTCAAAGTTTTGACCTGAAAAATAAAACATAAGGGGTAACACTGTCGTTTTTGGCCGAAATTTTGACCCCCTCCGATCTTCTTGAAACTCTGGATTCTGACAGAGGGCCACGAGACTTCGACCAGCGCGCAAAAATGGAGGCTCTAGACCCTTCCAGAGCCGAGATATCGGATGTCAAAGTTTTGACCTGAAAAAAAAACATAAGGGGTAACACTGTCGTTTTTGGCCGAAATTTTGACCCCCTCCGATCTTCTTGAAACTCTGGATTCTGACAGAGGGCCACGAGACTTCGACCAGCGCGCAAAAAGGGAGGCTCTAGACCCTTCCAGAGCCGAGATATCGGATGTCAAAGTTTTGACCTGAAAAAAAAAACATAAGGGGTAACACTGTCGTTTTTGGCCGAAATTTTGACCCCCTCCGATCTTCTTGAAACTCTGGATTCTGACAGAGGGCCACGAGACTTCGACCAGCGCGCAAAAATGGAGGCTCTAGACCCTTCCAGAGCCGAGATATCGGATGTCAAAGTTTTGACCTGAAAAAAAAAACATAAGGGGTAACACTGTCGTTTTTGGCCGAAATTTTGACCCCCTCCGATCTTCTTGAAACTCTGGATTCTGACAGAGGGCCACGAGACTTCGACCAGCGCGCAAAAATGGAGGCTCTAGACCCTTCCAAAGCCGAGATATCGGATGTCAAAGTTTTGACCCGAAAAAAAAACATAAGGGGTAACACTGTCGTTTTTGGCCGAAATTTTGACCCCCTCCGATCTTCTTGAAACTCTGGATTCTGACAGAGGGCCACGAGACTTCGACCAGCACCCAAAAATGGAGGCTCTAGACCCTTCCAGAGCCGAGATATCGGACGTCAAAGTTTTGACCCGAAAAAAAAAACATAAGGGGTAACACTGTCGTTTTTGGCCGAAATTTTGACCCCCTCCGATCTTCTTGAAACTCTGGATTTTGACAGAGGGCCACGAGACTTCGACCAGCGCGCAAAAATGGAGGCTCTAGACCCTTCCAGAGCCGAGATATCGGATGTCAAAGTTTTGACCTGAAAAAAAAAACATAAGGGGTAACACTGTCGTTTTTGGCCGAAATTTTGACCCCGTCCGATCTTCTTGAAACTCTGGATTCTGACAGAGGGCCACGAGACTTCGACCAGCGCGCAAAAATGGAGGCTCTAGACCCTTCCAAAGCCGAGATATCGGATGTCAAAGTTTTGACCTGAAAAAAAAACATAAGGGGTAACACTGTCGTTTTTGGCCGAAATTTTGACCCCCTCCGATCTTCTTGAAACTCTGGATTCTGACAGAGGGCCACGAGACTTCGACCAGCGCGCAAAAATGGAGGCTCTAGACCCTTCCAGAGCCGAGATATCGGATGTCAAAGTTTTGACCTAAAAAAAACATAAGGGGTAACACTGTCGTTTTTGGCCGAAATTTTGACCCCCTCCGATCTTCTTGAAACTCTGGATTCTGACAGAGGGCCACGAGACTTCGACCAGCGCGCAAAAATGGAGGCTCTAGACCCTTCCAGAGCCGAGATATCGGATGTCAAAGTTTTGACCTAAAAAAAACATAAGGGGTAACACTGTCGTTTTTGGCCGAAATTTTGACCCCCTCCGATCTTCTTGAAACTCTGGATTCTGACAGAGGGCCACGAGACTTCGACCAGCGCGCAAAAATGGAGGCTCTAGACCCTTCCAGAGCCGAGATATCGGATGTCAAAGTTTTGACCTGAAAAAAAAACATAAGGGGTAACACTGTCGTTTTTGGCCGAAATTTTGACCCCCTCCGATCTTCTTGAAACTCTGGATTCTGACAGAGGGCCACGAGACTTCGACCAGCGCGCAAAAATGGAGGCTCTAGACCCTTCCAGAGCCGAGATATCGGATGTCAAAGTTTTGACCTGAAAAAAAAACATAAGGGGTAACACTGTCGTTTTTGGCCGAAATTTTGACCCCCTCCGATCTTCTTGAAACTCTGGATTCTGACAGAGGGCCACGAGACTTCTGGAAGGGTCTAGAACCTCAATTTTTGCACCCAGGTCCATGTCTCGTGGCCTTCTATAAGAATCCAGAGTTGTGAGAAGATTGGAGAAACTTAATTTTTCACCCTCTGAAAAAAAAACATAAGGGGTAACACTGTCATTTTTTTTTCTGGTCAAAATTGGAGTTTCAATATCTCAGCTCTGGAAGGGTCTAGAACGTCAATTTTTGCACCCAGGTCCATGTCTCGTGGCCCTCTATCAGAATCCAGAGTTTTGAGAAGATTGGAGAAACTTAATTTTTCACTCCCCCAAAAAAAACATAATGGGTAACACTGTCATTTTTTTTTTTCTTGTCAAAATTTTGAGTTTCAATATCTCAGCTCTGGAAGGGTCTAGAGCCTCAATTTTTGCACCCAGGTCCATGTCTCGTGGCCCTCTATCAGAATCCAGAGTTTTGAGAAGATTGGAGAAACTTAATTTTTCACCCCCTGAAAAAAAAAACATAAGGGGTAACACTGTCATTTTTTTTTCTGGTCAAAATTTTGAGTTTCAATATCTCAGCTCTGGAAGGGTCTAGAACCTCAATTTTTGCACCCAGGTCCATGTCTCGTGGCCCTCTATCAGAATCCAGAGTTGTGAGAAGATTGGAGAAACTTAATTTTTCACCCCCTGAAAAAAACATAAGGGGTAACACTGTCATTTTTTTTCTGGTCAAAATTTTGAGTTTCAATATCTCAGCTCTGGAAGGGTCTAGAACCTCAATTTTTGCACCCAGGTCCATGTCTCGTGGCCCTCTATCAGAATCCAGAGTTGTGAGAAGATTGGAGAAACTTAATTTTTCACCCCCTGAAAAAAAAACATAAGGGGTAACACTGTCATTTTTTTTCTGGTCAAAATTTTGAGTTTCAATATCTCAGCTCTGGAAGGGTCTAGAACCTCAATTTTTGCACCCAGGACCATGTCTTGTGGCCCTCTGTCAGAATCCAGAGTTTTGAGAAGATTGGAGAAACTTAAATTTTCACCCCCCGAAAAAAAACATAAGGGGTAACACTGTCATTTTTTTTTCTGGTCAAAATTTTGAGTTTCAATATCTCAGCTCTGGAAGGGTCTAGAGCCTCAATTTTTGCACCCAGGTCCATGTCTCGTGGCCCTCTATCAGAATCCAGAGTTTTGAGAAGATTGGAGAAACTTAATTTTTCACCCCCTGAAAAAAAAACATAAGGGGTAACACTGTCATTTTTTTTTCTGGTCAAAATTGGAGTTTCAATATCTCAGCTCTGGAAGGGTCTAGAACGTCAATTTTTGCACCCAGGTCCATGTCTCGTGGCCCTCTATCAGAATCCAGAGTTTTGAGAAGATTGGAGAAACTTAATTTTTCACTCCCCAAAAAAAAACATAATGGGTAACACTGTCATTTTTTTTTTCTTGTCAAAATTTTGAGTTTCAATATCTCAGCTCTGGAAGGGTCTAGAGCCTCAATTTTTGCACCCAGGTCCATGTCTCGTGGCCCTCTATCAGAATCCAGAGTTTTGAGAAGATTGGAGAAACTTAATTTTTCACCCCCTGAAAAAAAAACATAAGGGGTAACACTGTCATTTTTTTTTCTGGTCAAAATTTTGAGTTTCAATATCTCAGCTCTGGAAGGGTCTAGAACCTCAATTTTTGCACCCAGGTCCATGTCTCGTGGCCCTCTATTAGAATCCAGAGTTGTGAGAAGATTGGAGAAACTTAATTTTTCACCCCCTGAAAAAAAACATAAGAGGTAACACTGTCTTTTTTTTTCTGGTCAAAATTTTGAGTTTCAATATCTCAGCTCTGGAAGGGTCTAGAACCTCAATTTTTGCACCCAGGTCCATGTCTCGTGGCCCTCTATCAGAATCCAGAGTTTTGAGAAGATTGGAGAAACTTAATTTTTCACCCCCCGAAAAAAAACATAAGGGGTAACACTGTCATTTTTTTTTCTGGTCAAAATTTTCAGTTTCAATATCTCAGCTCTGGAAGTGTCTAGAGCCTCAATTTTTGCACCCAGGTCCATGTCTCGTGGCCCTCTATCAGAATCCAGAGTTTTGAGAAGATTGGAGAAACTTAATTTTTCACCCCCTGAAAAAAAAAACATAAGGGGTAACACTGTCATTTTTTTTTTCTGGTCAAAATTTTGAGTTTCAATATCTCAGCTCTGGAAGGGTCTAGAACCTCAATTTTTGCACCCAGGTCCATGTCTCGTGGCCCTCTATCAGAATCCAGAGTTGTGAGAAGATTGGAGAAACTTAATTTTTCACCCCCTGAAAAAAAACATAAGGGGTAACACTGTCATTTTTTTTTCTGGTCAAAATTTTGAGTTTCAATATCTCAGCTCTGGAAGGGTCTAGAACCTCAATTTTTGCACCCAGGTCCATGTCTCGTGGCCCTCTATCAGAATCCAGAGTTGTGAGAAGATTGGAGAAACTTAATTTTTCACCCCCTGAAAAAAACATAAGGGGTAACACTGTCATTTTTTTTCTGGTCAAAATTTTGAGTTTCAATATCTCAGCTCTGGAAGGGTCTAGAACCTCAATTTTTGCACCCGGGTCCATGTCTCGTGGCCCTCTATCAGAATCCAGAGTTTTGAGAAGATTGGAGAAACTTAATTTTTCACCCCCTGAAAAAAAACATAAGGGGTAACACTGTCATTTTTTTTCTGGTCAAAATTTTGAGTTTCAATATCTCAGCTCTGGAAGGGTCTAGAACCTCAATTTTTGCACCCGGGTCCATGTCTCGTGGCCCTCTATCAGAATCCAGAGTTTTGAGAAGATTGGAGAAACTTAATTTTTCACCCCCTGAAAAAAAACATAAGGGGTAACACTGTCATTTTTTTTCTGGTCAAAATTTTGAGTTTCAATATCTCAGCTCTGGAAGGGTCTAGAACCTCAATTTTTGCACCCAGGTCCATGTCTCGTGGCCCTCTATCAGAATCCAGAGTTGTGAGAAGATTGGAGAACCTTAATTTTTCACCCCCTGAAAAAAAACATAAGGGGTAACACTGTCATTTTTTTTCTGGTCAAAATTTTGAGTTTCAATATCTCAGCTCTGGAAGGGTCTAGAACTTCAATTTTTGCACCCAGGTCCATGTCTTGTGGCCCTCTATCAGAATCCAGAGTTTTGAGAAGATTGGAGAAACTTAATTTTTCACCCCCTGAAAAAAAACATAAGGGGTAACACTGTCATTTTTTTTTCTGGTCAAAATTTTGAGTTTCAATATCTCAGCTCTGGAAGGGTCTAGAACTTCAATTTTTGCACCCAGGTCCATGTCTCGTGGCCCTCTATCAGAATCCAGAGTTGTGAGAAGATTGGAGAAACTTAATTTTTCACCCCCTGAAAAAAAAACATAAGGGGTAACACTGTCATTTTTTTTTCTGGTCAAAATTTTGAGTTTCAATATCTCAGCTCTGGAAGGGTCTAGAACTTCAATTTTTGCACCCAGGTCCATGTCTCGTGGCCCTCTATCAGAATCCAGAGTTGTGAGAAGATTGGAGAAACTTAATTTTTCACCCCCTGAAAAAAAACATAAGGGGTAACACTGTCATTTTTTTTTCTGGTCAAAATTTTGAGTTTCAATATCTCAGCTCTGGAAGGGTCTAGAACTTCAATTTTTGCACCCGGGTCCATGTCTCGTGGCCCTCTATCAGAATCCAGAGTTTTGAGAAGATTGGAGAAACTTAATTTTTCACCCCCTGAAAAAAAACATAAGGGGTAACACTGTCATTTTTTTTTCTGGTCAAAATTTTGAGTTTCAATATCTCAGCTCTGGAAGGGTCTAGAACCTCAATTTTTGCACCCATGTCCATGTATCGTGGCCCTCTGTCAGAATCCAGAGTTGTGAGAAGATTGGAGAAACTTAATTTTTCACCCCCCGAAAAAAACATAAGGGGTAACACTGTCATTTTTTTTTCTGGTCAAAATTTTGAGTTTCAATATCTCAGCTCTGGAAGGGTCTAGAACCTCAATTTTTGCACCCAGGTCCATGTCTCGTGGCCCTCTATCAGAATCCAGAGTTGTGAGAAGATTGGAGAAACTTAATTTTTCACCCCCTGAAAAAAAACATAAGGGGTAACACTGTCATTTTTTTTTTCTGGTCAAAATTTTGAGTTTCAATATCTCAGCTCTGGAAGGGTCTAGAACCTCAATTTTTGCACCCAGGTCCATGTCTCGTGGCCCTCTATCAGAATCCAGAGTTGTGAGAAGATTGGAGAACCTTAATTTTTCACCCCCTGAAAAAAAACATAAGGGGTAACACTGTCATTTTTTTTCTGGTCAAAATTTTGAGTTTCAATATCTCAGCTCTGGAAGGGTCTAGAACTTCAATTTTTGCACCCAGGTCCATGTCTTGTGGCCCTCTATCAGAATCCAGAGTTTTGAGAAGATTGGAGAAACTTAATTTTTCACCCCCTGAAAAAAAACATAAGGGGTAACACTGTCATTTTTTTTTCTGGTCAAAATTTTGAGTTTCAATATCTCAGCTCTGGAAGGGTCTAGAACTTCAATTTTTGCACCCAGGTCCATGTCTCGTGGCCCTCTATCAGAATCCAGAGTTGTGAGAAGATTGGAGAAACTTAATTTTTCACCCCCTGAAAAAAAAACATAAGGGGTAACACTGTCATTTTTTTTTCTGGTCAAAATTTTGAGTTTCAATATCTCAGCTCTGGAAGGGTCTAGAACTTCAATTTTTGCACCCAGGTCCATGTCTCGTGGCCCTCTATCAGAATCCAGAGTTGTGAGAAGATTGGAGAAACTTAATTTTTCACCCCCTGAAAAAAAACATAAGGGGTAACACTGTCATTTTTTTTTCTGGTCAAAATTTTGAGTTTCAATATCTCAGCTCTGGAAGGGTCTAGAACTTCAATTTTTGCACCCGGGTCCATGTCTCGTGGCCCTCTATCAGAATCCAGAGTTTTGAGAAGATTGGAGAAACTTAATTTTTCACCCCCTGAAAAAAAACATAAGGGGTAACACTGTCATTTTTTTTTCTGGTCAAAATTTTGAGTTTCAATATCTCAGCTCTGGAAGGGTCTAGAACCTCAATTTTTGCACCCATGTCCATGTATCGTGGCCCTCTGTCAGAATCCAGAGTTGTGAGAAGATTGGAGAAACTTAATTTTTCACCCCCCGAAAAAAACATAAGGGGTAACACTGTCATTTTTTTTTCTGGTCAAAATTTTGAGTTTCAATATCTCAGCTCTGGAAGGGTCTAGAACCTCAATTTTTGCACCCAGGTCCATGTCTCGTGGCCCTCTATCAGAATCCAGAGTTGTGAGAAGATTGGAGAAACTTAATTTTTCACCCCCTGAAAAAAAACATAAGGGGTAACACTGTCATTTTTTTTCTGGTCAAAATTTTGAGTTCCAATATTTCAGCTCTGGAAGGGTGTAGAACCTCAATTTTTGCACCCGGGTCCATGTCTCGTGGCCCTCTATCAGAATACAGAGTTTTGAGAAGATTGGAGAAACTTAATATTTCACCCCCCGAAAAAAAAACATAAGGGGTAACACTGTCATTTTTTTTCTGGTCAAAATTTTGAGTTTCAATATCTCAGCTCTGGAAGGGTCTAGAACCTCAATTTTTGCACCCGGGTCCATGTCTCGTGGCCCTCTATCAGAATCCAGAGTTTTGAGAAGATTGGAGAAACTTAATTTTTCACCCCCTGAAAAAAAACATAAGGGGTAACACTGTCATTTTTTTTTCTGGTCAAAATTTTGAGTTTCAATATCTCAGCTCTGGAAGGGTCTAGAACCTCAATTTTTGCACCCAGGTCCATGTCTCGTGGCCCTCTATTAGAATCCAGAGTTTTGAGAAGATTGGAGAAACTTAATTTTTCACCCCCCGAAAAAAAACATAAGGGGTAACACTGTCATTTTTTTTTCTGGTCAAAATTTTGAGTTTCAATATCTCAGCTCTGGAAGGGCCTAGAACCTCAATTTTTGCACCCAGGTCCATGTCTCGTGGCCCTCTATCAGAATCCAGAGTTGTAAGAAGATTGGAGAAACTTAATTTTTCACCCCCTGAAAAAAACATAAGGGGTAACACTGTCATTTTTTTTCTGGTCAAAATTTTGAGTTTCAATATCTCAGCTCTGGAAGGGTCTAGAACTGCAATTTTTGCACCCGGGTCCATGTCTCGTGGCCCTCTATCAGAATCCAGAGTTTTGAGAAGATTGGAGAAACTTAATTTTTCACCCCCTGAAAAAAAACATAAGGGGTAACACTGTCCTTTTTTTTTCTGGTCAAAATTTTGAGTTTCAATATCTCAGCTCTGGAAGGGTCTAGAACCTCAATTTTTGCACCCAGGTCCATGTCTCGTGGCCCTCTATCAGAATCCAGAGTTTTGAGAAGATTGGAGAAACTTAATTTTTCACCCCCTGAAAAAAAAAACATAAGGGGTAACACTGTCATTTTTTTTCTGGTCAAAATTTTGAGTTTCAATATCTCAGCTCTGGAAGGGTCTAGAACCTCAATTTTTGCACCCAGGTCCATGTCTCGTGGCCCTCTATTAGAATCCAGAGTTTTGAGAAGATTGGAGAAACTTAATTTTTCACCCCCCGAAAAAAAAACATAAGGGGTAACACTGTCATTTTTTTTTTCTGGTCAAAATTTTGAGTTTCAATATCTCAGCTCTGGAAGGGCCTAGAACCTCAATTTTTGCACCCAGGTCCATGTCTCGTGGCCCTCTATCAGAATCCAGAGTTGTAAGAAGATTGGAGAAACTTAATTTTTCACCCCCTGAAAAAAACACAAGGGGTAACACTGTCATTTTTTTTCTGGTCAAAATTTTGAGTTTCAATATCTCAGCTCTGGAAGGGTCTAGAACCGCAATTTTTGCACCCGGGTCCATGTCTCGTGGCCCTCTATCAGAATCCAGAGTTTTGAGAAGATTGGAGAAACTTAATTTTTCACCCCCTGAAAAAAAACATAAGGGGTAACACTGTCATTTTTTTTTCTGGTCAAAATTTTGAGTTTCAATATCTCAGCTCTGGAAGGGTCTAGAACCTCAATTTTTGCACCCGGGTCCATGTCTCGTGGCCCTCTATCAGAATCCAGAGTTTTGAGAAGATTGGAGAAACTTAATTTTTCACCCCCTGAAAAAAAAAACATAAGGGGTAACACTGTCATTTTTTTTTCTGGTCAAAATTTTGAGTTTCAATATCTCAGCTCTGGAAGGGTCTAGAACCTCAATTTTTGCACCCAGGTCCATGTATCGTGGCCCTCTGTCAGAATCCAGAGTTGTGAGAAGATTGGAGAAACATAATTTTTCACCCCCCGAAAAAAACATAAGGGGTAACACTGTCATTATTTTTTTCTGGTCAAAATTTTGAGTTTCAATATCTCAGCTCTGGAAGGGTCTAGAACCTCAATTTTTGCACCCAGGTCCATGTCTCGTGGCCCTCTATCAGAATCCAGAGTTGTGAGAAGATTGGAGAAACTTAATTTTTCACCCCCTGAAAAAAAACATAAGGGGTAACACTGTCATTTTTTTTTTCTGGTCAAAATTTTGAGTTTCAATATCTCAGCTCTGGAAGGGTCTAGAACCTCAATTTTTGCACCCGGGTCCATGTCTCGTGGCCCTCTATCAGAATACAGAGTTTTGAGAAGATTGGAGAAACTTAATTTTTCACCCCCCGAAAAAAAAAACATAAGGGGTAACACTGTCATTTTTTTTCTGGTCAAAATTTTGAGTTTCAATATCTCAGCTCTGGAAGGGTCTAGAACTTCAATTTTTGCACCCAGGTCCATGTCTCGTGGCCCTCTATCAGAATCCAGAGTTGTGAGAAGATTGGAGAAACTTAATTTTTCACCCCCTGAAAAAAAACATAAGGGGTAACACTGTCATTTTTTTCTGGTCAAAATTTTGAGTTTCAATATCTCAGCTCTGGAAGGGTCTAGAACTTCAATTTTTGCACCCAGGTCCATGTCTCGTGGCCCTTTATCAGATTCCAGAGTTTTGAGAAGATTGGAGAAACTTAATTTTTCACCCCCTGAAAAAAAACATAAGGGGTAACACTGTCAAATTTTTTTCTGGTCAAAATTTTGAGTTTCAATTATTCAGCTCTGGAAGGGTCTAGAACCTCAATTTTTGCACCCAGGTCCATGTCTCTGTGCCCTCTATCAGAATCCAGAGTTTTGAGAAGATTGTAGAAACTTAATTTTTCACCCCCCGAAAAAAAAACATAAGGGGTAACACTGTCATTTTTTTTTTCTGGTCAAAATTTTGAGTTTCAATATCTCAGCTCTGGAAGGGTCTAGAGCCTCAATTTTTGCACCCAGGTCCATGTCTCGTGGCCCTCTATCAGAATCCAGAGTTTTGAGAAGATTGGAGAAACGTAATTCTTCACCCCCTGAAAAAAAACATAAGGGGTAACACTGTCATTTTTTTTTCTGGTCAAAATTTTGAGTTTCAATATCTCAGCTCTGGAAGGGTCTAGAACGTCAATTTTTGCACCCAGGTCCATGTCTCGTGGCCCTCTATCAGAATCCAGAGTTTTGAGAAGATTGGAGAAACTTAATTTTTCACCCCCCGAAAAAAACATAAGGGGTAACACTGTCATTTTTTTTTCTGGTCAAAATTTTGAGTTTCAATATCTCAGCTCTGGAAGGGTCTAGAACCTCAATTTTTGCACCCAGGTCCATGTCTCGTGGCCCTCTATCAGAATCCAGAGTTGTGAGAAGATTGGAGAAACTTAATTTTTCACCCCCTGAAAAAAAACATAAGGGGTAACACTGTCATTTTTTTTTCTGGTCAAAATTTTGAGTTTCAATATCTCAGCTCTGGAAGGGTCTAGAACCTCAATTTTTGCACCCGGGTCCATGTCTCGTGGCCCTCTATCAGAATACAGTTTTGAGAAGATTGGAGAAACTTAATTTTTCACCCCCCGAAAAAAAAACATAAGGGGTAACACTGTCATTTTTTTTCTGGTCAAAATTTTGAGTTTCAATATCTCAGCTCTGGAAGGGTCTAGAACTTCAATTTTTGCACCCAGGTCCATGTCTCGTGGCCCTCTATCAGAATCCAGAGTTGTGAGAAGATTGGAGAAACTTAATTTTTCACCCCCTGAAAAAAAACATAAGGGGTAACACTGTCATTTTTTCTGGTCAAAATTTTGAGTTTCAATATCTCAGCTCTGGAAGGGTCTAGAACTTCAATTTTTGCACCCAGGTCCATGTCTCGTGGCCCTTTATCAGAATCCAGAGTTTTGAGAAGATTGGAGAAACTTAATTTTTCACCCCCTGAAAAAAAACATAAGGGGTAACACTGTCAAATTTTTTTCTGGTCAAAATTTTGAGTTTCAATTATTCAGCTCTGGAAGGGTCTAGAACCTCAATTTTTGCACCCAGGTCCATGTCTCGTGGCCCTCTATCAGAATCCAGAGTTTTGAGAAGATTGTAGAAACTTAATTTTTCACCCCCCGAAAAAAAACATAAGGGGTAACACTGTAATTTTTTTTTCTGGTCAAAATTTTGAGTTTCAATATCTCAGCTCTGGAAGGGTCTAGAGCCTCAATTTTTGCACCCAGGTCCATGTCTCGTGGCCCTCTATCAGAATCCAGAGTTTTGAGAAGATTGGAGAAACGTAATTTTTCACCCCCTGAAAAAAAACATAAGGGGTAACACTGTCATTTTTTTTTTCTGGTCAAAATTTTGAGTTTCAATATCTCAGCTCTGGAAGGGTCTAGAACGTCAATTTTTGCACCCAGGTCCATGTCTCGTGGCCCTCTATCAGAATCCAGAGTTTTGAGAAGATTGGAGAAACTTAATTTTTCACCCCCCCGAAAAAAAACATAAGGGGTAAGACTGTCATTTTTTTTTCTGGTCAAAATTTTGAGTTTCAATATCTCAGCTCTGGAAGGGTCTAGAGCCTCAATTTTTGCACCCAGGTCCATGTCTCGTGGCCCTCTATCAGAGTCCAGAGTTTTGAGAAGATTGGAGAAACTTAATTTTTCACCCCCTGAAAAAAAAAACATAAGGGGTAACACTGTCATTTTTTTCTGGTCAAAATTTTGAGTTTCAATATCTCAGCTCTGGAAGGGTCTAGAACCTCAATTTTTGCAACCAGGTCCATGTCTCGTGGCCCTCTATCAGAATCCAGAGTTGTGAGAAGATTGGAGAAACTTAATTTTTCACCCCCTGAAAAAAAACATAAGGGGTAACACTGTCATTTTTTTTTTCTGGTCAAAATTTTGAGTTTCAATATCTCAGCTCTGGAAGGGTCTAGAACCTCAATTTTTGCACCCAGGTCCATGTCTCGTGGCCCTCTATCAGAATCCAGAGTTTTGAGAAGATTGGAGAAACTTAATTTTTCACTCCCCGAAAAAAACATAAGGGGTAACACTGTCATTTTTTTTTTCTGGTCAAAATTTTGAGTTTCAATATCTCAGCTCTGGAAGGGTCTAGAGCCTCAATTTTTGCACCCAGGTCCATGTCTCGTGGCCCTCTATCAGAATCCAGAGTTTTGAGAAGATTGGAGAAACTTAATTTTTCACCCCCTGAAAAAAAAACATAAGGGGTAACACTGTCATTTTTTTTTTTCTGGTCAAAATTTTGAGTTTCAATATCTCAGCTCTGGAAGGGTCTAGAGCCTCAATTTTTGCACCCAGGTCCATGTATTGTGGCCCTCTATCAGAATCCAGAGTTTTGAGAAGATTGGAGATTGGAGACTCAAAATTTTGACCAGAAAAAAAATGACAGTGTTACCCCTTATGTTTTTTTTCAGGGGGTGAAAAATTAAGTTTCTCCAATCTTCTCAAAACTCTGGATTCTGATAGAGGGCCACGAGACATGGACCCGGGTGCAAAAATTGAGGTTCTAGACCCTTCCAGAGCTGAGATATTGAAACTCAAAATTTTGACCAGAAAAAAAAATGACAGTGTTACCCCTTATGTTTTTTTTCAGGGGGTGAAAAATTAAGTTTCTCCAATCTTCTCACAACTCTGGATTCTGATGGAGGGCCACGAGACATGGACCTGGGTGCAAAAATTGAGGTTCTAGACCCTTCCAGAGCTGAGATATTGAAACTCAAAATTTTGACCAGAAAAAAATATGACAGTATTACCCCTTATGTTTTTTTTTTTTCAGGGGGTGAAAAATTAAGTTTCTCCAATCTTCTCAAAACTCTGGATTCTGATAGAGGGCCACGAGACATGGACCTGGGTGCAAAAATTGAGGTTCTAGACCCTTCCAGAGCTGAGATATTGAAACTCAAAATTTTGACCAGAAAAAAAAATGACAGTGTTACCCCTTATGTTTTTTTCAGGGGGTGAAAAATTAAGTTTCTCCAATCTTCTCAAAACTCTGGATTCTGATAGAGGGCCACGAGACATGGACCTGGGTGCAAAAATTGAGGTTCTAGACCCTTCCAGAGCTGAGATATTGAAACTCAAAATTTTGACCAGAAAAAAAAATGACAGTGTTACCCCTTATGTTTTTTTTCAGGGGGTGAAAAATTAAGTTTCTCCAATCTTCTCAAAACTCTGGATTCTGATAGAGGGCCACGAGACATGGACCCGGGTGCAAAAATTGAGGTTCTAGACCCTTCCAGAGCTGAGATATTGAAACTCAAAATTTTGACCAGAAAAAAAAATGACAGTGTTACCCCTTATGTTTTTTTTTTCAGGGGGTGAAAAATTAAGTTTCTCCAATCTTCTCACAACTCTGGATTCTGATAGAGGGCCACGAGACATGGACCTGGGTGCAAAAATTGAGGTTCTAGACCCTTCCAGAGCTGAGATATTGAAACTCAAAATTTTGACCAGAAAAAAAAATGACAGTGTTACCCCTTATGTTTTTTTTTTCAGGGGGTGAAAAATTAAGTTTCTCCAATCTTCTCAAAACTCTGGATTCTGATAGAGGGCCACGAGACATGGACCTGGGTGCAAAAATTGAGGCTCTAGACCAGGGGTGGGCAAACTATGGCCCGCGGGCCACATGCGGCCCGTTAGGCTGTTTAATCCGGCCCCTCAAAGTATTTAAAATATTGCCATAGAGATTGCATTTGCATGGGGAGCTCTGTGCAGCGCGGTCTGTAGTGGGAGAGCGAGGGGGGAGCCGAGCGGTAAGCGGGCCGTGCTGACAGAGTGGGGAAAGAGAGAGACTGGGAGCTCGTGCACGCTCTGTAGAGAGAGAGAAAAAGCTGGGCTCCAAGCTGTTTCAGTGGAAAAAGTGTTACTGCATTTGTGACCTGAGAAGCTGAATCCAGCGGGAAGAGTACTGTTTTATATGTGATTTGTTTTTGAAATATTCTCAATTAATTGTTTGAGCACAAGCAAGTGCTGTGGGGAGAGAAAGTAACTCAATAAAGTGCATGAGCCCCAGTATTCGCCGACCCTGTGTCTCCTTCCATCACCCATTCACCGAACCAACATCCCTGTCACACATTCATTTTGCCTTTTTTCTGCAATACTTGAATAAAGCAACTCATTCATTCAGAGCTGTTGTGGCTGTGCTGCGGTGTGTCACATGACAAGCAATGACGCGTCACCATGGAAACCATACAGTGAATAAATAACGGTTGCATTGCAAAGCTCATGTAAACCCTCACACACCCGGGTCCAATTTGACCCGCTCCGAGCGGGCCTCGAACTCGGGTGTCCAGCATGAGAGTCAGGTGCGCTAACAAGGAGGCAAAGACTGCAGCCTCTGGCGTCTGTCGCTAGAGCGCCTATTGAGATCGGGGAGTGAGGTTTACTCGCACAGCAACTACTAGCTGGCCTCCGTTACACTCACGCCGCAGAGTCAGACCGTTTTTTGTAATTTGTCATATGCAATTTATAACTAATATCCCAGGAAACAGAACGTTTGCACGATTGAATCATTGACATTTCAGCACTCCTTCAGACAGCGACTTAAGCACAACAAGGCTCCTTGTTGCACGTTAATGTTTTATCCTTTTTTGGAAACTCACAGAGAAAAAAAATGTTAGTAACTACTTGTACACCTGATTAGTTTTCATTTGATTTTTAGTTTTTCTTTTGATATTTAGTTTCTTTTCTCCTCTGTATTTGTCTCTTGGACTGCTTCCGGTTACCTTTATCGCCTGCCTCGCTACGCTCCCGTCTCTGCCGTTTGTTTAATAAATGTTCTTATCTGCTTTTGATTTTTACATGTTATCATACTTAAAATAAATTGGTACATTTTTATTTTTATTTTTATTTTTTTCACAAATGTATGACGTTTGTGTATTAAGTGCAATTTGATTACCATATGGAGTTTTAATAAAGTTGAATTAATGTAAACTACCTTCATTGGGGTGGCAGTGGCTCAGTGGTTCATGTGGGTTGTCTACAAACCGAAAGGTTGGTGGTTCAATCCTCGGTTCCAATTGTCGAGGTGTCCATGAGCAAAACACCTAACCCCAGCTGCTCCCGACGAGCTGGATGGCGCCTTGCATGGCTGCTGTCTGTGTGTGAATGTGTTTGTGAATGTGAGGCAAATTGTAAAGCGCTTTGGTGGCCATTGGGTCTATGAAAGTGCTATATAAATGCAGTCCATTTACTATTTCTCCAATTTTTACTCCACTAAGTGTACACTTGCTGGTGTTTTGTTTCTAATTTACTGTTAGGTACATTAAATAATACTAAGGATAAACAATATTTAAAAAGAATATAAAAAATACATATAAAATTAAAATAAATATAAAATTAAATAAAAAAATAACCCCAAAATATAACAATGCTAAATGGGGATATCTATAGCATATAAATTAATATACTATGTAAAGTACGTGATCCACGTAAATGGCCGGCCCTCTGTCAAATTTTAAAACCCAGTGTGGCCCTTGAGCCAAAAAGTTTGCCCACCCCTGCTCTAGACCCTTCCAGAGCTGAGATATTGAAACTCAAAATATTGACCAGAAAAAAAAATGACAGTGTTACCCCTTATGTTTTTTTTCGGGGGGTGAAAAATTAAGTTTCTCCAATCTTCTCAAAACTCTGGATTCTGATAGAGGGCCACGGGACATGGACCCGGGTGCAAAAATTGAGGTTCTAGACCCTTCCAGAGCTGAGATATTGAAACTCAAAATTTTGACTAGAAATAAAAAAAAGACAGTGTTACCCCTTATGTTTTTTTTCAGGGGGTGAAAAATTGAGTTTCTCCAATCTTCTCAAAACTCTGGATTCTGATAGAGGGCCACGAGACTTGGACCTGGGTGCAAAAATTGAGGTTCTAGACCCTTCCAGAGCTGAGATATTGAAACTCAAAATTTTGACCAGAAAAAAAAAATGACAGTGTTACCCCTTATGTTTTTTTTTTCGGGGGGTGAAAAATTAAGTTTCTCCAATCTTCTCAAAACTCTGGATTCTAATAGAGGGCCACGAGACATGGACCTGGGTGCAAAAATTGAGGTTCTAGACCCTTCCAGAGCTGAGATATTGAAACTCAAAATTTTGACCAGAAAAAAAATGACAGTGTTACCCCTTATGTTTTTTCTTTTTTTCGGGGGGTGAAAAATTAAGTTTCTCCGATCTTCTCAAAACTCTGGATTCTGATAGAGGGCCACAAGACATGGACCTGGGTGCAAAAATTGAGGTTCTAGACCCTTCCAGAGCTGAGATATTGAAACTCAAAATTTTGACCAGAAAAAAAATGACAGTGTTACCCCTTATGTTTTTTTTCAGGGGGTGAAAAATTAAGTTTCTCCAATCTTCTCAAAACTCTGGATTCTGATAGAGGGCCTCGAGACATGGACCTGGGTGCAAAAATTGACGTTCTAGACCCTTCCAGAGCTGAGATATTGAAACTCAAAATTTTGACCAGAAAAAAAAATGACAGTGTTACCCCTTATGTTTTTTTTCAGGGGGTGAAAAATTAAGTTTCTCCAATCTTCTCAAAACTCTGGATTCTGATAGAGGGCCACGAGACATGGACCTGGGTGCAAAAATTGAGGCTCTAGACCCTTCCAGAGCTGAGATATTGAAACTCAAAATTTTGACCAGAAAAAAAAATGACAGTGTTACCCCTTAAGTTTTTTTTCGGGGGGTGAAAAATTAAGTTTCTCCAATCTTCTCAAAACTCTGGATTCTGATAGAGGGCCACGAGACATGGACCTGGGTGCAAAAATTGAGGTTCTAGACCCTTCCAGAGCTGAAATATTGAAACTCAAAATTTTGACCAGAAAAAAAAATGACAGTGTTACCCCTTATGTTTTTTTTCAGGGGGTGAAAAATTAAGTTTCTCCAATCTTCTCAAAACTCTGGATTCTGATAGAGGGCCACGAGACATGGACCTGGGTGCAAAAATTGAGGCTCTAGACCCTTCCAGAGCTGAGATATTGAAACTCAAAATTTTGACCAGAAAAAAAATGACAGTGTTACTCCTTATGTTTTTTTTCGGGGGGTGAAAAATTAAGTTTCTCCAATCTTCTCAAAACTCTGGATTCTGATAGAGGGCCACGAGACATGGACCTGGGTGCAAAAATTGAGGTTCTAGACCCTTCCAGAGCTGAGATAGTGAAACTCAAAATTTTGACCAGAAAAAAAAAATGACAGTGTTACCCCTTATGTTTTTTTTTTCAGGGGGTGAAAAATTAAGTTTCTCCAATCTTCTCAAAACTCTGGATTCTGATAGAGGGCCACGAGACATGGACCTGGGTGCAAAAATTGAGGTTCTAGACCCTTCCAGAGCTGAGATATTGAAACTCAAAATTTTGACCAGAAAAAAAAAATGACAGTGTTACCCCTTATGATTTTTTTCAGGGGGTGAAAAATTAAGTTTCTCCAATCTTCTCAAAACTCTGGATTCTGATAGAGGGCCACGAGACATGGACCCGGGTGCAAAAATTGAGGTTCTAGACCCTTCCAGAGCTGAGATATTGAAACTCAAAATTTTGACCAGAAAAAAAAAATGACAGTGTTACCTCTTATGTTTTTTTTTTCAGGGGGTGAAAAATTAAGTTTCTCCAATCTTCTCAAAACTCTGGATTCTGATAGAGGGCCACGAGACATGGACCTGGGTGCAAAAATTGAGGCTCTAGCCCCTTCCAGAGCTGAGATATTGAAACTCAAAATTTTGACCAGAAAAAAAAAAATGACTGTGTTACCCCTTATGTTTTTTTTCGGGGGGTGAAAAATTATGTTTCTCCAATCTTCTCAAAACTCTGGATTCTGATAGAGGGCCACGAGACATGGACCCGGGTGCAAAAATTGACGTTCTAGACCCTTCCAGAGCTGAGATATTGAAACTCAAAATTTTGACCAGAAAAAAAAATGACAGTGTTACCCCTTATGTTTTTTTTCAGGGGGTGAAAAATTAAGTTTCTCCAATCTTCTCAAAACTCTGGATTCTGATAGAGGGCCACGAGACATGGACCTGGGTGCAAAAATTGAGGCTCTAGACCCTTCCAGAGCTGAGATATTGAAACTCAAAATTTTGACCAGAAAAAAAAAATGACAGTGTTACTCCTTATGTTTTTTTTTTCGGGGGGTGAAAAATTAAGTTTCTCCAATCTTCTCAAAACTCTGGATTCTGATAGAGGGCCACGAGACATGGACCTGGGTGCAAAAATTGAGGTTCTAGACCCTTCCAGAGCTGAGATATTGAAACTCAAAATTTTGACCAGAAAAAAAATGACAGTGTTACCCCTTATGTTTTTTTTCAGGGGGTGAAAAATTAAGTTTCTCCAATCTTCTCAAAACTCTGGATTCCTATAGAGGGCCACGAGACATGGACCTGGGTGCAAAAATTGAGGTTCTAGACCCTTCCAGAGCTGAGATATTGAAACTCAAAATTTTGACCAGAAAAAAAAAATGACAGTGTTACCCCTTATGTTTTTTTTTCAGGGGGTGAAAAATTAAGTTTCTCCAATCTTCTCACAACTCTGGATTCTGATAGAGGGCCACGAGACATGGACCTGGGTGCAAAAATTGAAGTTCTAGACCCTTCCAGAGCTGAGATATTGAAACTCAAAATTTTGACCAGAAAAAAAAATGACAGTGTTACCCCTTATGTTTTTTTTTCAGGGGGTGAAAAATTAAGTTTCTCCAATCTTCTCACAACTCTGGATTCTGATAGAGGGCCACGAGACATGGACCTGGGTGCAAAAATTGAGGTTCTAGACCCTTCCAGAGCTGAGATTTTAATGCCTTTCATGTCCATTTATAATCTTTACACATATGCTTGGATAATTGCATGGCCAAGGGCGTAACTTTGGTTTGAAAAGTGGGGGGGGGGAGGACACACAATGGGGGAAAATGTTTTCAATTTGAATCCCATATACATATACATATACATTTAGGGACTATGGTGATACAAAAACCAGGAAATAATTTGATTATAATGATAAATTCTGACAAAAAGAATAGTAGGCTCTATGTTTAAGAAAAATGTCTTTATTGTTTATAGGGGCCGATCGCCAAGACTTTAGAGAATATTTTTATTAAGTCATAATGTTAGCCATTAATGTTTTGTGTGTAAATAAAAATGTAAATAATGTAAGCTTCAATTTACACTGTAGAAACAAAGACAGTATATTTAAAGGGATAGTTCACCCCAAAATGAAAATTCTGTCAGTATTTACTCTCCCTTATGTTGTTCAAACCCGTAACACTTTCATTCATCTTCGGAACACAAATTAAGATATTTTTCACTCCTCCATACTAGTCCATAGGCTTCTTGAGGGATTGAATATGGAAGACATCGTTAAAATAGTCCAAGTAACAACAGTGGCTCAATCTTAAGTTTATCAAGCGATGAGAATACTGTTTGTGTGCAAAAAATAAATAGAAAAATAACAAATTTATTCAACTATAGACCATTTCACGAGATGTAAACAACACTGGCCCAGAAGCACTTCCTGTTTCAGTTTTTTAACACTACATAAAAGCTGGGATAAAATACAACCAACAGAACATTTAAAACTGAATCAAAGAGTTAAACAAACATCTTTAAGATGTTTTCTTTACATGTGAAATAAAGAAAACAGTTACAAACTGAAACAGGAAGTGTTTCTGGACCAGTGTTGTTTACATCTTGTGAAATGGTCTATTCATTTTCTTCCCTGTGGGCTGTGAGATTTCACGTAGAGCCACTGTAGTCACTTGGACTATTTTAATCTTAATTTGTGTCCGAAGATGAGCAAAAGTCTTACAGGGTTGAACAACATTTTTGGGTGAACTAACCCTTTAAAATAATTGTTTAATGGCTTCTGTTTATGAATGAAGGCCAGTATCACTGATATTATATAGCTACTGATGTCTCAATAAAAATGATTCACAAATTTTAAACATTTATTGGCTTCAAAAATATAACAATTTATAATTTAAGTGAACTTAAAACAAACCTTACATAACAGCTTCAAGCATTATTTAGTCAAGAGCAGTTAGTTATATTTTCTGTTCCCTTTGTTCTTTGGTCAACTTTACCAACATAAAAAAATAATGGATGCTGTCACTTTAAGTGTTATCCTGACAGGATCTCATTTTCTCACTACTCTTTACTTTCGTTTAAGATTTTATTTAACTAATTTAACTCTTTCCCCGCCAGCGTTTTTAAAAAAAGTTGCCAGCCACCGCCAGGGTTTTTGACGATTTTTGCTAAATTTCAATGGCCCGTTAAATATTTTCTTCCATGAATATATGAAGAAGCTATATATCAAAATAAAGATCTGAGCCTCTGCTTTTAGACAAAAAAAACTATTTTATTTTATCTTCATTTGTTCTTTTTTTATTGCCACTTGAACGGATGTAGGTTTTGTCAAAAACACAACATTTTGTACAAAAAACAGAGAAAAAGGCATTTTTATCAAACAAGTGCATTTTCAAGCAGAATACATTCAGATGTTGTTTTCTTCATATATAAAACTTTCCAAAATAAATTTAAAAAATAAATAAATGTAAACTATATCAAATTTAGGAACTGTAATTTGCTTTTGAGTGGTAAACAGAGTAACATTTCCCAGGATGTAAGGGGACACGACAAGTCAAGTCAAATTTATTTATATAGTGCTTTTCACAGATTGCATCAAAGCAACAATAATAACATGAAAGAAGTACAACACAGATCGATAATATTGTTAAATATTAAATATTAAATAACCCCAACTAAGCAAGCCAAAAGCACCACAACTTTTGCAGTCTCCTTCCGCAACCCCTTACCTACACAAACTCTGCATGCACAACATGCATGCAACATGCATGCATCTCTCTCACTCACTACGTCGTCCCGATCAGATTCAGAATTATCAAATAGTGATCGGACTCCGAGACCATCAACACCTCCAGCACTTGATCAGCCATGCCATATACCTCTGCATTTGTCTTATACATATCTGATATTATTGATATTTTGAGATACATTCTCACAACTCCACTTCACGTTTGAGACGCGATTGCAATCTGTTTCTTTGATCAAAGAGTTGCGTACTCTTTCAGAGCATGTGCGCGGGCCTTCTTTACCGTATACCACCTAAAACACGGAAACCCGGAAAATTCCATGTTTGGCGGGGATGCGTTTTTTTCTTGAAACACAGAAAATTCCGTGTTTGGCGGGGAAAGAGTTAAGACTGTTCTTGTGGGGATACTGGACGAAACGGACATTTTGTCATTCATGTGTGTTTTTGTTTGTTCAAGCGGCAAAATAGGACAGGAGGACATGGCAGCGCGCTGCATGCGTTCTTTTTTTGTCTTCTCGCGCATAAATGGTTTAAAAGCATTTGCATGAATAAGAGCAGGATCATATGACGCTAGTTTAAAGTCACCTGTGGTTGTTTGTGGTAATTTGAAATAATTTGAAAGTGGGGGGGACACAAACAGGATTTTGAAAAGTGGGGGGGACATGTCCCCATAGGAAATTACGCCCATGTGCATGGCTAAAAAACAGCTAATTTCAAGACGCTGACGTCACGTCAGGTCGTCACGTGGGTCAACCCGCTCAGTCAGACGCTCAAAAGTACAACACGTTCGGACAGACGTTCGGATAGACGTTCGGTATGTCGGTCGGTCGTTCGGATGTTTGATTTTGGCACGAAGTAAGCGCCATAATGGAGAACGAAAATCAACCAACTGTCCCGCGTCACCAGTCTGAAAGTTCTAACCAACGCATTCTCATCCCAAAGCGTTATATTTGACACTTTTGCAAAAGCGTAAAAATGCGGCGCTCATGGCACCCTTTAACGTCTAATTAGACACTTCGGTTTTGGTTGGTTTGGTTGGTTGGTTCGGTTTTGGGGGGGGGGTGTGTCAAACAATAGTTGACTTTCACCACCAGAAACACAAGTTTATTAAGTTATGCATCTATTCAGGGTTCAGGTATATGCTAATATAATGTCAAACACTAGTATGTACACAAGAGCTTTACATGCCAATACCTTGAAGCCTGGTTGCTTCAACAGCATCCTTTCAGTAGGCTACAAGGAAATATTTCACAAATTACACATTCAGACCTTTTCTCATAAATCAGAGGGTTGCTGCATTTGAATTGAGGTAGCACACAGGATTTGGAATTTCAGACCGAAACTGACACCAATTATCGTAAACTAAACAAACAATAGCCTATCTATCGCCTATAGATGCATAGACAATGTTGTATTGCACTTTACGTGTTGATTGCTATCAAATATAATTTTAATGAAACTAACTATAAATTAATTTTACAGACCATGCCTGGTGGGTGAAAGAACATAACCTGCCAGAACGCAAATCAGTCAAAATCTCAAATCAACTTCCTGTTGTTAGGCCTGGCAAAAACAACTGTGTACTTTTTCTTCACAAAAAGAGTAGCCTTTTTCTTCACAAAAAGTAGTAGGCGAATTGGGACAACCTAGGCGAATTGGGACGCAGCATTAGCAGCAGACCAGCACGAGCAAATAGAGTTCGAGTGCGAGCTGTAAAGGAGCATCTCATACGCCTTATTCACGGCAGCGCCATCTTTGATTTTTAATGAGAATGAAAGCGAGGCTGTGAGGGATAGACTTGCATCTCTTCAATGGGCTGTACTGTTATTTAATGTGTTTTCGGATTGTTCTGCCCATGAAACACAAAATATCTTTCCAAGAAATGTCAGTTGACAAAAAACTCCCGACAATATACACTGTGGAAAATTGTAAGTAATCTAGCCGCTTTATTCAGCTTTGTACAGCGGATGCCATTGGAAACACGGTAAATCTATCCCTCACAGCCTCACTTTCATACCTGTCATGGCGCTGCTCTGAATAAGGTCTATTGGTTGGAAGGAACTAAAGGGTCACGGGCACCCCCTAGAATAAATGAGTCGATGTACTTTTTTACACTTTTAGGTGTGACAGGAGTGTCAAAGTAGGAAAAAGATAGACATGTGTTGTAGTTTGTGGGGACATATTAGACACTCTTCATTTTTAAGTAACTTAGAATTGAAGGCAAAACCTTTCCGTCGTCTGCTATATAATGAACCGATTCGGGAAATGGTTTACTTATTATTAAACAAAAATACTGTCGCCTGTCTCAATTAACCTACGGACACTACGATGTAACCGCAAAAAAGGGGGTAGCCAGTGAATGAATAAATGAACACGTCTTTTTAAATGAACCGATTCAAAAGATTCGATGAATTAGTCACTAGTTCAAAGAAGAGAGAGGGTTTCCACTGCAAAGTCCTTTTTTGGTTTGCATGTGTGGGCGTGGCCATTTATGTTGCAAGTTTCTCCAATACAAAGAAAACCCCGCTTGGAAACGTACTTGTGAACATCTGCCCTAATGAAAAGAAATTTGTCTGAATTCTCGCGAATCAATAGTTCTGACCACCGTTAATCAAACCCAATGCAAGTTAATCCAAAGCGCTCTTTCCGCCAGCCAATCTTAGCCTTTAAGAGGCGGGGGGTGTAGAGCAACATGTGCAAGATGATCACTGTCTGACAGAGAACGGAGCTCTAGAAACTTTTTCAGATTATCCCAAAGTGTTTAAGTAACCTATCTAAAATGGTATCTATTAAACGGTTGACATCTCTGCTCTCTGTGTCTTGGGAGCAAACGCTCGTGTGCTTGGGCAGTTTGTTCATTACACTCTTCATTTTGGTGGTGATTTGCCAGCTCTTAAAGCAGCGGAGACCCCGAGGGTTTCCCCCTGGACCGACACCTTTACCCCTGATAGGGAATATTCTGTCCCTAGCCACCGAGCCTCACGTCTACATGAAGAGGCAGAGTGATATCCACGGACAGGTACGGATGACACTCTCATTCCTCAATTTTTCTTATTTTCTTGCAATGATCACGTAAAATGCAATACAGTAGACTTGTCAAATTTGCTGCTATTAACTTTTAACGTTTTTGCTCATATTTTTTGTTGTCACTTGTATGGATTTTCTTTTTAAAAAAGTTATTTTAAGCCACTAAATAATTAGCCTATACATAATATTTTAACATAATATATATATATATATATACATATATATATATATATATATATATATATATATATATATATATATATATATATATATATATATATATATATATATATATAATTTATTATTATTATATTTATTTATTATATTATTTATTATTTAATAATACATAAAATGGTCCCCACTTCATTAGGTGTCTCACTATTGTCGTAAAAAATCTTTTGTACAATGTTTGCTACCTATTGTGACAAAATACTTATTCTGTAATTGCAGAGATTAAGTACAAATGAAGAGTTCAGATGCAAAAGCCTCTAAATGCCATTTGAAATTTTCCTCTAAAATTACCATTTTTTATCAAGCTCGTATATTTAAGTTCAGTAATTTCACTTAAATGACAATTAATAGGTAATCTTCATTGCCATTTAAGTGAAATTACTGAACTTAAATATACAAGCTTGATAAAAATGATCATTTTAGAAGAAAATTTCAAATGGCACTTAGAGGCTTTTGCATCTGAACTCTTCAAATGCAGTTGCATGCAGACATTATTATTATTATTATTATTATTATTATAATAATTATTATTATTATTATTCTAAAACTGAAATTCGACAGTTATCCACTCATTTTTGTTGCTGGTGTTCCTCGTTGAGCTCACAGCTGATTGGTCCGTGTTAGTGAATTGGAGCGGTCTTGACGCACCGCTAGAAGTGTATTTGAAAAGAACAAAAGAGTGTTGCATTTAGCGTTGCATTTTTGGCAGAGTGCTAAAGTACTCAGTTTTGTAGAATGGCCAAGACATACTGAGTCAGCATCCCTAATTCGTGAGGGTGAATTTAGTTCTCTAATTATTATACTCCGTTCATTATAGAAATATGTTTGGCATAGGAGTGGATTAATGAATATATTGCCCTTTTATTGTCCAGATTTTCAGTCTAGACCTGGGAGGAATCTCGACTGTTATTCTAAATGGTTATGATGCCATTAAAGAGTGCCTGTATCATCAAAGTGAGGTTTTTGCAGACCGCCCATCCCTCCCTTTATTTCAAAAGATGACAAAAATGGGAGGTAAGTGGTTTCTTATAGAATCATTTATTTTAGAATGTTTCCTTAGAATATATCACTGCCGAAAAATCTAGATGGTTAGACAGTAATAAAAATTCCCAAAGTGAATATTCTGACATTATGTATTCCCCCTTGTGTCCTAACTTGTAAACATAAATTATACACTTTTACAGCACTGTATTCCAAGTCTTCTGAAACCACATGATTGCCTTTCTGATACACACCTAAATAAGTCATTAATCACTGACACTTTATGATAACACGCTGCATATAGTTCATAGATTTTTATCTGTGCAGGTGTCATGGGGACTTCATAATAAAGCATATATGTAAGCAATAAGGTAGCCTACGAGAGACTGTGCTGTGTATCGTGAACAAGTAACGGCTGAAGGTCGCTTCGCGTTGTGCCTGCAACCCGTTTACAGCACTTGCCTCAAGTACCTTATTGCTTTTATAAAACGGTTACCTATGGAGCAAATTATGTGCCAATAATAAACAAACAAATCCAGCATTTTGCAAACCAATTCGATCTGCTCTACAAAGGAAAATTCTACTCACAAACAAACAGAAGCAATTTTCAAAAACAAAGATCAAATTGAACGAAAATGCTGTGGAATAACCAATATTCTGTTTTAAAAATATAAATAAATGAGCCTAGATAACAGGCTATTTCACAAATAAATACAAACCATCCAACAAGTATGTAGCCTTTGAACAAATACCAAAACTAGTGCATACAAATGCATATCAGTCTGTTACGGTTGTGAGATCTCTTGGCTCGATTTTCTCACAAATGTGTCCGGGCCGATTTTCTCACAAATGCAGATGAGTAACTGCGATCTTCTAAAACAGTAGATGGCGCTAAAATAGGGGATTCATTCAGCGCTAGTCTTCCAGGAGAAGCACCAATTTGACACGTGCTTGCCTTTTTTGAAAGTTTGTGTCTTACTTTATTTATAATAATAAACATCTTGAAGTTTTCTTTTACAAAATTTTTATCAAGACAGAAATCATTAGCATTAACATTAGCACTTAGTAACACTTCTCTCCTTGGCCATTCCAAACCTACCTTCCTACCTTCCTACCTTCCTACCTTCCTTCCTTCCTTCCTTCCTTCCTTCCTTCCTTCCTTCCTTCCTTCCTTCCTTCCTTCCTTCCTTCCTTCCTTCCTTCCTTCCTTCCTTCCTTCCTTCCTTCCTTCCTTCCTTCCTTCCTTCCTTCCTTCCTTCCTTCCTTCCTTCCTTCCTTCCTTCCTTCCTTCCTTCCTTCCTTCCTTCCTTCCTTCCTTCCTTCCTTCCTTCCTTCCTTCCTTCCTTCCTTCCTTCCTTCCTTCCTTCCTTCCTTCCTTCCTTCCTTCCTTCCTTCCTTCCTTCCTTCCTTCCTTCCTTCCTTCCTTCCTTCCTTCCTTCCTTCCTTCCTTCCTTCCTTCCTTCCTTCCTTCCTTCCTTCCTTCCTTCCTTCCTTCCTTCCTTCCTTCCTTCCTTCCTTCCTTCCTTCCTTCCTTCCTTCCTTCCTTCCTTCCTTCCTTCCTTCCTTCCTTCCTTCCTTCCTTCCTTCCTTCCTTCCTTCCTTCCTTCCTTCCTTCCTTCCTTCCTTCCTTCCTTCCTTCCTTCCTTCCTTCCTTCCTTCCTTCCTTCCTTCCTTCCTTCCTTCCTTCCTTCCTTCCTTCCTTCCTTCCTTCCTTCCTTCCTTCCTTCCTTCCTTCCTTCCTTCCTTCCTTCCTTCCTTCCTTCCTTCCTTCCTTCCTTCCTTCCTTCCTTCCTTCCTTCCTTCCTTCCTTCCTTCCTTCCTTCCTTCCTTCCTTCCTTCCTTCCTTCCTTCCTTCCTTCCTTCCTTCCTTCCTTCCTTCCTTCCTTCCTTCCTTCCTTCCTTCCTTCCTTCCTTCCTTCCTTCCTTCCTTCCTTCCTTCCTTCCTTCCTTCCTTCCTTCCTTCCTTCCTTCCTTCCTTCCTGCTGAACCCGAACCATTACAAATGCGAGAAATGCACGTAAGGTGGTTGAGCGCGGTAAAGTCAGGTTCGGTATTTTCCTTTACACTGTTCTATGATTGACAGTATTGCAAAGATATAAATAGCAGGATTAGTTTTAACGGTATGTAACTATTGTATATCAACATGAAATATTAATTCAAAATCACCTACATGCACCATAGCGGCATATTTAGCCAATAAATGAGAATGCTTTGACGCGCTTTGAAGCACATGGGAACGTCTGGCAATTGCCCAACTGTCGTATATAGCCTATAATTTATAATTTAAAAGTAGCCTAATTTTAACATTTTCAAATTCCAAAGCTTGTAAAATTTTACTATTGGTAATACCGACTTTAATAGTCACCATTTTATTAGTTTGTCTGATTATTTTTGTTGGTCATTTAACGTTTCTGTCTTAAAACAGCTGTCAGTTATGAAATGTTTAGTTACAGTAGGCTACTTATCTCACACTTTATGACCATTAACAAATTATCTTGATAAAAATCCTTGCAGCACTAAAGTCGAGTACAGGCTACTAGGCTATTGGGCAATAATTTCACAACCTTTATTATACACACCTCTAAAAAATAAAGAGGTCCAGATCTCGGTGACCTCATTTAGCATGCTCATATAGCATATAGCATACCAGGCTTTACTTACTACAGGTGAATAATGAATCTCACCAAATCTCATCTGTAGTTAGTCACCAAAAACCCTTTATAAAAATAAAAATATAAAAATAATTGTGTACTATACATGAGGGGAGGTATTGGCACAATTTCACCTGTAGTATTTCACAATTTTGAATTGAAAATGGGCTAATACAATTACGTAACATTTATGTGCGACTCTGGGAGCTCGGCCATTATATGTTGCTTTTTACATTTTTTCTTCATTGGGCACATACGAAATGACTGAATTAGTGATTATGTCTACACTGAGGCTGTTTCTGTCGTTCTCGTGTTGTCTCATACTGTATCTGTGTAAAATCACAGATCTTTACCTTTTGTTCATGGAGCATTTTGTCCTTAAAAAATGTTAAATTGAATTGTTGTGTATGTATCTTGTAATAAACATTTAACAAATGAAAACCTCAAGATGTTTATAAAGTAAAACAGAAATTTTTCCTCAGCTGTAGGCAAAGGCAAGCCCGTTTCAAATCGGTGCTTCTCACGGGAGACTAGCACTAAATTAATCCCTTATTTTAGCGCCATCTACTGTTTTAGAAGAGGAAGTTACTCATCTGCATTTGTGAGAAAATCGGGCCGAGAGATCTCATTTGCACAGATAGACATACTGTATGCATTTGCACTAGATTTGGTATTTGTTCAAAGGTTACATTCAATTTGTTGGATGGTTTGTATTTATTTGTGACATAACCTTTTATATGCACATTTATTTATATTGTAAAACACAATATTGGTTATTTCACTGCATTTTCGCTCAAATTGACCTTGTTTTTGCAAATTGCTTTCTGTTTGCAAGTCGAGTTTTCCTTTGCAAAGCAGATTGAGTTTTTTTTTGCAAAATCCTGGATTTGTTTGTTTAATATTGGCACATAATTCGCTCCATAGTTACAACACAATAAAAATATTAAAGGAAAAAAAAATGTATTAGTGCAACTTTCATGAAGTAAAATCACTAAAAGCCTTCCTTCCGCTAGGAAAAATAGTCCCTGACCGTGAACAGTAACAACGTTCCAATGTATGCATGAAAGCTCAAATAAAAACAACATAATAGGAACTGCAGTGTTGAGCAGTGATAAATAGAACCGTCACAGCCATGTTTTATCATGAATAAAGCACAGCTATTGACCAATCAGAATCAAAGATTGGAACTAGTGTTTTCCTTTGTCCATAACAGTCATGGTCACAAAGAAGTGTCTGTGAAAGAAAAAATCTCCAATTGTTTTATGCCAAAAAAATAAGGAAAGTTAATAAAATGATTTTTATTTTTTAGTGAAGTATTCTTTCACATATTTGGGCGATTCAGAGAAAAGGCTCTGGCTCGGTTATGTATGTTAGAGTTGGGGCAATAACTAGAGAAGAGCGGACAGTCACACATGAGGTTATCACATAATCAATATCGCAATTCTTGTAAACTGTGTTTAACCCATGAGACTGCTGTTTGACTAATAATCTCTGGCTAAACATACAGAAAGTTTATCAGATAAGCTTTCTTTCTTTCCATTTTTAAGCCAAGCGCATTGTTTATTCGTCCGTCTAGGACTTCTGAACTGCAAATATGGTCGAGGCTGGATTGAACACCACAAACTGGCTGTGAACTGCTTCCGCTACTTTGGCAGTGGTCAGCGAATGTTTGAGAGGATTTCTGAGGAGTGCGCGTTTTTTCTGGATGCCATTGACCAGCACCAGGGGAAGCCCTTTAACACTAAGCATCTCGTCACCAATGCCGTCTCCAACATCACCAACCTCATTATCTTCGGCCAGCGTTTCCCCTACGACGATGGCGATTTTCAGCACATGATTGAGATCTTCAGTGAGAACGTGGAGCTGGCCGCCAGTGGCTGGGCTTTCTTGTACAACGCTTTCCCCTGGATGGAGTACGTGCCGTTCGGGAAGCATCAAAAGCTGTTTCGCAATGCCAACAAGGTGTACAAATTCCTTCTGCAAATCATCAATCGCTTCTCACAGGGAAGGATTCCGCAGTCACCGCAACATTACATTGATGCCTACTTGGACGAAATGGAGCAGAGCGCCACCGATAAAGCGTCTTCTTTTTCTCAAGATAATCTCATTTTCTCTGTTGGAGAACTCATCATTGCAGGCACAGAGACCACCACAAATTGTCTGCGCTGGGCGATGCTCTACATGGGTCTATATCCCAGGATACAAGGTTGGTGCCCAGTGCCCACGAAGCGGTTCTCGTTTACAACATTTTAATGTCGTTGCACTAATGATGTCGTGTTTTTTTTTCTGTGCAGAGAAGGTCCAAATGGAGATCGATTGCGTCCTGAACGGCAGGCCACCTGCTCTTGAAGACAAGCAGAGGATGCCATATGTGGAGGCAGTGCTGCATGAAGTCCTGCGCCTTTGCAATGTCGTCCCACTGGGCATCTTCCGCGCTACGTCTCAAGATGCAATGGTGCGTGGCTACACTATCCCCAAGGGCACAATGGTCATCACTAACTTGTACTCGGTGCACTTTGATGAGAAGTACTGGAGCGACCCATCCATCTTCTGCCCAGAGCGCTTCCTTGACTGCAATGGCAAATTTGTCCGGCGTGAAGCATTTCTCCCCTTCTCAATAGGTAAACTGCGAATATTTAGGAAATCAGTAAATCTAAACCTTGTCACGTTATTCTTCATTCTAACGTATCCGTTTTGACGCTCTTTAGGTAAGCGGCACTGCCTGGGAGAGCAGTTGGCCAGGCTGGAGATGTTCTTATTCTTCACCACATTGCTCCAGAGGTTCAACCTTCAGTTCCCCGAAGGCTATATTCCAAGTCTCTCTCCGAAACTGGGCATGACCCTTCAGCCTCGGCCTTACGCCATATGTGCCATCAGGAGACAGCAGTAAAAGTTCCCTCGTGAGCTCTGGAACACATGCACTCACCTCAGGGGATCCTTCCAAGAAACGCAAATGGCAGAGCAGTTCCCCTTCTTAAATTCCATCAGGTTTTTCAATGGGGGAATACTGACCTCTAATATTGACTTGTTAAATTCTCTGAACATGTCCTTTAAAGTTTCACTGAACCCAGCCTGAGAGTGATAAGAGTACTGTTACAGAACACATGGCATGTAGAGCACAGAATGAGCACACGTGTGTTACCAAACGAGTACGTATATGAGGCTATCAAGATATACTGTAGTGTAGCTTATATCTTTGATAGCTTTAAATAAGAGTACTGTGTAACCAACCGAACATTGTGCTTGTTAATATGAGAAGAGCTATTGTGTCAATGATTGACAGGGTTTACCTCTATAATGGTTTAGAGGTCTGTCTTTTTCAGCATTCCTTGAATTCCGCCATTTCTGGAGTCGGGCAAGTGAGAGGAGAACAGCTGCCTTTCCCAGAAAGTTTTGGAAATGTTTCATGACTCCAGTTGGTTTGACGCCATATATCAGGTTTACAATAATGACGCCCCTTTCCCTAGTTTATCTCAGTGGAAAGGGATTATCTAGAAACTTGAGCTGCAATATAAGAGGAAAAAATGGTGCTATTGTGAAAAGCTGACTCCAATGCATTTTATAGAACAATATCATTTTTGATTTTACCTCACGTTTGAACCTGTTTTTGTGATTATGATAAAAATGAAATGAAACAAAAACTGGAAAACTTGTATAAATAAACACAAAACTAACCTTTGTAATGCGAGTTGTTGGTTTTTTTTTTTCTGCCTCCGGCCTCTCTTTCAACCGTGCTGGAATTTTCCAAAGCCAAGTTATACACCATATAAACCAAGCCGAAATGACTCGTGTAGTTCTGTGAATTTATAAATCTAGCACACTTCGAAAATGAATGGTTTTAATGGCAGTTCTTAACTGTCTTCAGTTTAATGTGAACCTACAGTATGTAATACATGTTGCTTTTTTAGTATATTTTTTCCTTCTCATGCAGTGCCTTGAGAATCCCCATGTTGTCGCAGTAAAAACATTTACAGGTCAAATAATCTTTCCAGTGTGTTATTATTACTTTCACAAACTGCGAAGGACTGGAAACTCAATTAAAAACTGAGAGTGACGGGTAGGGGCAACGCTGCTTTGGGTAAGCTGTCACAGTGATTCTGTCATCTGAAGAGATAAGGCTGGCCTTTCATATGACCTACACTTGGGGACTCATCATCCGCTGACTGTCATCTTACAGGCAGTTCCTCCCATGAGAACACTTGGGCTTTCATCTGAGCACGAAAGAAATAAGCAGCTAGACGATGCTCAGTAGCACACACAGATAATGTCAAAACATGTTGCGTCAATGAGATAATAGCAAAGGGCGAAGACATTTTGCTTGTGTCTGGACTTCTCTTGATAGGTGAAAGGTCATGTTCAATGCTTTCCATTCAACAAAGAAAAACAAAAGAAATATATAATTTGAGCAAATATACAGTAAAAACTGTAATAATTACAATATATATTGTAATTATTACAGTTTTTACTGTATATTTGCTCAAATTAATGTAGCCTTGGTAAGCACAATCTTAAAAATGATGTTTAAAAATTAGTGCTGTCAATAAATTAATATCTTCAGGGCATATAATAACTGTGGCAGCCCTAAAATATATTTTGTGAATTGTTTGTTCTTGTTTTTGCAGGCCTTTAAGCACTCTCCCTGTCGTGGTCCCTGGACCCCGGTTTGAAAACCCCTGACTTAAAGCAATCAAGTACACATCTGCTCCCATGCATAAACAGAACAAAAAAAAATGACACAGAAAGACAGAAATCAATTGAGAGTAGAACTATTGTTCAGGGATGGTGCTTTTATGACAGCTATAAATAATAACAAAAAAGTAAATTCTCCCCCACAACCCTGAAAAGGCTGAATGGTTAAATCGGACATTGCTATCTAAATGCTACATAAAAAAGTAAATGCCATCGTAAAGGTACTGATGACAGGAACGTCGGAGGTTACTGTGTTGCGACGAATGCCCCACAGTGAGATACCACAGTCCGCTTTGACGGTCGAGCAAGTGGTCAACACGAGGGGATGGTGGTGCGAGAGAGAGAGAGAAAGAGAGGGAGAGATAGAGCACCACAAGCTGCTTTGGGTGCACACAAGCCCCCAACACAGAACGCACCCTGAGCACAGGCCAAAAACAGTGACTTATGAACAAACCCACAAATGGAGACAGAGACATTTAGGCATCCGGCATCGCTGATACGATAAGGGGCGTTCGGCAAAGAGTGGTTATGGGCAGGAACAAAAAGACAGTGCACCCAAAATAAACAACTAACAAAATGAAAAACACAACACCCAAACACATCCACATCTGTAAATAGCATTAGATTTTTTAAAAACTCCTGAAACAAGATGATAATTACATGGTCTCAATGTACAATATATGTCAGCTGTATGTAGAAAACAGACGCATTGTTGATTAATTAAAAAATATATAATATAATATATATATATATATTTATATATGCAAGTATTCTTTCTGTGCAGAGGTTAAACACTTGTTTGGTAGTAAAATGTGCACATTTTTTATCGGTTTTTTTTTTTTTTTTTTTTTTTACTCTTAAATATACTAGCTTGATTTACACTGCCTACTTGAGAACTTTCCTCTACAGAGACAAAATGAGTTTTGTTTGAGATGAGGCGGACCGAGAGAGAAAGAGACCCGGACCCGGTTAGTCTCCACCTCCCCGTCCTCCTCTCATTATTCTAGTGGAATGCCTAGAGTTCTTGCTTCAGACAAAAAAAATATAGAACTTTTAGTATTAAACCTGCCTTATGGTGAAAAATAAGAAAATACGAAAGAAAGAAGAAAAAAAAAGTACAGCTTTCAAGGTGAAACCCTGGATTACTTAATAATTGGACAAACTGGCCAGATTATGCGTTTGGCAATAATTAGAGTAAGTACAAGCATGTGTCCATATGTTCAAATAATTCCAAACGTGAAGTAACCCCAAAGCAATGTTTAGTCTACGACTTGCGTGCTTAGTCAAACATTTAGTTTTCAGAAACAATCCTGGGTTCCAATTCTTATCAGTGGGTCTTTGGAAAAAAATAAACATGGATAAATTGGTCTGGAGCAGCTGATAAGGACGGGGGTTAATATCCAGGACACTACACTTCGAGGGAGCATCTCTTTTTGCTAACGACTTTCAAGTTATTCATACAAAAAATAGAAATTTGTTTCTGCCCCGCCTCTGAAAAGAATGCTCGACGTGCAAGTTGAAATTGCAGAATAAAATTTTTCGCAAAAAACAAGGATCGATCCTTCATGAATCCTGAGTAACCGTGAAAAAATATATCTATTTAAACGTAAAAAAGGAGAAACGTCCCTTCATTTGAACAGCATTCCTGTCCCATTCGCTATGCTTTTAAACACAGACGGACTTTACAGATAAGATTCAACGATTGGCAACTCAGCGTTCCTGAAGAGGACAAGGTGGGGAAAAACACACAAGTGAAATGAGAGAATGAAAACTACCTTACAAACAACAAAGGCAAACAAAAAAAATGCAGGAAAGTGATCAATGAATAAAAAGCATCCAAAACGATGCAGAAGTCAGGTCATTTTTCAGTCAAAAATGTCAGCATTTCCACTTGTCCAAGTGACTCTGTTCAGTAATACAGTGTTTTATGTCGTCAGCATGAATTGGGGACTGCACATACAGTGCAGGGTACATAGCCCATTTTCTGGACCACAAGAAAAATAAAAACAAACTAAATATATATATATATATATGTATGTATATATACATACATACATACATATACACACACACACACACACACACACATATATTTAAAGTTCAGACAGGCACATTTTGAGTTATGCTTCCTGACACTGAGCCTGAAAAGGCATCAGTTGTAGTCTTTATGTTTTTGAACTGTTCGCTTTGGTAACGGGTGTCAATTATGTCATTGTCTCTTGTTTTTTGTTTTTTTTCCAGAGTCTTTTTTCGTGTCCTATTTGACTTAAGTACCTACGGGAGAGATAAGAGCTCTACGTTGAAGGTAGCATCACAGCCACGTAACCATGGATGGCACGATTCTCCCCTGCCTGTTTTCTTCTCCGTCTTGTTTTAATCTCATAACACGATTCTGCATCTTCAAAGCTCTGTTCGTTCTCCGCTGATTCTCCATGGGGTGAAAGTGCATAGGAGTGGGGTTCCCACCAAAGGGTCCTCTCACAGTAGTAAGGCCTTTTTTTCAACACAATGTGAACTGCATTAGCTTCAGAGTGTTGACACAGTGACGAATTTCAGCATGGGGAGATCCGCTAGGGTCTTCCTCTGGGTGTCAATGTGTGTGTTTGTGTAGGTGAAGGAGAGGGAGGGGTCATCCCCTCCGTTTAAGCCCCTCAATGAGCTTCATTTCTTGACCTTCTCCTCTTGCTACTGCCTTTCCTCCTCCTCTGTCTCCTCTTGAATGACCTGAATGTCATCAGAGGAAGAGTTGGATGGAGGAAGGCTGGGGCTCTCGGATTGCTGCTGCTGTGTCTCCAGCTCTTTGGCCTTCTCCTCTTCTTCGATGGTCTTCTTCCACACCTTGTGGTTCTCTGTTAAGTGCTGCATGATGTTGCAGAACAACCGACGTCGACCCTTCCTCCTCTCTGTAAGGAAAACACAATTAGTGTGTGCCAGAAGCTGAAGTATTTGGGGGGGAAAGCATTCTCGCATTATTACAGATTCTACAAGAGCTATGAAAACTTATGAGCAGTGTTGGTGAAAAAGTAATGCTGTACAATATTGCGTTACTTGCTAAAAAGTAACGAATTTCTTTACTTAGTTACTTTTTATGGAAATTAGTGCATTATGTTACGTTTGCATTACTTTTTCTCACCTGTGCTGGAAAGAAAAAGTAACTAAAAAGTAAAATGATTTGTCAAAAGGCCCTTTCACACCAAAAGGGAAATGAATAAGCCTCGGGCTGAAGCAAACGCATGTTATTTCCTGTCCAGTAGTAGCCTAGAAATCTAGATGCACGCTAGTGGCAGAAAAAAATATTTTGCAGCCAGTGTGGTCTAGCAACTCTCCGTTGGCTTTCGAAGTGGAAAAAAAAAAGAAAAACTCTGGTCAGGCCAATCACATCGTGTATAAAGTTGGTGTTCTGCGGCATGATTTCAATTGGTGATTTCCCAGCTACTTGAAAACAAACAAGATGATGCTGGCGAACAGCGGTCTTTCGAGTCGGCTTTGGCCTCAAGTCGCAACTCTTGAGGACTTGGAGTTAAGAGAACGTCACTTAAGTCATTCTTAAAAAAGGAAGATGTGTTCAGAGTTTTGACGACCGGATACACCAAAAGTTTAATATCAACCACAGATATCCATTATAAAGTCTAGATGTCTCGTCCGCGCTGCTTGTCAATGGAGGTCGACGTCTGCACCTGGCGGCCATCTTGTCACAGGCTGCTCACTCACTTGTAACATTGTGTTTTAATGGTGTATGTACTTTTTAAATAGCCATAACTTGCTCAATTTTCTACCGATTTTCAAATGGTTTGGTTTGTTACAAACATTAGAGATGTATTTATGACACTATATACTTATTAATAATAAGTGTATCAATAAATAATCATCCAGAATTATAGCCACATTAATAAAGTTTGTAAGAAACCAACGTTTGGCACAAACTCGATTCTACACGCTGTAAATTCATCTGGAACTGCAAACAACCCAGACTTAAATTTGAGAAATTGCTGTGTGCAAAACATAAGTGCTTCCGAATTTTGAATTGTACCATAGGGTCTTTCAAATAAAATGCATTAAAGTTTGGCTCAACCCACTTTCCAAGGTTCCTTGGAGAGAGATAAAGGAGAGCTTAGCAGGCAAACTAGACATTCTGTTTCCTGGGTTGAATGCCAAAAAATGTGTGCAAGCCTTTGGTCCAAAAGGCCAACACGATAGTTAACATTAAACTGAAGGAAAAATGCATTCATAACTCTTATATTTGGCACACCCATACACCTATCTGGTATAATAATAGTATTGAATGCATGTTAACCTTTCAAGAACTGTGTGACCAGTATGGGACAGAACCCTCTTCCCACTTTTTGTATCTGCACCTCAGGTCGGCTATGAAAGCCAAAGGGGTGCCTTGGGGAAAACTGCTCACCACACATCAGATGATTGCTTGGCTTGAAATGCCCAATTCCAGACACTTGATCTCATGGTTGAACGGGAATTCTAAGAAAAATGCTTAGCCATATTGTGTACATGGGAAAGAGACCTTGAACTAGAGGAGGTAATCATGGATTGGGGAAGAGTATGGGGCAATATTTTTTTCACCTCATCTAAGAATCCTATTCACCAACTGATTCACTGCAACTTCAATTACAAAAAATATTGGGCGCCACTTTAAAATACATTGTTTTGACTTCTACTAAGAAGTCAAAAACTTCTTTTTGACTTCTACTAACTAATTTTGGACCGAGCCTTTAGCCTTTTCACACACAACCTGGATATTATTGGATATTTACAAGTGTTTGACACAACTCCGGGACATTATAATGTTGGAAATATCCATGGCTCGGGTGAATTTTGCACAAATCTCTACATTAAAGGTCTGGACTATAGCTGCTGAGAAGATTTCCAAGTATTTTGCACATAACAATGACCAGGACTTTGATTATTTTTCCTAATTCCTGTGACTTTGTTTTTCTGTGATAGTTTCTACCTGGTATGTATCCCATAACTTGAGTTACTGGTACTGCATTACCCCCAACACTGCTTATGAGCACAAGTGTATAGCCATACTTGGTTCAAGATCCTCGTCCAGCTCTTCATCTTCCGTTTCAATGTCTTCGGTGTCCTCTTCATCGTCGGAGCCTTCCTCATCAATCCAGTATCCTGGCAGGAGGCCTGCAGCATCATAGGAGTTACAAAGAGGCCCGACGATGTGCGTGATAAAAGACTCCTGCAGCTTTGCTAACTGTGGTGCCGACCGGTCCATGAAAGGACTGATGGGTAATCCTAGAGTGGCTTCCTCGTCACCCTATAAAGAGAGAAATGCAAAAACGCACAAATGTTGAACTCATGTTGCCGCAGTTGAAGTAGTGTGATAAAGTGAATAGGACATACCTGCTCATAAAACTCATTGACGATACCCTCTGTCCATTTGAGGTGAAGGCTGCGATCTTTGGCTGGCCCATTGATATCTGCCAGCTTAATGCACACTTGGCACACTAACAACCTGTCATTTTCATTAGTCCAGTCAATGCCTGGACTATTCACATCATTAACCTGAATAAAGAGAAATATCAATCAGAGGATTAACCACAAGAAAACACCCTTTTCTGCAGTAGGCAGGTAATTAAGAAAATAAGTCTAAAGCTCACCAAGGCTGCATTTATTTAAATAAAAATACAGTAAAAAAGGTAATATTGATAAATATTATTACAATTTAAAATTATTATTTAAAATTATTTGAATATATTGTAATTTACTTTATCCATGTAATGACAGAGCTGAATTGTCAGCAGCCATTGATCCAGTTTCCAGTTTCTGAAATCTCTGATTTAGTGCTAAAGAAACATTTTTTCTTATAATCAATTTTGAAAAATTTTTCCTTAATATTTTTGTGTAAACTGTAACACTACCATTAAAAAGGTTGGATTAAAAAAAAAGAAAAAATAATACTTACTTAATACTTTTATTCAGTAAGGATGTATTAAATTGATCAAAAGTGAAAGTAAAGACATTTAAAATGTTATAAAATGTTTCTATTAAAAAAAAAAACTTCAAAATCTCTTGAACTTTCTATTCAAAGCATCCACAAAATATTAAGAAGCAAAGACTAGCTGAGGCATTTCCAATGACAGATGACTATCTGATCTGTATGTAAATCATATTTATTGGTATTGGCCCACAACAAGCTGTTGTGCTCGTTACTAATTATTGATATTTGGTTGTTGATACCATATCGGTGCACCCCTACTACCTACCTTAGAATTAAACTCTGCTAGGAAGTCAAAGTGCTTCTTAAGGTCTGTAGCGAGGATGGCCTCGATCACTAGGAACCGAAAGCGCTTAAACTCAACATGGTCCAAGCTGCACAGGAAGTTGAACTCAGGCTGGGAAAGAAACAGGCTCCAGGCAGAGGCTGCATGGTGGTTCTCCAAAACCGAACGGTCATTATACAACACCGCCTGTGTGTGTGTGGTAAGATAAAAACAGGGAAAGAAAGAGAGTAACATGAGTCGAGAAGTTCCATGCACTGATTACAAAATCATATGCTTCTGATAAAAGATGGGCTGGCTTTACTTCTTGACACAAGAGTGTGAAAACTTGATAGCCAAAACTGTTTTAATAAGCTATTTAGAACAAATTTAACTATACAAAATCCATAGTTCTTCTAAACTGCAATTTTTTTTTTTTAATAGTTATTTTACTAACCTGAGGAGCGTTAGTGGCTACGAGAAAGGCATTTGTGCGACCAGGATGATCATAGTCGTGCATAGCAGCTGCTACATATAGTGCCATGAGTTCCAGCGCAGGGACATTCCAGGCCAGACAGCCGTAACTGTCATCTGAAAACGAGGAGCTTTTGGACGTGGCATATGCCACCCTACCAGGGGAAATTCCACTGTCCGAATCTAATAAAAACAAAAAATGACCAGTGATGAAACACTATTGCACATCCATTCCAGGTGACAGTCCATTTCTAAATCAATACAGTATGTTACACCACCTAGTTGACACACGCAGCTTGCTTTGTTTTAAAAAAAATGTGATTTAGCCACATTTTAAATGGTGAAAATTATCACGTGATTAGCCAATAATAATACTGAAAACTAAACTCAATTTATTTAATGCTGTAAGTAAATTAGACACAACTTCATAATAAGCAGATTTTAAAACGAATTCCCTTTGCTGTCTAAGATCACATTTAACAGTTTAAATTATTATTGTTTTTAAAGATTATCTTAAAGTGAGTTTTAGATGACATCAAAAGTAATCTATGCAAAAACCAGGGGAAATGGGCATGTGCAATAGTGGCCAAATATATACAATATACCTGAAAAAAAAACTCCATAGCTAAATGACTCTATAAATATAATACTCTATATAAACAATATGAAATATGGTCAGCAAATGAAAAAAAAAAACTTTCCAAAAAAGAAACAGGTCGGTTTATTATTTGTTTATATTCAAGCATGTTTTCTGTGTTGCTAATTCAAAATTGGAGTGTATAGGCCTTAAACATCTCTAATGAAATAAGAGACTCAAACATGCCGAGAGGCTGCAATTAAGCCGACTGTTTTTACAGCAAACCAAATCCTCGGAAATCATACTCCACCATCTCTTTCCCAAAGCTTTTGGAATGTTTTGTAACTCTGTACTTGAGCCAGCTAGTGAAGTCACTGGTCTCGGTGTGATTCAACACCTCTGCTTGCCAGAGATGGCTGCTACGTGGAACAGCAGCAGAGTGAGTCAGAGTGAACTCCATTTGAGAAATTACAAGGGCCATCAGCAGACTTAAAATAAGCCCCGGACATGCTGAGCCAGCAGCCACCTCAGATCTCAATCGCAACAGACGGTTTCTAATCGGACAGCGTTTGCGCCGCTGGCTGGAGTAACGACGACCGAGAAACAGCCTCTAATATATTTCTGATGGATCAGGAGCTATGCTAAATATAATTAGAGACATAACTGAGGAAACAGATGCTCTAACCTGAATCTGTCCATCATGTACTCTATAATAAAGTTTCATCCAGTACTTTATCCAAGGGCACAATGATGGTAGACCATGAATCTGTCATTGTGGGACTATAACAACCCGCCTCAGCAAAGTACCTCAGTTTCTTGATGGCAAAACTGTAATGGAGGCATAGTTGTACCTGTATCACTTCCTGTGACATGCTCATTATGGATCTGCTGAAATCCTGGGATTGGCTGGGTGGTGAGATACCACACTGCATGAAGGACATCGGTGGCATGGACCCGGTTGTGATCTGAGTGGAGAGCAGATAAAACAACACATTAACGCTTTGCTGAAATGATTTCCAACCATTCTCAGTTTCACATGACACAAATCTGCACTGTGGTCCAATTTGAGAAATACTGGAACAATTCTAACCCAGTTTTCAAGTTTAACTTTAACAAGATTATTTTTTTTTTTTCCTCACAGGGGATATCACGATAGCCGTTCTCCAGAGCGCAAAAGTACGTCATGAATTCCCGCACAGGGATTTTGAAGATTTCGAACAGACCCGTGTCCTGGAACAAAGTGTACGCCACCTGAGAGAATGTAACAAACAGAACTTCATTAAGACAAGACAAGCAGTGAGCCACTGAGTCCCTGCAGATTCATGTTTATTGGCACGCAGTACTGACAGACCACTAGCATTACATCCGGCTATGAAATGCCATTCACATCAGATCAGGCAATAAAACTGTGTAATTGGTTGGATTTAACGAAACAGAAATGGTTTTAATTATCTAAAAGAGAACCATGTTTTCCACCATAGTGATGAAAACTCAGGCATTTCATTAGCTTCATCATGTCAATAGGATTTTTCAATGCTGGGCTTAATATTTGGAATTACAAAGCACGAACATAGCTGAGAATCCTGCCAGTCTTCCCTCCCGTAATGTCCATCAGCTCAAAGATCTGGAAGTTCCAGGTGTTGATCTTTTCCATGAGTGCTTCATGCTCCACCAGCATAGAGTCCAACCTAAACTCCTCATTTCCCTGCCAGAGATCAATCACAGTCAGCAGACAGAAGGTAGAAGGTTTTGCAGTAATCTCAGCTTAGTCTTACAGATAATGTCATGTCTGGCCACTTTTCCAGCGATAACAAGGAAAATGTTTTACTAAGTCAGCTAAATTTATGTTGTCCTCGCACGCTCTCACTGTAGACCCCTTTGAGCAAAACAATAAGCCGAGGGTTTGAGGAGAGATCCACTCATGAGCCACAGCTATAAATCCAGCAGCCACATAACAATGCAAAAGTATGGGAATGCAAATAAGCACTTTTCTTCTAAACTCAACTCGGCTTGTTCGACAGCTGGCCACTTTAACAACTGCCAAATTGGCCAATAAAATGAGGGGAAGAGCGGTGGAATCGAGATGAGGGCATTTGAGGTTACGTGAAAGAAAAGCTCTTCTCTTGTGGGGCTTTCTAAGGCGAAACAGCACTTAATAAATTAAAATTACTTGTCCACAAGCAACACTGGATCTTGATTTCAGTTCCTGAGGCAATGTTTTAGACATTAATATAATGAAACCATGTGGGGGATAAAGTGCAGTTCACCGTGTGTGTGCTTTACCTCAGAGTCCAATGAGGTCTGCTCTGTACTGGAGGTCTGTTCCTCTTCCTCGGTCTGGCTATTTAGCTTTTCCTCCGCTGCATCTGGAGTCCTTTCTTCCTGAGACTCAGCCTCCACGCTCTCCTCTCGGATCAGATTTTCCCCACCGTACTCTGCTCCTTCAGCTAAACAAGCAAGCAGATGCACCATTTTGAGCGTTAAACCAAAGCATGGACTCAGGAATGACTATATAATATTCCTGAAATAGCTTAATAACTTTACCTGAGCGTGTTCTTTGCAACTCATTGGCTGTTGGGTGATGGCTCTCACCCATTTCAACATTGGCCAGACCTTTCAGCATCTGTCGGCCACAACTAGAGAAAATACAATTAATTATGTATCTTATAAGGTGCAGCTTCATTGGTCTACTCGTCAGAGAGAATAGGGAAAGGGTTCTAGAAGTCACAGTACCTAGTGCACAAGGGGGCCGAGACATGACCTCGATACGGTTGCTGGAAATCAGGTGAGCTCAACGTGTAGCCCAGCGGTTTGTGCAGGTTGACACTAGGCTTGGTGAGGAAATCAGCAGTGTCTGGGAACTCCACCGGAGAGCGTGTGACTAGAGACGAGCCGGAAGCAGCAGAGAGACTGTGACTCGGGGAAGTGACGGGGCTCAAGCTGGGAGAAGCACCTATATATATATATATAAATATACAAAAAAATTAGTAGTAATATATACAACAATAAACAGAGGCACTGCTATGATGAACATATTTGTCCATTTCAGAATCAAAATCATTTTTGTGGGCTTTAAGTCAAGGTGGTGTAATTGTACAGAGGCTGCTAATGGTCTAATTAACATACTGAAACATAATGAAATTTTTGAAAAAGAAATGTTGCCAATAATCTACTATCATTGCTTGTCTGTCTAATTAAATAAATGATGCGTAAATCAACATACTGTAGCCATCATTTTCCATCTGTGTTTGGGTCATTATACTTTTTTTTTTTTTTACTTACGGTTACACCACATACTATTTAGATTGACTTATCTGTAGAATACATAAATATACACAATACACGTTTTTTAGTATGTTTACCATTTTTAGTATCTACTATGACATCCTTGTTTGTCATTTGCCAACATAAGGATATAGCTGTTGCAGTAAAGCCTAGTAAAGACTTATCTCAAATATTATTTTGTAAAAAAATGATATGATGGGAAGGTTTGGTGCTGACCTGGTCTTCTGGGTACAGTGTGGCCATAGGAGAGGGTGACAGAGGACGACCTCTGTTTAGGTATAGTCAGCAAGTTGCTGTTGGGCCCATTAGAAACACAACTCTGGCTGTAAGACAAAAAAAAAAAAAGTATAGAAGTCAAGTCACCTATGTTTGGCCCCAGTGCTTAGTATGGGAGAAAATATTTGCAATTAATTTTAAAATTGCAAAATGTGTTAAACAAAGCTGAGATTTCTACACTTTCAATGAGAGTGAATGAATTTACATTAGATGAAGTTTAGGGATTCTAAAAAACAGCAGCTTTTCTTTTTAACACTGCCACCTTGAGGACAAGCAGTAAAATTACAGAAAGCACATTGTCCTAATAAAATCTTAAAACTATGCCTTATGCAAACATTTCATTATATTATAAATCACATTTGGTGACGACTACCAACTCACAGATACAAATGCACTTGTGTTCCTGTCCTCGTCCACTCTAGAGGAGTACAGAGAGTGCACTAAGGTTTGTAAAGAGTGTAGTCGTGAGGCCTGACCTGCTAAGCTCAGAGAGAGATCTCTTTCCACTGGTTCGTTCCCAGCGTGAAGAGGCAGACTCCATTGGGGGCAGAGAAGAAGAGGCTGAACTGCGCCTCAGCTGAGGGGTAGGGAGACTGTTCCTGCTGCTCAGACCCTGAAAGTACACAGTCGTTTAGTAAGTACTAAATAAACAGATGTGACTTACAGTACACCTGTTACAAAGAAAATCCCTTTGGAGCTACCTAGGGAACAACTGTGGTCAAGGGCACAACGGTAATAGCTCATGGATTACTACTTGCAGGGATCGAACCAGCAACCATCCTAAAGTCCTATGTATGCACACTTAGCCCTAAGTTGAGGCAATATTTCAAAACACTCTCCTAAATTATTACTGAGAAACATTACTACAATTCAAAATAACAGTTTTCTTATTTGAATTTGGTTTGAAATGTAACTCATTCCTGTGATGGAAAAGCTTCTGAAAACATTACTCCAGTCTTCAGAGCCACATTATCATTCAATAAATAAATAAATAAATAAATAAATAAATAAATAAAAAATAATTGTAGAACCAGTGATTTTTTTTTTTTTTTGAAGAAAAGACAGCTAAAAGAGCAGGATTTATTTAAAATTGAAATAATTTGAAATATGCATTTTTTTCCCAGTAACCTTTCTGAATAAAAGTATTAATTTCTTTTAAAAAATAATAATAAAAAATCATACTGACCCAAAACTAAACGTTAGTGTATATTTGGACAATATAGGTTTTCAGCTGACATTACATTTTTTCATTTAATGGCATCAGTACATACTGGATATATAATGGCCAATATTTACAATTTAATTGTGCATACTAAAATTCCATATTTTCTTTTAATTGTGCATACTAATTTCCCATATTATTTGACTAAAATGACTAATTTAAATTAATTAAAGATGTAACACTACGCAAATCTCATAATGAACATCCATTTACTACAGTACATTATAATGTGATACCTAAAAGCATATAAAACAACTGATTTTACTTTTTAATGTAAAAGAAATTTGGACAAAACAGTACTTAACAGCCTTAATGTCTATATAATTATCAACTTATGGCCATAATACCAGTGCATAAAAAAAATACATTCAGTTATAGACCTTATGTAGCCCCGCCCCTTTTCAGCGTTTTGCTCGTTGTCTTTTGACTTCCGGTCTGTATTTTCACAGTGATCTTGCATAGGTATGAATGAACTGCTCTTAAAAAAATTCCCGTTCGACATTTGTTAAGACATCTGCTTTAGAATGCTTATGATAAACATTACAATGCTCATCATGATAACTTTTGTTAACACTACAATAAGTAAATCCACTTCACCAGCTAACAGCGATGCCATAGAAATATGCAGAACCGGAAGTTCAAAGACAATTTTCTAAAGATGACGGCGCCCACGTTTCTCTTGTGCATAAGGTCTATAAAATCCTTAATAATTAGGGGCCAAGTACCAAAAATGCACAGGCACCTCTTGTTATTGTTAGTGTTCTTATTTATTAATTATAATCATTACGTTTGTATCTAAATATGGAACTATTGGCCCTTGATTAGCTTCAATATATTCAATATAGCTACATTCTGATTCATTTTTTTCAAAAGTGTAGCTTGACCTGAACTACTTCAAATTATGAGTAACTTGTAGTTGCAGAGTCTCTTCCCCAACACTGCTCCTCACCTACCTTCAGTGGCTTTCTCTCTAATCTCTCTGAGGGGTCTTCTATCTCAGCACAGGGGTAGAAGCCAGGGAAGGGTGTGAAGGGGTTGACCCGTGGTCGGCAGGACCCAGAGAAAGTTCCCATGAGGCTGCTGACGCTGCGCAGTGAGGAGAGGACGTGGGGTGAGAGAGAATGGTCCATCAGCAGGTCTGAGACCAGGTTCCTGGCCTCATTTATCACAGATAGATCCACACCATTCCCACTCACTGCACCCTAAGCACACACAGAGCATAAATTACAACATCCACAGAATGCAAAAATTAAGCAGCAAATTACCACACAGTTATCCGTTCATGGGACTTATACTGCCTCCTTGTGGTAATTTAGAGGTAGTGAGATTTCAAACATTGACATTTGGCAAAGTTTTTTCAGTCACACTTTAGATTACAGCCCAATTCTCACTATTAACTATTACTTTTCCCTCATTACTGTTTATTAATAGTTGTTAAGATTAGAGAAGAAGGTTTTAGAAGAAGGCATTAATGTGTGCTTTATAAGTACTATACAGCCAATACCCTACAAATCGGGGTGGTGATGGCACAGTGGATAAGACACATGCCTTTGGTGTGAGAGACCCGGGTTCGAATCCACTGTGAGACATCAATGTGTCCCTGAGCAAGACACTTAACCCCTAGTTGTTCCAGAGGCGTGCAACCTCCGACATATATAGCAATTGCAAGTCGCTTTGGATAAAAGCGTAAGCTAACTATATAAATGTAAATGCAAGCAAATAAGCAAGTAATAATGAGAATTGAAGCTTAAACTAAAGTGTTAAAAAAAAATCCATACATTGCATTCGGCTGCACATTTGATCAGTTCATGCATTCCCTGGAAATCAAACCCATGACTCTGGCATTGCTAGCCTCATGCTTTACTGTTAAACAAACAGGAAGGCCATCCCTCTGCTGCAGACTTGTGCGAGTAGTAACTGTAGCAAAGAATGACTCTTTCCTGGAGCCATCCATTTGATAAATCTAGCCAAGTAGCAGTTTTTGATGATATACACTCAGCGGAAAAAAGGAACCGTTCATAATGATATTACAGGAAGAACTGTGGGTGTATTTATAAACTCAGCTAGTTTTAATCCATTTTCGCATTCCTTGTGCGTACATGCTGAGCTCATTTTATTGATTGTATTTAATTCAAACCTACATAATTTTTTTGAAGGGGGTGGTTCTGATGAAAGTAATAAAGTAGAGTGGAGGCACTGCTGCGACCCGCGCGTGTGTGCGTGCTCACACGTGTGTGGTAAAAATGCACAGCGAGCACTTCCTTCAGGCTTTGACGTCATTTGGCAAGCCTTATGTGAGCCAGGATGAGGGTTATCCACTCGCAGGTCAGCCGCAGTAATGAGCAGTGGGCAGATGGAGGGGCTTCAGGCCCCAGCATGCTAACACGCTACAAACGGTCCTCAGATGGACGATATAAGGGTCTTTACGACAGAAGGAGACTGAGAGGAGATGCTGGCCTATACAGATTACACTCTTATTCCTGACTTTACATCAGTGCTATTGTAGTAGCATTGATGAGTTAATATAGTTTTAATTCATATTTTGAATTAGATTTTCTGTTTTCATTATAATTAGTTTTAGTAATTTTGTTGTGTGTTAGTCATGTTTGCAACTTTTAGGTTTTTTAAGTATGTCTATAAAGTTTTAGTATTCTTTTTTTCAGTTCATCAAGTTAATCTGATTGAAAATCAACTAGCTGAAATTATATATATATATATATATATATATATATTATTTTATTTTATTTCAAGTAATTTTTTATGGTTTTAGTTTCAATTATAATAATTATCCTGCTGTACAAAAAAAAACATAAAATAAAACTTGCACACAAATAATAATATATTTAATAATGTAAAACAATAAAATACTGTGTGTGTGTGTGTGTGTTCTTTTTTTTGTGCGTGTGTATGTGTGTGAATACACAAATTAGTTAGAAGCTAAAAATGAGCAGTACTGACCTGATATTGCGGCTTGTACCATTGTTTCAGGTCCCAGTCCCACAGGATCATCTAAAAGGACAAAAAACAAAGGCTCTTTAAAAGCACATTTCTTTCACGACTGCCACGCTGCACAAAACCTATGGAAAGTTAAGACAAAGAAGCAGTTACATGAGTTATTTTTATGTTGCTGAAGTTCCTATAAGCATTTAAAAAATAAACACTTTTCTAAGTATTGGTTTGTACCACAGTTTTGATGTGGGAGTGAAAATTGTCAACACCTGAGCAACGTTTTTTGTGAGCAGAAAGCTGCTACACGAAAACCTTTCTGGCGCTTGCAAAGAAAAAAAGAAAAGAAAAGAAAACCACTCTAACCACAATGAGACGTCAACAATAGCGCTCGCAGATCTTATCTAGCCAAACTACGTCATTTGACTGCATTTCTGCGTTATCTGTCTCACAGGCTCAGAGGAAAGTCACCCAACAGAGGCCAAGTCCCACAACACTATCACTGAGATAGGTCACAGTCTCTGCCTGTTTTCTGCTATCATGAAGTAGCAAAGCCACTTTTACAGTTACAGTGTATAACAAACCTCATTCTTTGAAAACTGAACCAATCCATTACACACCAAACATAGAGGCCCAAACTTCCCAAGTCACAATCTTTTTTAGATTGAACCCTAACAACACAATGCGAGACAAAACACACACTTCACACACTAAATAGACATTTTATAGAATTTTTTTCATTATGCAGTTAAATATAAGCAAATTTAGGAAAAATGAGACCTTTCAGACTAGGTGACAAAAAATAAAAGGTTCATTTATTTTTTTATCATCTTGTTTGAAATGTCTATGAAGATAACATATTTTAGATACTATCACTAATACATTTTAAATACGTTTTTGGCCACTTTTTCAAGACCACAGTGTAGCTTTTTTGCAGTTCACTTCTTTTGTTCAGTGACAAATTCAATTTTAAAAGGATGCCTCATATTAATTGAAAGACTTCATGCACTTTAAAAAAATATATATATTTTCATGATTTGTAATCACATTTTTGTAGTTCATATAACATAATATTTTGAGTTTATGATGATTAAATCAATCTCCTTCGTTGTAATAACTCAATTTTTCCATTTTAATGAACTTAAAATTAAGGCAATCAGGTTACTTGTTTTTTTTAAGTTAAATCAACAATATTTTTTACAGTGTGTATAATACTTTTACAAGAATTGTTGCTTAAGATTAAGGGATTTGTAAACCATTTATTTTTACATTTCTGCACCAATGAGTCTGGTTTACTTCCGTTTACAACAATAAAGAGAGATAAAGTCTTTAAAGAAAACTTTTCACGGTAGCCTACGTTGGCAAAAAAAAATATTTTAACAACCAAGCAAACAAAAATGAACAAGAGTTCAGCCTCATTATCAAATCAGCGAAATGTCACACACACACACGCTTAAAATAATCAGTGAAGCAGAGTTCGAGAGAGTTCTCGGCCAACAACAGCTAATGTGAGCGGTCGCCATGTTAAACTCGGAAAGTCACTGTAACTGAATGGTAGAGCAGTGTTTGACCACATGGGGGAGCACTGGCGACATGTGAGAGAAGACATCTCAGGCAAAGCAGAAGTGCCTGCACCTGCGCTGGCCGTGTCATGTGTCACTTCCAGCAGCTCTAATCTTTAAAACCAGCACTCAAAGCTGTCCAAATGACATGGCCACAGACTCTTACTTATACGACACGCACGACACAAGGCTCAGAGAGCAACAGAAGGAATTGATGGAAACACTCACATGTGACACTGCAAACTGGGTCAATAATAATAATAAAAAAAAAAACTCCAACGACATATGAATCCACATCAAGAAACAGAGATGAAGATTCATTTGAGTTTATGACTCGATTCCATATGCTTATGATGTCAACAAAGTGCATGGCCTTTTGCTCCAAACTGAGATGTTTCACTGATCAGACAGAGATGATCACTTGTTAGCTGTCAGCATCTGCTTAACACCATCAGACATTTAGTATGGCAAATAAGCACTGCCATGGAAACCTGACAGAGGCCAGCAAACAATAGCACAAACGTCATGGCAACCATGATGGCGGGAGACAGATGGAGGAGAGATGTTTCAGAAAAAAGCCAAGGAGTCTAACACTCTCTCACATGCAGAGTTTTGAGGGTCAAAAATGGCCACTGGTCAGAAATCACGTGGCATAGAGCTTGTTATCTACACAAACATATGCTCAAACACCCCACAATGTCACAGAGTTACTTGCATCAAATCTCTCTACTTTTGTTCTTTACGGTCTGTTGAACTAGTAAACTTCACAGACGTAACAGAGATTACCAGAACAATAAAGGTGGGGTTGGTTTCATAACCGTTTCCTTGAATTTGTTACAAAATTTGGATCCCGGTGTGCCTGGTATTAACAATTAAGTTCTGTTTTCGTGAAGTGAACAGCACTAAATAAGGATGTAAATGGGGTTCAAAACATTTTGTGAGGCAATCACTCAAACCACATTTGAACATTTGTGATTACACAACAAATACATGCATTTTTAACTAATTCGTCCCGATATATTACTGTTCAAAAGTATGAGGTTATTAAGATATCTTGAAAAAGGAATTAATTACTTTCAAGGATGCATTAAATAAAAGATAGTAAAGACTTTTACATTGTTACAAAAAATATATATTTTAAATAAATGCTACTTTCATAACCATTTTCAAAATTCATTATAAATAATAATAATAATAATAAATCTTTCTAGAGGACCAAATCAGCATATCAGAATGATTTCTGAAAGATGGTGTAACACTAAACACTGGAGTAATAATGTTGAAATTGCAGCCGTGGTGAACATAAGAGACATTTCAAAATCTGAACCTAAACCTTTGAATAGTGTCATGTGCCAGACAGCAGTGAAAGACTGCCTACATACCTGTCAATCAAAGACAGCAAAACAAGTTTTTTTTTCACCAGGTGCAGAATAGATAGAACATTTTGAAAATTGCACAAACGTGTACACACATACACACAACTTCACATAATACAGATACTACTGTATTCCACTTAAAACATGTTAGTTTTTAGATTAAAATGCATGTACATTTGAGAGGAACACTGTGCAGATTTTCCTTCTACGCTCTGACGTAGTCAGTGATGTATGTAGTCATGAAATCCCCTTGAAATCTGATCACAAGTGGTCACAGGAGGCACACTTGAAATGCAACTACCAGGTGTAAAAAACCAGTAAATAGTAAAAGAATATTGTCTTACCTTGACTACTTGTTAGTGTACAATCTCAACCACTATTAAAAAAACAAAAGATTTCCAAAATATTTTGAAAGGTAAAAAGTAGGGGGTTTTTTTACCAATACAATCTATAAATATTGTTGGGTCATATTAGAGTTACACCATTTGACAACTTGATGCCTTAATACAAATCTAAAGTCAAATTATATTAAATGTTTTTCAAAGAAGTCTCTTATGCTCACAAAGTTTTCATTTATTAGATAAAATACAGTAAAACGAGTAATATTGTGAAATATTATTATTATTGAAATATAAATTTACATATATCTTATTTTAATATATTTCACAATGCAATTTATTCATATGATGGCAAATCATTGCACTGTATGCTGATTTGGTGCTCAAGAAACATAATAACATAATAATTACAAGAAACATAATAATTAGAAGAATTATAATAATTACCACTGTTTGCTATTGTTGTTTTTGAGGAAAAACAGAAAATCACTGTTGTTTTTGAGGAACCCGTGAAAAAAATTCAGGATTATTTGAAGAATTGCAATAGAACAGCACATTTAAAATAGAATTGTTTTATAAAACTTAAATAGTCTTTGCTGTCACGTTTGATCAATTTAATGCACGCTTGCGAAATAAAACAAATGAATCTTTTTAAAACAAAAATCTTACTGCCCCCAAACTTTTGAATGGTATTTTTTTTTGTTCTTTTAATGAAAGTTTTGTTCTTCTTTAGAATCTTACGATGGTTACACCCAATATAGTTTAAAGGGATACTCCACCCAAAAATGAAAATTCTGTCATTATTTATTCACCCTCAAGTTGTTGCAAACCTGTATGAGTTTGTAAAGCAAGATATTTTGAAGAACGGTTGGAACTTTGATGCCATTTTCCATAGTAGAAAAAAGAAAAATACTATGGAAGTCAATGGTGCCAAAGTTCCAATTCTTCAAAATATCTTGCTTTACAAACTCATACAGGTTTGCAACAACTTGAGGGTGAGTAAATAAATGACAGAATTTTCATATTTGGGTGGAGTATCCCTTTAACAAGCAAACGATTTTGACAAACAATTCTGAAGCTGAAAACATGTTCATCATATCAAATGTCTATTTAAGCCATTGTCAGCATGAATTGCATTTAAAAGATTTATAGCTGAAATGATTTAGACAACAAAAAATCATCACCACATTTTTTTTTACAGATAACCTGCGGGTGCATTGTGGGAAATATGTGTCATATCATATTTGCATTACAACACTCTGAAATAGTTGACTCGAAATAGACTCTAGTCCGCAGATATTCACCTACATAAGGTCAAAGTGATCATACTTTTTACGTAAACCCATAGCCAACACAAATGATGTGGGATCTGTGCTCACAACAAGACTAAATAAAAAAGACCCGTCAACAAAAATGAAGAAAAAAGAAAAAGGATTTGCACAACTATATTGTCATTATGAGAGTATCAAAGTGATGAAGGCTGGCAGTACAAGAGCTTTGTGCGTTTGAGAGAATCTCAGTTGAGTGACTAAATAACTGCACACACCATCTGAAAGTAAGAGGCCAACCAGGACAGGCCAAACAAAAACAGCATCATAAAAGCAACAGAGCCAGTGAAGAGCTTCATCAACACACAACAGACCAGCCAGTGAAGCAGAACAACAAACCAACCACTGACGAACAAGTATCACCTTACATGCAGAGACACGGGGTAAGAGAGACAGAGCGGGAAAACACCAGTCTGTACATCATGATTTTATGAAAATGAGAAACCTGTTTTAATTGATTAAAATACAGCAAACAGTTGGGTGAAGTTTTTACATAGGCAAATACTGTATGATCTGAGATCAAGGACAATGAAGCTATGGCCTGGTATACGACACATGAAATAACAAGCATGCAGTTACTGTAAGTTATTGATATCATGTTCGGCCGGTTTTGAAAGCTCTTTTCGGTAACACATTACAATAAGCTTCTATCCGTTATGTAATGCAACAGAGCAATTATAGACTATATTTCTAAAGAATTTATTCATGTTTACACACAAATACATTGTTAAAGGAGTAGTTCACTTTTCAAAAAACTTTTGCAAATAACTTTTTATTTTGGATGGCACGCCCATGTCATCCAAAATATCCATGTCATTCTTTCTTCAGTCAAAAATAAATTAAGGTTTTTGATGAAAACATTTCAGGATTTTTCTCCATATAATGGACTTCAATGGGAACCAAACGCTTCAAGGTCCAAAAGACAGTTTCAGTTCAAACTGCAAACTGTTCAAAGGGCTTTAAACGATTTCAGACGATTAATGAGGGTCAAATGAAACAAGTGAAACAATCAGTCATTTTAAAAAAAAAATAAAAGTTTAAGTTTCATAAGCCCAAATGGTCGCCTTGCTCTGTTCTGTGATGCGCGTTCGTGACTCTCCTGTTCGAACTCGTTCATCAAAATGAACGAATCTTTTTTTAGAGTCATTTGGTTCATTCAACAAACGAAATGAACGAATTGACTCGGAAAAAGACTCATTCATTTTGATGAACAAGTTTAAACAGGAGAGTCACACAGAACAGAGCAAGACGAGCATTTGAGCTTATAAAACTTAACTTTTTTTTTTTAAATGTCCGATCGTTTCGCTTGATAAGACCCTTATTCATCGTCTGGAATTGTTTAAAGCCCTTTGAACAGTTTGCAGTTTGCACTGAAACTGTCATTTGGACCTTAAACCGTTTGGTTCCCATTGAAGTTCATTATATGGAGAAAAATCCTGCAATGTTTTCATCAAAAAACTTTATTTTTTGCAACTTAATTTTATTTTCAACTGAAGAAAGAAAGACATGGACATCTTGGATGACATGAGGGTGAGTAAATTATCAGCAACAGTTTTTTTAAAAAAGTGAACTACTTTAATATTTTAAGTTGTATCAAGGTGTATTAGTTGATGCATAAATGACCAAACATGAATTATATAATAATAACAATGTCAATAGTTAATACTTTGATTCAGGAGGAATGCATTAAATCAATCAAAAGTGACAGTAAAGTCAGTAAAGACAACCATTAAGCAGCAAATCAGTTTTCAACATTGACAAGAACTGGTTCTTGAGCATCAAATCAGCATATTGATTTATGAGGATCATGTGACACTGAAGACTGGAGCAATGATACTGAAATTCAGCTTTGCATCACAGGATCAAATTACAATTTGAAATATATTAAAATAGAAATTAATTATTTTTAATTGTAATAATATTTCACAATATAACTGTTTTTACTGTATTTTTTCTTCATTAAGTACAGCCTATTAAAATACAACAAAAACAGATCACTTTTTGTGATCTTAAAATCCCGGGGGGTACTAAGTAAACAATCAAGTGTTCACAAAAAAAAAAAAAAAAAAAAAAAATGTAAAATACGTTTGGAAACCCCCACATTCGCATGCGAACAAAAGCTTTGGAAAGGAGCAATAAAAATACCAATACTAATATTTAAACCTTATGCCAGCAAAAACACCATGTACAAAATGATGAGATCCTTATGTATACGATAAATGTGGAGCTTTAGGAGAGCCCAATCGTGGATGGTAGCAAGAGTGTGTGTGTAGCAGAGATGAATGTGTCCCAGTGGGTGTCAGGGAGCTGACGTCAGTGCAGGGCAGGCTAACGCCCCTCGCGGCTCAGCTCATCAGCAGCAGCTGTGAGTGTGGGAAAGTCTTGGCTACTCTGCAGTCAACTCCAGCCAGTCTCACAAAGACAAGGTCAATGGCCCTTTCTGAAGTCTCATCTGACCCCTAGAGACGATCACATTTCACACTGAACATTAGGAGTTTTCGGCTGCATTGATCTGAATTGCACATTCATGTTCTCCGGGAAATCACATATTGCAGAATCCATTTTAATCATTTTTTTTTAAATTTAGGAAACACCACAAAAGCAAGAGAACTTCTCCATAAAAATTATGCACTTCTTCATCAAAAAAAAAAATTTAGAAGTATTTGAAACTAATGACATATATGGCAACCTGAAACATTTTTTGTGCCAAACAATAATCTGACAGATATTTATCCCAGTATCTCCCAAATCAATGCTTCGGTCCTTGAACTTGGGTACAACCCATCCTTAATGGCTCACAGTCCTGGTCATTATAGAGTTATGCCGTCTTCTGGAAAGCAGTCAGTGACTTCATGCTGAGCAGTGATTATGTCTGGCTCTCTTTCGCTGGTGTCAGGACTCTGACGGACAGGAGAGAGACTGGGGAAGAGGGTTATGTTGTCAGGAGGAGCTGGCAGGCCTGTGGAACATTCCCTTTGCGGAGGGGAATGAAGAGATACCGCGCCGTCCTGTGCTTTTCACATAGGAGCATCACCTCTCTCCAAACTAGTTACAGATACAGACCAAACCGGTCACGAGCTTCCAACGTTCCACTTGGCCGAAAAGATATGATGGTAATTGCTCGATTACAGTCTTCCAGGAAATTATGCAAGTCATTATAAGACGCTCTAATACAGAGACGCTGTAAATGGGTTGATGCATCAGTTGCAGTTTTATAAATTATTAAAAGTGGTTATGGTGTGATAATGGAGAGTCGTTCCAAAGGGAGGGTTTGAAAGCATTTCCCAAAAATGCCGTCATGGGATGATGATTTTCATGGCTTTTCTCTCCACAGTAAAGACAATGGTCTTCAAAATGGTCCATTGTCCTATTTTGCAAAAATCTAAACCTCACAAGAACTAATTTGATTAAGGCCTGGAACGCAGTTAAGCTTTAAGACAAGTTCCAGTTCATTGTGTGTGTTGTCTTAGTCTCAGTCTAAGCTCGCTAGCATCTGGTTTAGCCATCGCCATTTGTTTTGGAATTACTGTAGGGGGGCCTTGGAGGTGGGGTTATTCGGTGGTCAGCCAGGGTATCTGATTCGCTAGACTAGGTGGAAGGGAATCCTGTCCTGTCAAGGGATGTGCAAAACTACATATTTTCAAAATCAGTAAAGCCTTAAGTTTGAAAAGAAAGGACTGAATATCTTGCCTTTTGACATAGCATCTTAAAAACACAATAATAAATGGCGAGAAGCACAAAATATTCCCCAAAAATTGAAAAATAAAATTGTTGATTTTTTTTTTATCTGAAAGTTTCTTATGCTTACCAAAGCTGAATGCATTTTATAAAAAACACAGTAAAAACACAGTACAGTACACAATACAGTAATAGAACTATTTAAAATATCTGTTTTCAATATATTTGAAAATATATCTTAAAATAATTTATTCCTGTGATGGAAAAGCTGAATTTTCAGCATCAATATTCATTACTGTTAATTTATTTGAATGATTATGAAAAGTGTCTATGCTCACAAAGGCTGTATTTGTTTGATCAGAAAATACAGTAAAACAATATATAATATAATAATATATAATATATAAAAGATAATTTATTCCTGTGATGGCAAAGCTGAATTTTCATCACTTGATCACTTGAGCATTGTCACATGATCCTTCAGAAATCATTCTATTCTGATTTGGTGCTCAAGAAACATTTCTTATTATTATCAATGTTGAAAACAGTTGTGCTGTTTAATATTATGCATCACTTACTTTTTATTTGTCAGTTTTCTTCAGGCTAATTATTAAAAATGTTTTCAGTTTAGTCATTTTTATTTGCTGTGATTTTTACCCCATCTAGCGGTGAAAAGGTATATGACCATCCAGTGAATATTAGTTTCTGTTCCTCTCAATTCCGATTTCGTTTTAACTCCTACGGTGGCCAATGTAGTCCAAGATTAACATGGCTTCCAGTTCGACCTCGTCCATGAGTGTTAACTCAAACGTAAACGCGAAAGGTGAAGCTTGAATTAACGGGTATGTCCCTCTTTGGCTAATGTACTTTCAAGATGGAGGGGCAACATGGGGACCGACATTAGATCCCCTTACCCGTATGTATTTTCAATGGCATATTATACACTTACGAGAATACTTTATTACTTATTACTGGAACAAAATAAATATACATTAATGAGCATATATATTTTTGAAAGAACTAAGTGTTTTTAGCTAAGAATAAACTAAAAGAGTTACACAGTGTAGCTTTAAGCATAGGTCAAGTGTAAAACAAGAAGTCCCAATACTGATGACACCATATGACCCTCTATGACCGTTCAAAAGAAAAGTTAAACATTTTAAAACGGCATTTATTTGAAACATAAGTAGGTTGCAACAATGTTAAATGTACTCACTGTCACTTTTGATCAAATTAATATGTCCTTGACTCCTTGCTGAGTATTACATTCATAGATACGTATTTTCGTATGATATCAGCAGAGCTGGGGCGAGATCATTCAAGCAAAGCTACATGACAGCCAAATGCTAATCGCAGGCCAGCAGCCACAGAAGTCGCTGTCATTCCCCTCAAGCCAACCAACCAGATTCCAATCACACCAGAGCGGGTGCTGTGAACAGGTGGGGTAGCTTTGCAGGGTCATTGGGGCAGGCCTAAGGCTTGGCTGCCCTCTCTTTCGCCCAGCCACTGCACACAGCTGGCTGGCACAGCGAAGAGCAAAGAGCTCCAGAGAGGCTGCTCTTTATGTCAGGGCTGAAATGAAAATCCTGCTGTCTGAAGGTTGATTCAAAAAGCAGTGAATGCAGTGTCTGGGTGTGCGAAGGATCTCTGGCACACAAGTCTAGGCACACGAGGGAAAGAAAGCAATAGTTCATGACTGTTTATGCATCGATGTGATCAAATATTCAAACAAATGAAGCATGCAGGGCCATGCAAACGGAAATCCCAGCAGCTATGCTTCTCTGAATTACAGCTCTCTCTGGGGTCACCTGCCTCCAACACAAACAGATGCTGATGACGCAAGTCTGCTGAGCCCCAGCCGGTTCGGTTCACCACGCTCTTCGGTGTCACAACACCTTCATACCATAAAAACAAAGGAGGGGACTCCAGGGCTGAACCCTGGAGGAGGTAACAAGTGTTTCCCAAAGGTTGGCCTTGACTTGTGTAATCAAGCTCATGTAAGTGTGGCACCAGGGCGATGACACCCAAGCTGGTTGGCCAGAAAATCTGTGCTGAAAGATGCATGTCACTGGGAAGACCAGCCTCTGAACCTGTTGATGGTGTGATCTTGCAGTTTCCTCTCTTGAAAAGTCACACTCCCTCCATCAAATCTGGCTTCTACAGTAGAACTAAAACTAAAACTAAAATGATGAAATTTTAATAATTAGCCAGAAAAAAAAGACAAATTAAAGTAAATTGTGAAATTTAGTTTACACCAAAGCATAAATCCTTTTTGAAAGACTGTCAGAAGTGTATAAATGTAATAAACATTATTACATTTAAAACAGTGAAAGCAGTGTTACTGACTTCAATTGCACCATGAAGACTAAAAACAAAGAAAAAAAGTCAAATATGGCCGCTAGCTGAAAAACTACGAACACACGTGAGATTAATCTCTGCTAAAGTCTCTGTCTCTTCACTCATTCTTCAGGTTTTGGCTCATGGCCGCATGCCAGACCGAGAGGAGCTTGCATAATAACAAACACGTTTTTGCAGGAACAACAAAAATGCCACAAGCTGAGGAAGGTCAACAATATTACGTCAATGATGAACTTTTTCCCACAATGGTATGCTTCAGGACTTAATGGCCCATCGCTATTTGGCTTTGTTCAACTTTATACTCATCAAAAAACAGTGGACGACATTACACAAGTAAAAAAAGAAACAAAGAACCACATATCGACGTGTTTAGAAAGAATGAGGACATGGGCTCAAAACAAACCACACAGACAGGTTATGATCTTGTAATGAACTAATGAAACTGACACAAATGCAGAATTATCTCTGTATGTTTGACATCATTACCTTCAGTTCAAATGTTTAGGGTTGGTTATACTTTTTAATGTTTTTGAAAGAAGTCTCTTTCACTAAAGCTCACTAAGGCTGCATTTATTTGACCAAAAAGTAATGACAATTTGTTCATGGGATGGCAAAGCTGAATTTTCAGCATCCTTACTCCATCTTCAGTGTCTCTTAGACCAGAAATCATTCTAAAATGCTGATTTGGTGCTCAAGAAACATTTCTTTACACATTTCTGTGGAATCATATCTATTTTTTTCAGGATGAAGTGAAAGTTCAAAATAGCAGCATTGAATAGCTAATACACACTATAACACAAATAGTTACTTTACTGCCACTTTGATCAAATTAATGCATTCTTCCTGAAGCATTAATTTCTTTATTGAAAAAAATGAGAACTTACCAACCCCAAACTTTTGAAGGGTAGTGTACACAGTTTGTGCTTAAAATACATAAATAAAGAAACAAATGCATTCAGAATCCATTTAAAAGACACTTCTTTGCCTAGAAATATTGAATTTATTATCATTTTCAGTCAGTTGTAACAGGCTCAAAAGACAATCACAAGTGAAACATTACCTTGCTGATATTTAAATCAGCAGGATTCGACAACCATATTCAAAACGCTATAAAAACCACAAAAATGTTTCCAAGGCAAAAAACAAAAAAGCTAAAACGTAGGCCTACTACATGACCTAATTCCATCAACTGGTCAATAAGTCTCTGGGCCATCATGCCATCCTTATTGACAAATAACCATCACAAAAAGTTTAAGCAGTTTGTTAAAGTCAGTTTTGAAAGCTTATCCAATCTAGTCTTGTTCCAGAGTGAGCACATCGAGTTCTAGCAGGAGTGTGTGACATATTGACTGACTCTCTCAAACTCCAGCTAATAGGACAGTGTGAAAACTCAAAAGCATGAAAGGTGAAACGCAGCCTCTTTCGACCAATTCAAACTCCTCCCCTGGCTTTCTATTTATTACTGTCTTCTGAAGCCTTTCATTTCAAAACAGAGGTTAAAATGAAATCGTTTCAAGAGGTATAAAATATTTCTAAGCCAAATGAAAAAAAAAAAAAACATTAGCATTTTGGGGTTTATCATAAAATCTCTTATTTTCCCCAATATATTTAGCAGCTTAGGGATAGCATATTGTGTCCGTATGGCAACATTAATGCCATCAGTGTACTTTTGAGATTAGATTCTGAGAGGGTAGTTTGATCCAAAGTTAAATCGCAGCACTCAATAAATCACACACCCATTAATAGTTTCAGGCAGGTGGCATTTCATTTGGGTTCAGCTTCATCTGTGCCCAGCATCCTCGAATGCCCTAGACCTCAGCTGTTCAACCCAGCACAAATAGGTCTAAATGACAGTGGAACACACTGGCTATGTGCCCTCCCATCATGAACACCCTCAACACTCCCCCTCAATGATAAGCCTCTTGAGCTCAGCCTTCATTTGCCAGTCAACCAGTTTACCGTTTATCTTATTCTAGCAGACGGTATCAAAAAATAAACTGCTACGTGGTGATGCACAAAGTTTTGAAATATTCAGAACATTTTCAATGCCCTTGTTACATGTTCTATCTATTGAAATAACAGGAAACATTCAAATAAAAGTGTAACCAAATATTCTTTCGCAAATTATTTCTGGCATTTTGACTAAACTTGATGTTAGTCTGATGTTGTCTGGATGTTAATCGACAGAACAGCTGAATTATCTCTGTATTTTGGACGTAAATAAATCAATGAATAAAGATACACAAAGTATTTCAATATTTATGGGGTCTTGACTAAACTTAGTTATTTAAAAGTGTAACCCAATGGCTGGGTTTGTCCATATTTGACCCAAAATTGGGTTAAAGCAACCCAGCATTTTTTAAAGTGTAGCTATTGTTCATTTGACAAACTGCAAGCAATAAAAAATGAGTGCATACATAAATGTATACATATGGTGATATGCAAAAAAAACTGAAAATATTCTTTAGCGCTTTATCTTGAATAAACTTTATCGCTCTAAAGTAACCTAGTTGTTGAAACGATTTTCACGTGAGGCCAATGTGCAATACTGGGAACCATAAAACGGTGTTCAGAAATGTTACAAAGCATAATCTAAGATTGACTCTAAAGAAGCCTTTGACTTCCCTGTTGTCACCAACAAGAGCTAGTCATATATTTTATGAAAGTGACTTTGAAAGGAGAGGGCAATAAATAGTGTTTCCTGACAGACAGACGTTTATGCAGCAATTGCCTTGTAAATGAAGGCTGAACGAACACAGGAACTCTTCCTTATAGCTCGATGGAACAGAAGACGCACACACGATGGTGTGTCTACGACAGCCTCGCGCAGAACTGATCCCTCAGAGTTTCTCCAGAACTCAGTGTTAACATTACACCCCATAACATCTCCAAAACATCAACATACTGGATACAACATGTCAGGCCCTGGAATCTTTCGCTCCACGGAGCGCGGCTCATGCCAGACTGATTTGTGTCAAGTAAGGCCAAACACACAAACAACGCTGGCAGAGAAGCGTCCTCTCATGCGGAGGGGAAAGAGAGTCGGAGCACAACAGGAAAACTCTACCTGATATGGCCATGGCTGCCAGATAGGCCCAGGCTGGAGGCCTTGTAAGGGAACATCTGGCTTTATCTTGGAATCAGTGTGGACAGACCTCTCACATAAACACAGGCGCTGCAGATCTCTAGTCACTAACAAGCCTGTGAACAGCGCCGAGCTGCCATCTAACCCAGAGAAATCACCTGTTAACAAGTGAACCATTTACAAACAAGTGGACGCTCAGGGCCACAGGCTTCTTAACTGCTTATCAAAGCAATCGTATAACCACGAGTTCTTCCTGCTTCAAGGGTTAGTTCACCCAAAAAATGTAAAATATGTCATTAATGACTCACCCTCATGTCGTTCCGAGGCCGTAAGACCTCCGTTCATCTTCGGAACACAGTTTAAGATATTTTAGATTTAGTCCGAGTCGAGAGTTTTCTGTCCCTCCATTGAAAATGTATACACGGTTAGTCAGAATGTTTCGGAGCATTGAAAATACATTTTGGTCCAAAAATAATAAAATCTATGACTTTATTAAACATTGCATTCATTTTTGGGTGAACTAAACCTTTAACTCTTTCTTACATATCCATCATATCTATAATGAACTGGAAATCAGGGGTCTCAAACTCATGATCTGGTGGATCACTAACCAGGTGATGCATTCCACTAACAGCCAGTTGAACAGTTACAACAAATTCAGTGTTGGCAAAATGACAACCTTTTTTTTTTTGTATGTGAAAATACAAACAAACTAGTAAATAATTAAACGTGTATTACATAATGCATTATAATATATATAATAGAAATATAATATAATTGTTGTAATAATTGGAATTAACAAATTTTAAAATATTTTATATATAAATACATAAAGTAAATAACATTAGAAATAGTACATAAATAAATAAATATCAAATAATTGTATAAATAAATACATCAAATAAATTACATTAGGCAAAATACATAAATAAATATCAAATAATAAAACTATTAAAAAATAAAAGTAAAATTATTAAAAAAATACATTTGTACTTTCTAGATCAAACTAGCAGTTCAGACAGAAACATATCTGGCTTTGATATAACTGTGAGAAAAAATATATAAAAATACATGACAATCAATTAATTCAAGTACAAGACAAGTAATATTATTTAATTTGGGAAGCAAAATGAAGTAGTTGGACGAGCTGTGCAATGTATCAAATATAGACCATTTCACAAGATGTAAACAACGCTGGTCCAGAAGCACTTCCTGTTGCAGTTTTTTAACACTACATAAAAGCTGTGATAAAATACAACCAACAGAACATTTAAAACTGAATCAAAAAGTTAAACAAACATCTTTGAGATGTTTTCTTTACATGTAAAATAAAGAAAACAGTTACAAACTGAAACAGGAAGTGTTTCTGGACCAGTGTTGTTTACATCTTGTGAAATGGTCTATAGAAACGCCTTCCAGTGTAGACGGCACTGACATTGAGTATGTTGGGAGAGATCTCATGTTGTGACAGATGGGCGTCGTCTAACTTTTTTGATGTATGAGAGCAGCAGGTAAGTTTGTTGTCCTAGGGTACAGTTTATATTTGTGTTTAAGGCATGTACTAAGCCATGTAGATATAGCCTACTGTAGTTCAGGCTACTGTTTAACCAACCTTTAGGAGAACTGAGGTAATCTGAGGTTTCTTTGAAAACAGCATGTATCCCAGTTACGCTTGCATGTGAATTAATATAATTTTTCAGCCCATTCTCACCCCCAAGGCGTCACCTAACTGACCTTGGGAAGCATTTTGACCATGCTTCAATATCTGACGCTTTAGGCGCCCTTTAGCGTCAGTAAGTAAGTTGACGCTCTAGGATCGTGTGTAACCCTACCCCCACCCCAGACCTAAACCTAACCGCGTCATCTAACTGACGCTTTCCTTTAGCGTCAGTTAGATGACGCCGTAGGATCGCGTTGTGTAACTGACGCTAAAGGGCGCCTAAAGCGTCAAATATTGAAGCATGGTCAAAGGTGACGCCTTGGGGTGAGAATGCGTTGAATTTTTTTACCAACATATAAATTGAAATTATTTTCTATAGGAAACAACAGCATTCATAAAAATACTTTAAACACACAGCTATGTAAAGGCAAGATACTACAGGCAAAAACACAGCTTTTTCCACCATTACAATGGTTAATTTTGAGATTTTAAACTATTTGGCTTTTCATAACATGTTGCTTTAGACTAGTGGAAAGGAAACCTCTACAATACACTTTTAACTCTTTCCCAGCCAGAAAGAAATTTCAGCCATTAATGAGACAACGCATCCCTGCCATTGAAAGAAATGTACGTCTTTCTGTGTTTTCACTGTTATAGGTGGCACTATGACACATCCTCTGAAAGAGAACTGAATCTCCAGATCAAAAAGACATGAGAAGAAAAAAACAGAAACAAGTAATAGAATGTGTTACATTCAAATGTTGATAATAAAAAATAATGCATTTAAGGATTAGTTCACTTTTATTAAAAACTGATAAACGCCACCAGACGATGAATAAGGATCTTATCTAGCGAAACGAACGGTCCTTTCAAAAATAACTAAAAATGTTTAAGTTTTATAAGCACAAATGCTCGCCTTGCTCTGTTCTGTGAAGCGCGTTCGTGGGTCTCCTTTCGAACTCGTTCATCAAAACAATGAAACATTCAACGAACAAAATGAATGAAATGACTCGAAAAAGATTCATTCATTTTGATGAACGAATTTGAATGGGAGTCACGAACGTGCTTCACAGAACAGAGCAAGGCGAGCATTTGTGCTTAAAAACTTATACTTTTTTATTTATTTTTGAAAGACACCAGACGATGAATAAGGGTCTAGCGAAACAATCAGTCCCTTATTCATCTTCTGGTGTCGTTTAAAGCCCTTTGAAGCTGCACTGAAGCATTTTGAAGCAGCTGCATTTTGTGAAAATGATTAAAAATGCTAGTAGTAGCTGGCAAAAGAGTTAAGAGTTTATTTTATTGCATTTATTCTATTTGTGTCTGTAGATTTAAATTACATTTCAATAATGGTCACTTTTTTCAAAAAACTATTGTTCTCATGCACTGAACCAGAAAACTTCAGTGGCACTTGCACTTAAATAAACAAAACTTAAACAGTTAGATATCATTTTATACAATATTTTATTCTTAAAAATATATTAAAAAGTTTTGTTTTGTTTTTTTTCTGGCTATTGACAGTATTTTCTTATTTAATGATAAAGAGATAGCCAAAAACAAAATGAAACATGAACCAGGCTTTATGCAAATGTTCAAGTTTCTGTTCTGCAAATGTACGCAAATTGGTGCATATTTAAGTGATGAAGCTATTGATGTCAGATGAATGTGATAGGCAATATTAGATCATATCAGGTGATTAAGTTATATTTAAAAAATATAAACAACAAGACATTTTAGTAAATAGAGATACACAAAGCTAAAAGCTATACAGATCTAAAAACGCAAGCAACAGCAGTGAGGCAGACAGGCAAGACTGGTGTTGTTAAGCATTGAACACAAAGGGGCTTGTTATTAAAAAAAAAAAAAGCAGCGGGCAGCAAGGAAAAGCTCTGAGGGCAGAGAGGGGATCAGGGCAGTAAAGGTCAGCATCTAGTGTGACGCTGTAGTATGTGATGCCTGCCGTTCTTTCACTGTGGGATCTCACATGTGAAAACAGGACTTCACGCTCACATGTTCTCTGTCTTACACACAATCTGACCAAGAAAGTACACCGACCCTTCCTCAAACTCACTGGCACAGCAGCAGTGTTATGATCTCACACCTGACAAGCTGTTTACTCAGTCTGCTGTCAATCGACACCAACCAAAGTATTCTGACCACAACACTTTAGGATAAAAGGTTTTTAGGATTTTGCATTCTTGTCGCCAATGTGAGTGTAATGATTTGTTTTATGAGAAACATAAAGTGGTCCTTTGTGACAGGAGTGTATTCTGGATCAAGAGTCCAAACCATGACAGTAGAGTGTGATAGAGAGTGTACGCATGTGTAGGGACACTGTGTATGTTGTGTATGTGAGAAACAAGGCCTGGAAAAATCTGAATTACTGCCATAATACTAAAGAAGACGTCTTCCACTCTCTGATGTCCAACATCAGTTGATCAGCTTTACTCAAAGGCCAAAAGACACCAAGCTCTTTGAAAGAAATCAGGTTTGTATTATAATGGTATTATATGTTACAAAAAAAGTGATAAAAAGTAAATGAAAGTCAGAATGGTATAATCAACATGCAAAAGCCATTTTTGTTTTCATGGCAAAATTTCACAAAGGTTTGGGCTCAGTAAGTTTTTTTGTGTGTGTGTGAAACAAATGAATACTTTTAGTCAGCTAGGGTGTAATAAATTACAAATCACAAATGTAAATCTGTGAATATATCTATATCTATATCTATATATATCTATATACTGTATATATCTATATATATCACAAATGACTGCAGATAAATATATTTTAAATAAATGCTGTTCTATTGAACTTTCTTTTCATCAAATATAGAATATAGCATACAGGAGCACCCTCGCCCTCAGAGTACTTGGACTTGACTGTGGTTACAAGAGGTAAAAACAATATAAATACTGTTCGTTTTCTCACACAAACCACTCGTTTCGTGTCTTAGGTCATCAATGTGTACTTGCATTTACTAGTCATTAAATCATGTTTAATTTGGACTTCTCTGTGCATGCTCTTTGAGGTGGACCCCATATATATATATATATCCATATATGACTGACAGACAATAACGGTTTGACCTAAAAATATCAAAATTGAAAATATGTGGAAACAAAGACACCTACATCTTGGATGCCCTTAAGGGCAGCTAAAACATATCAAACATTAATTTCAAAGTGAACTATCCCTTTAAGAAAGTTACAAAATACCAAACACTTCAAAATCTAGAGATGTGTCTCATGTCATATCATTTAGTGTGAGCATTATTTTTCATGTCACTGTGGTGACTCAGTGTTCAAATATCAGATATAAACCCCATGAACCCAAACAGAGAGCACTCTCACACGCAAACCACCATCACCAGAGCTCAGTAGAGCACGAGAAAGCACCAAGCCTGACTGATGCTAGTTTGTCCAGTTATTAAAAAAAAAAGAAAAAAAAAGAAAAATGCAATTAAAAAAAAAGGTTTTAGGGAAAAAACTGCATCAGGTATCTTCATGTATTAGTTTCCCAAACCTGTAATGGCTGTTAAACAAGGTGAATTAGTTTATAAAGGCAAAAAATACTTTGGTTGGCCAAAGTCACATCTTTGGAATGTGGTTGCCAGAGGACATTTCTTAAGAGAAATCTCCTCAAGATTACTAATTGACTAGGTTGATTCTCCAGGCAAGATTAGCAGTGTTTCAGCTTCTAAATGTTTCCAGAAACTAATCAAAAGCAAATATTTGACAGAGAAACATTAACATGGATTCTGATTTAAAGTCATTTGTGATTACTTGGAAAAAATCTGAATAAAATGATACATTTGAACTATTATAACTACACTGTAAAAGCCATCAAAGTATAATAACTAATTTCAATCGAGGAAACTGATTGCCTTAATTCATTTAGGTTTTGAAACCAATAGTTAAAAGTACTACTTATTTCAGGCGAGTTAAGTAAAAGTATATTTCCTAAAATACAACAAAAAACATTTATTCGACTCTCATATAGATATCTGCTCATATAGATAGTTAGCTAGCAACTTAGCAAACTGGCCAGGATTAGGCCTTAGTTCGATTAAGACATTTAAGTAGCTTTTATACATTAAAAAAAAAATTACTGGTGTACATCTTGAGACAAAACAATGGCGATGACACATTAAGATATGTCAGTGCAAGTTCCCTTATTACTGGCTGTTTCTATGGGCCGCTACAAGGAAGCAGTCAGCCATATTGGAATGGTTAAAGCACCGATCGGTAAACACATGAGACGAGAGCAAGTTGACTGTACATCTGCAACCACAGTTAGACACATGTATCTATATCTGTATTAACTGTATTAACTAAACCCAATTAAATTTAAAAACATTAACAACTCTCTTATTGATACCTAGAATCCTGCTAGCTAGTACGACAAGAGATGTGCTAATATGACAAGAGACTATCACTGTTCGTTTATCATTAAATGTAGTTACAACTTTGACTTGTGTATTTCTAATTGTTATGATTAAAAAAATATATACAGTAAATAGCAGTAATATATATATATATATATATATATATATATATATATATATATATATATATATATATATATATATATATATATATATATTACTGCTATTTACTGTAAATATTGAAAGGGCTAGTTTTGCTCACATAAAACATGGGATGTTTTTATATGCCAAAACCCTAATGGAATTGAGTGTTCCCAAAGCAAACATTTGTTGATGTCTCATTATTTAAAGACAGTAAATAATATTTTTATTTACAGAGAGAAAAACAAATTAACCATTATCATGCCTTAGTGTAGCTACTTCGACATGTGGTGTCAATTTGCACTAACCAAACAGCATCTCGAAAGAGCAAGGCATGTGAGGAATGCAAAAAGAATACTTTCCGCTTGATCCCAATGGGCTTTAAAACTGTTATCATGATACAGACAATCCAATCACTTTTTAGGAAAAGCTAAACTGCACACAAGCACCTAATGAGTTATAGGCATCGAGAACATCCCCAAAAATAATAAATGGGACTGGAGCAGCTCCTGCTGAAACAGTGACTAAATCATGTTAAACCTCAGTCCTTGTCCTAAGTCCAAGCGAACATCAATCGAAAATCCGCCACATTCAGGCTTCTAACATTCCGAAACAACCACTAAAAGATCTTTTGATCCTTCTATCTTATTCTAGATCAGATTAGCATGCAATTTCATTACAACCACCAATTTAAACAAACATTCGAGATCTTCAATGGGGTTCAATATAAAACCTTAGGCTTCTTGACTTAAAGGAGTAGTTCACTTTTAAAAAAAACTATTGCTAATAATTTACTCACCCCCATGTCATCAAAGATGTCCATGTCTTTCTTTCTTCAGTAGAAAAGAAATGAAGGTTTTTGATGAAAACATTCCAGGATTTTTCTCCATATAATGAACTTCACTGGTAACCAAATGGTTCAAGGTCTAAAAGACATTTTCAGTACAAACTGCAAACTGTTCAAAGGGCTTTAAACGATTTCAGACGATGAATAAGGGTCTTATCAAGCGAAACGATCGGTCATTTAAAAAAAAAAACAAAGTTTAAGTTTTATAAGCCCAAATGGTCGCCTTGCTCTGTTCTGTGATGCGCATTCGTGACTCTCCTGCTCGAACTCGTTTATCAAAATGAATGAATCTTTTTTTCGTGTCATTTGGTTCATTCAACGAACGAAATGAACGAATTGACTCGGAAAAAGATTTGTTCATTTTGATGAACGAATTCGAACAGGAGAGTCATGAACGCACATCACAGAACAGAGCAAGGCGAGCATTTGTGCTTATTAAACTTGAACTTTTTTATTCATTTTTTAAGTGACCGATCGTTTCGCTTGATAAGACCCTTATTCATCGTCTGGAATCATTTAAAGCCCTTTGAACAGTTTGCAGTTTGCACTAAAACTGTCTTTTGGACCTTGAACCTTTTGGTTACCAATGAAGTCCATTATATGGAAAAAAATCCTAGAATGTTTTCATCAAAAACCTTAATTTCTTTTCGACTGAAGAAAGAATGACATGGACATCTTGGATGAAATGGGGGTAAGTAAATTATCAGCAAAAGTTTTAACTTTAATTTTAAGAACAAAATGTCTGAAATTATGGCATACTATTATATTATTTATTTAGTTTTTCTACTGATAAAGTATGTTTGAGCTGTTTAATTAAAAGAAATACATTTTATTATAAGATTAAAAACAAAATGTGTTAATTAAAACTAAATCCATAAAATGATCCCATGACGGGAAGGTTCTGACAGAGCTCTGTAAGGTTCACTCTAATCAGTTGTGGATTTTCATTCCCTTAAAGTCCATTTTTAAAATGCCTTCATTGAATTCAAACATCATATGAAACGGGCATATGTTCACATAAGAGTGTCGTAATTACACTGTCTTAATGATTCATAAAGGTTCCTCTGCCTACGTGCGGTGAGGATGTAACGGAGTAACGTCAAGCTAGCATCCGTGGCGCCCAGAGCAGGTTTTACCTCAGCGGCCTGTCATCGAGTATACAGGTGCCCATCAGAGCACTGAGCTCCTTTTGTCCTGTGTGCCATGATGCTGAGAGCGAACATGATACGGGCCGCGGCAGGGATCGTGATAGGGCTTCTGGTCATACATCCCTTCCTATGTATAAGCAGGGCCGTGTATGCCGTCATCGGGTTTCTGGGGGGTTAGGGATCAGATCTTCCTGTCAGGCACAGGGCCGTGCCAGCGAGCTTTAACTCTGCCTCCTCAGCCGATGAAGCGAGCGCCTGTCGGAGTGCAGCTGAGAAAGGCTTTGCCGTGCTCCTGTATCATCCCTGTTGCACAGCACTGTGGGAGCCCTGCAGCTGCTGCAGTCATTCTCCGGGCACGAGCGAAGATGAGCATCACGCTTCATTTCCCAAGAGGCCATTCCCTTTTAAAAGCACTTCAAAGAATGAGATAAAAAGTTTCAAAAAAACGCAAATGGCCTGAAAAAAAAACTATAGTGAACGTACTCGGAATCTTTTCTGTCTTTTAAATATAATAACACAAGTCTGAAGCTCACCAAGGCATCATTTATCTGATCATTAATACAGTAATACTGTTAAATATTATTACATTTTAAAAAACAGTTTTCTATTTTAATGTATTTTAAAAGCCATTACTCCAGTCTTCAGTGTCACATGATCTTTCAGTAACATCCTGATATGGTGCTCGATTTTTTTTATTATTATCCGCAGTTTTGGGCATTATTATGCAACTTGCATAATAAATGTATTTACTTTTGTCAATGTAATGCATCCTTGCTGAATAAACAGATTAACATCTTTAGAAATAAATCTCACTGACACCTTTTGAACAGTGCATTAATAATAATGTAATATATATATATATATATATATATATATATATATATATATAGCTCTCTCTTCAAGCACTGCTATATTTCTCTCTGACATCTTTTCGGGAAAAAGTACAATCAACAATCAAAGCTCACTTGCCTGTTTCTTAGAGACCTCTATTCATTAACCTGGTGAGGAACTGTGTGTGCGTCATACGTGGCCGTTTGGGTGGGCCAAGATTCTGATTTAATCTAGCGTAGTGCCACCACCACCACCAGAGTGTGTGTCTGTGCGAGAGCTCACTAAAGTAACGAGTCTTCTTTGCTAATGGCCACGTGATTCCCACAGACGCCTATCACACTCTTCATTAAGCCACATGCTTGAGTGGCCTTCTTATCTCTCATGACAGCTCACGTCATTCATAACACACACATGAGCAAGTACACAAAGCCCAAAAGATACACACACACAATTTAACAGACAGTACTTTTATGCCTCATTACTTACATTTGTGATTATGTTTATCTACAGCCATCTATAACTTTTTAACTTAGAGAACATTTTTTGCCATGAACCAATCAGAATGTCAATGTGTAACTAGATAGACCTGCAAGAAACTTATTAAATGCCAAGGAGTAAAAGTAATTTTAAGCAAAGACATAAAAATGGCATATTATATATTTTATTTTATTTTATAAACTTTTGATAAAACCTGGAGTATACATTTAAGAGTAAACTTACATCAATCATTTTAAATTTAATCTAAAATATAGCAGTCCTAGTTTCATACATTTCACTTTTGTAGAAAAAAAAATTACTCTAAAATTTAAACCATCCTAAAAAAAAAAACGGACAGGATCAAAGCACAAATTCAAAATAGTAATAAAAAAGGTAGTAAAAAGGCCTGGTAAAAACACTGGAAACATCTGCCTTTAACCATTTCATCTGTTTAAAAGTAGGACTTCCTGACCAGCATAAACAAAGTCAAGAGAATTCAGGACGAGGCTCATGCGAGAGGGGGGCGAGACGCCGTCGCCGAAGTCAGGGATTTTCTTTTGACACTAATGATTGACTTTTCCCCTCCTGTGAAATGCGACTGACGTCATCATCACAGCTAAAGCTCAAAACAGGGGAATGGGGGGAGGGGGGGGCTAGCTGAAAGGGCTACATTTTATCAGCATTACATTTTCACAGTGAAAAACTTTTAATAGAAAAGGAAACATTTGGAATATTTAGGTCAGTTCTTCCAGGAGTTCAGCTTTCTGTAGGGTAGTGAGTAACAGCGTTTCATAGTTTTGCCCTCTTTCAGTGGGGTTCACTCTCAGCAGCTAAACACACAGACCTTCCTCTGTAGCCACCACTGACGTCAGCAGTCACCTAGCAACAGTCTTTTGATGTAAAAGCAGCAGTGCTGACACTGTTTTCAAATAAGACAGAAACAGAGAGAGAGAGAGAGAGAGACAGATGGTCAAAGAAAGAAGGAAAAAGGAGAGCAGCGGCCCTTTTAAGATACTTGTGTTTCAATGGCATAATGCATTACCACAGTAATTTAATGCTTCCATGAACGCACACATATATGCAACTTTATGTCTTTAATAATAAAGCTTTCCAAAAACTCTCAAATCAGACACATTTTCTTGTCTACACAAAATAATTCACATAAAACACATATTTTTTAAAAAAATTATTCATCATGAAAATTATAGTACTTTTAAAAAAAATATAAAACTCATTCATTAGAGAATTTTTAAATAAATTTGTGAAATTTTGTGAAGTGTAACTAACTACTATAAAAAATAAATAAATCTTGCTATCATTCATTCTCAGGTCATGAAAATCCAACACCAAAAGCAATCACGATCTTTAAGCAAATTTCACACAGGCTTCCTGAGCTCAGTAATTCACCCATGAACTCTACATACGACCCACAATTCCCTCCTTTCCGTCAGACCTGACCATGTGTTCGACCCCCCACAGCCGTTCGAATGAACAAACTGTTTTTTTCAAATGCAGGACACACATACAAGGATCAACAACCTCCTTGTGGACTTAAGAGCTACTAGGCCACCTTAAATGTTTGAGTGTCTGAACCTTATGGTGCAATAAACCTTTCCTGATAAGCCATGCAGAAAATCCCTGGGCCTACTTAAAACCAATAAGATGTGCCAATTGTGTGGCTAATATAAAGAGGGGAGGTGTGCCAGACGTCCCCTGTTTTGACCCATGGGTCCACTTTCAACCCTGTCGTCCACTAAGGGAAGGTGTGAACCTGTCACTTTAACACATCCAGGAAAAGCCACTTATTTCTCAACTGTTTCCATTAATGTCCACAAAACATGTAGACCAAAAGCATTGCATGGATATGGCGAGCGAGAGAGTGCGCACAGACACAGTTGTGGAGAGAGAGAGAGAGAGAGAGAGAGAGAGAGAGAGAGAGAGAGAGAGAGAGAGAGAGAGAGAGAGAGAGAGAGAGAGAGAGAGAGAGAGAGAGAGAGAGAGAGAGAGAGAGAGAGATAAGAAGCTGGGGAAATGAGGAACCACCAGAGTACAATTTGACAAGAGTTTGGCTTGGACAGCTTGTCCTCAAATATTCCCCGTGTGCTAAATTAATAATATTTATCAATGTTAATCATGTCAATCACGTGTAATGTATTAAAGGAACCACTGCTGCACATGCGTTGGAAAGCTGAACGAGAAATCAAGAAAATGAAAAACCAAGGAGGTAAGAAGAGAAAAAAAAAAGGTAGTATTAAATAAAAGTTATAGATGTACTTTTAAAAAAGTGCCGGTGTGTTAGTAACCTCGCTAACAGCGGCACTTCAACACTTTAAGCAACCGCTGCTCAGCTCGCTCAGCCAGCATGAAAAACTAAAGAGCTGCAAGCTAATTGCTGGCGATCATGACGCAAACGGTTTCCAAGGTAACAGTTTTGGAGTAGCCACTCCAGCATTTCCTCATCTGTTTGCACTCACACCAGCAGGCTGACAATGCACTCGCTGCATCCTGTTTCAGTCTGCAGACAGAAGCAGTGCTGATCTCTGTTAACCCCTTCCTCTTCAACACACTACGCTACTTCTTACTCGCGCTACATGTGCTGTCATCTTGTGAGGTGGGACAAATCTGGGGGAAAAAAAGAGGGGTTCGGAAAGAGGAACAGCTGGTTTTACGTTACGCTTCTACACGTCCACCTTAAAACGCAACAGACAACTTTCGAACTGAGAGACACGCAAAGAATGCGACGGAAAGCATCAACCTTTGAAATATTCCAGCTTGGCACGGTTCCTGGCACAACAGAACACATTTATCTACTGCTCCCCTCAATAAGGAGCACATTTCACATTAAAACCAGCCAAACACATTATTAGATAATCAAACACGATTACATCGTGTAAATCTAGCGGAGACTAACCAAATTTGTCAATTCAACAATAATAGGTTAATCATTAATGTAGCAAAAAAAAAACATCATGGGGAGTTTCTTATAAAAACTGAATTAATAAGAGTGATGTGCAGTGTAAAGATCTTTCCTCACTGTCGGCTAGCCACTGCTGCTCATTTTAAATTGGGGAGAGGATTTGTTAACCAGTGTTAACAGATACAACACACATAACCACCAATAACGCAAAAAGATGCCAGTTACACCTCTGAAAAAAGCAGCCTGAATATATAACTTTATCCCAAAATTTGAGAATAGTTTTCAATTTCCTCAAGATCCACACATCACCTCATTCAGAGAATGAGAGCAAAAACACACTTTCCCTCTAATAATAGAAATAGATCACAGCGCCTAATCTCACTCATAATAAGGCCATGCCTCTCCATTCTTTTTTTTTTTCACACACACCCTTCTTTTCATGTCATCCTTTTCATTTATGAATGTGAATTGCATTTTTGAAAAGTACTGCTATCATTGTTTTTCAAGCTGTAATTTTCATCTAAGAAAGCAATAGTAAAATTGAAACCATCACAGCTCTACGAGAAAACACACTCACTCACACACAGACCGGTTTATCATGTCTCTGAGCTCTCGGTATGGACGGAGTGTTCTCTACTCCGATCATGCCTTTGAAGAGGCAGTCAGTAAATTGTACATGGCAATAAGTAAAACTTGGCCTTTTTTTCTGCAGACATACTCTCATACGTCACCACTTAGTGACGTCAATGTTATATCATTCCACATGGCATTAGTGCAGGAGAACGTGACAGCTGAGAGGAGCTCCACTCCTCTGTTCCACCGTCTCACACACACACACATGCACCTTTTCTCTCTCTCTCGCTCTCTCTTTCTCGGTCTTATATTTAAGGGTAGCTTAAAGGCATTATTTTTACAATTACAATTGTGACTGGTAATGCATTTTAACTAATAAGGGATTGTACTTTAATTACAAATTAAATCATTGATGTTAAAAGTGTATTTATAAAAAAAGAGATATTAAATGAGAATAAATAATAAAACTAATTTTACAATTCAATAATTCATACAAAAAAAATACTGCTGACTGTACTTACAATAACTCCACGCGTACTGTGTGACAGCCTTTGTCTTATACTATTTTTAGTCCTCTGTATTATTACAGCAAATCACAGCAACAGCTGATGTTTCAAAAGTCTCAATGAGACAAAGACTGTGGCACAACATCATTGTTGCACACACCATGGCAGAAGGCCATGTAATACCACACAGGGTTTATTCCTTAAATATACACACGCACACTTCATGCTGATGAGTGACTGCAAATGCTTCTGCTTAATCCAAAATAAAATGTACGAGACTGAATCACAGCCTGAAGAACACCAGCTCTGTTTTTATTCAAAGATAAACACACTAGCGTCACGTTCGGCAGGAGAGGACATTTCCATATATTAAACTTAACAACTAACGGGGGAAGCGTCAACTTTGCCAAAGAAAGGTAGAGTAAGATTTGGGCGTAAAAAAGCCTTTATACTGAATGAAAATATTCACTTATGCGATTGCTCTTATTTTTGAGTAGCTTACATAAACCGATGTTCAGGTGATGATGTTTTACTGTGAATCTCAGCACGCACTTTAACCTCACTAACACCTCAGTTGCTGCAAAATACGAATCCCGCTTCAAATCCAATGAATTATGAATTGTCAGTCTAGCTTTGCATTGCAGGGGATTCCCAACCCAGGACATCACCCGCATTCAGGCATCTCATTTGCAAAAGTGATCTATTCATTTTCAACTGAGAGAAATTATTGTGAGCACACATGGCCTCTCACTGGCATTGGCATTCACACACACACATTCACACACACACTGGCCATTCACATGTTATCAATTCATACAGCAAACAATAGTGCTCAATTTACAATAATATATATATATATATATATTTATATATATATATATATATATATATATATATATATATATAAGGGCTATCAAACGATTAATCGCATCCCAAATAAAAGTTTGTGTTTATATATGTGGTTGCACTGTGTAAATGAATACACACATCTTTGTATATATTTAAGAAATATTTTCATGTATATACTTTATATATATTTTATATTATATATAAATATAAATATTTAATATATAAAAATATTTTTTCTTCTTACATATACATGCATGTGTATATTTACATATATATATATATATATATATATATACACATACAAAATAATTATACACAGTGCACCCACATATATTATGTAAACACAAACTTTTATTTTGGATGCGATTAATCATGATTAATCTTTTGACAGTCCTAATATATATATATATATATATATATATATATATATATATATATATATAATGTGTGTGTATGTAAATATATATATATATATATATATATATATATATATATATATATATACACACACATTTTTTAAATATTCTTGTTCAATCATGTTTTTATGATAATTTTATATATGATAGTATGATTATTTTTTTAGGAACTTTTAAATGGAAGTGTATCATGGATTACAAAATATTAACCAGTGCAACAGTTTTCAACACTAATAATAAATGTGAAACTTTTTTTTATTCCATAAAACAATGGTCAGTATTCATACTTTCTGATCCAATTTCTATATAAAATATTCACAGTGAAATTACCTTTAATTTCCCATTCCAATAGAAACAACAGCATGACCAAGAACAGCAGTTTCTCACCAGAGTGCACAATAATGGAAACACTGTCACAATCAGCAATAAGCTGTTAAACAAACTGTATTTCATCAAATAAACATTGGTCAGATCTTTGTGGAGTATGATACAGGCCCTTATGACAGCATTTTAACCTTTTGTCAATTCAGCATTACTTATGTGCTTCTAAACCTTCTGGGGCCTCATTTATTGTTGTGTTGAAAAAGATTAGCCGAAACCCTGCCTAAACACAATATATTAAAACTCAGAGAAGCTGGCAAAACTGAAAATAACTATGAGCCAAGTAGTGATTTGTGCTGATTCTCTCCCCTTTCTTGAGGCCACGGACATCACGAAATACCCCAAACTCTCTATAAACCCATATGGCAAAACACCCCAGGGACAAATAACAACTGCCAACTTCACAGCTTCCATATCAACACGAGCCACTAATAGCAAATGACCAAACAGCATTCCAGTCTCAAGCTTTCTGAATCATTCTGATAGTAACAAAAACAAAATGACAGAAACATGACTTCTACAAAATAAACACACAAAAAAAAACATCCTTAGTTGTTTAAGATGAAATGCTAATATGACATTAACTTATTATGTTTTTTTAGGGCTGTCAAAACAATTAATCACATCCAAAATATAAGTTTGTGTTTACATAATATATGTGGGTGCACTGTGTATAATTATTTTGTATATATATATATATATATATATATATATATATATAAACACACATGCATGTATATTTAAGAAAAAAATATTATTTATATATAAAATATTTATATTTATTTATAATATAAATTATATATAAATTTATATACAGAATACATGAAAATATTTCTTAAATATATACAAGCATGTGTGTGTGTTTATATATCTAAAATAATTATACATAGTGCCCCCACATATATTATGTAAACACAAACTTTTATTTTGGATGCGATTAATCGCGATTAATCGTTTTGACAGCCCTAGTTTTTTTGATCCACACCAGCGGACAATATTGTTGAGTTTATTCTGAGCATGCGCTGCAGTTTTGTCATGTACCACTTTAAAAGCTCAAGCTCTTTCAAGCAGGATGGATTGTGATTTGCTGTAATTGTTTTATCATTCATCAGCTGGAAAAAAAAACATTCTGAAAGTAATTACAGTGATATCGTTCCTCTGTACTGTTAGTTGTGGTGGGGACTCTGCTATTCTTTATATTTAAACTGATTTTATAACTATATCTATTATGGAATAATCCAACCGTCTCCATTAACTTAGCTCATTTTTGGGGTCGACTGATTAAAAAAACAAACGTATTTCTTAGCTTGTTTGCTGTGCACCTTGACACTGCAGCTTTTAGACACAATTTTGTTTTTTGTTATAAGTCAGAAATGACAAGGAGGCAGCTTCTAAGTCAATGGAGACAGTTGGATTCATTACTGGTTTTCATATTTAAGTATTGGCTTGCATTTAAAGATACATTCATAGGTGATGACTGATAAAATACAAAATGTTTATTGACTAAGTCTAAAAATCCACCAACAGCATAAAAGCACATTTAATTTTTTTTAAGCCTAGGTTAGAAAAGTGTCTATCACAAGTTAAAGGAGCCATATGCAAGATTGTGGCCAAAAGTGGTACTGCAATCACTTTCAAATTACTGTAGAGTGGTGTATTTGGTTTCGCAACATTAGACATTCTTTTATCCGATTCCGACACATTTTGTAGCTGCAGCTGTGGTAGCTAGAGAAGAGCTGGCAACCCGAATGCCACAACACTACACTCTTAAAAATGCTGGGTTGTTTTAACCCAATTTTGGGTAAAATATGGACAACCCCGGCCAATGGGATACATTTTTAACCCAATGGCTGTTCGTCCATATTTTACCCAAACTTGGGTTAAAAGAACCCAGCATTTTTTAGAGTGTATTGACTCTATGATTGGTAGATCAGTGGATGGTGGTACATCAGAACAAAACACAACATGACAACATCAACATCAGTCAGGGTGCAACTTCACTTTTTAAATGACAATATCCTGGCTGGACTGCTGTTGTCAGTGATATAAGTATTTGAAATGAACATGATTTCTAGTGACAAATCAGGGAAAATGTATGATTAATTGAAATAAATTCCTTGCATACAACTCCTTTAATCCATTGTCGATGATGGGCGGAAATCTCATATCTATTCAGTCATTTTTATTTTTTTTCATTAATCATTACTATTGGTCACCCTTTACGTCTTTCTGTGGGTTTCGCAAATGTTTAACAAATGAAAAGTATTAAAAAGAGATTGACTAAACCTCGTAACTACATTGGATCTTTAAACTGTCGTTAAAACCTCATAACTGAGCCTTTATCTGAATGAAGTGCCACCATATATTTTGGACCTTCTCAGCTTGTTGGCAATGCAAGAAATAAAGAACTGGTTGTTTGAAAAAGTACAGCATTTTCTTTATTAAAAAAAAAATAAATCATATGAAGACGTCAGATGCAAAAGCCTTAAGTGCCACCTGAAATTTTCTTCTAAAATGAGCATTTTTATCAGGCTCATATATTTAAATTCAGTCATTTCACTTTAATGACAATTAATAGGTAATTTTCATTGCCATTCCTGTGAAATAACTGAACGTAAACATGCAAGTTTGATAAAAATGAAAATTTCAGATGGCACTTAGTGGCTTTTGCATCTGAAGTCTTCATATATATATTTATAAAGGCTAATGTGTTTAAGGAGCGGAGAAGAGTGTCTTAGTATTGCATTTGTTGTCAAGTCATTACTGCCTTAAATAGCCTGTCCGTAGCACTTTGTCTTAAGGTGACATGAGATTTTGGCCAAATGACAAATAACTGCGCACCCACAGTAAACTTTATAACTGTAAGTTGATGAAAACGTAATGCGATGTACATACTGCCTCAGATGCGGCCATTCTAATAACAGACAAAACAGTAATTACAGTATATCCGGAATCCTCAAATTCAATTTGTGCTTGATTTTGGTAAAATGTTAAAAATAATGGCATATGCAAATGCCTGACTATGTTAAGCCACAATATCAAATATGACAATGCTGTGTTTTAACTTTTTTAAAAATATAGGCTTTGGTTTCACAAACAGGGCTTAGATTAAGCCAAGATTAGGCCTTGGACATTTAGATAGCTTTTATAAACGTTTCTTGTGCATTTTGAGACAAAACAATATGTCAGTGCAAGTTGCTTTCAGTTAAAATCAGCTCAAACATGCATTTTAGTCTGGGACTAGGCTTAAGTCTTGTCTGTGAAACAAAGGGATAGTGTTGTTGTTTTTTTTGTTTGTTTTTTTTTTTCTGAAAAGTAGCGATTTTCGGTATAAAATGTTTTTGGTTTCCATCCGACAGCAACGACAAGCTTCTTAAAGATTCATTACATTCTAATTAACCAGCACTTCAGCGGTTCTTTTGGCCTTAAAAAAAAAACAGACCCTGACAAAAACAAATCCTTTCTAATCAGTGATTCCTATAAAACAAACACATCTTCAACCTGATCTGCAAACAACTGATATGCTTCCTAGTTTAGTTTGGAAACCGTCACATTTTTCACAATGCCGATTTCAGCTTGTCAAAAAAAATCCATGTGTGTTGTTGAACTGGTATGGCCTTAATTCAATTCTAAAATGATAGAATAAACCAAATTCAACCTAACTGCATTACTTCCAGCTTCAGTTATAAGTTAGCTTTGTCAAAAAGTGCAACACAAAAAGGAATGAGGTATAGCTCGCTTCTCGGCCTCCAACATCTCCACGATATAATCATTGCTCTGAGTGCTATGTAAAAAGTGACTGGGCTTTGTTATGATTATCAACTGATTTAAAGATCCAAGCCACATAAACATTTCAAACAGCCTGGCTACCGCATATAGTGGTCGATCTTAAAAGAGCCATAATCCTGCCATGGGTTCTAAACACAGCTCAGGCTGTGACGAACATTGGGCTGAAAATGCAATGAGTCACAGGTGGCTTGAAGAGAGAACTGGAGCCGTTTCTCACTCTGTGCAAGTGAAAAAGTCATGAGGCCATACGTGAGACACAGCACTGGCCGGAACAACCGAGAAAAAAAATTCACACATCACGACACTGTCGTCGAAGAAAAACAAAAAAGAAAGGTCCATTAGTTTAGACTTTTTTCGCATAGCAATATATTTAACAGGAGAACATGAAGTAGGATAACCCCGTTTACTTCAAATTTAGTTTTTTTTACAACTGATAATGACCTTACACACTCACCATTTTGAGGTCTGTACAATATATATATATATATATATATATATATATAATTTAGACCTACTAAAAAATAAAATGAAGATTGCTATTAATAACAATGTTAAATTATATAATTATAAAATGCATTTCTTAAAATCAAGCTGAAGCAGTATTTTGAAAAAAAAATTAAATAAAAAGCTGTTCACAAGGGCCATCTAAATGGGATCATGTGCGAGTGAACAGAGGGAAAAGAACCACCAAAAACAGTCAGAAAATCAGACTGAGACACACATCATGACTCAAAGTGAAAAAAAGAAAAGAAAGAAAATTTCCACAAAAACACATTTAAAATTAACTGTAAAAACTATACTTTGATCAAAAAAATGAGCACACACACAGATGTTTGTGTTCAATGTGCAGCTTCGAAATGCACTTTTCCAGCTCCCTTTTAATTGGCTTAGGGCTTCAAATTAAGCATAGAAGGATGTCATTTTTTAGTTAGAAAAAAAAAATTAATAATTGAACTTTTCAATACATTCGTCATTAGTAATGATTGCACATTGAACATTAATATTGAATAAGCACAAACAAACAGACAAGTTAGAATTAAATGCTGCAATTCAAACTAGGACAAAATGGAATGGAAATACAGGCAAACTTAGCAAAATCCATTCGCTTTCATTCTAGTTTGATATTTTGTTTCCAGGTGTCCATACAGATCCTCATGAGAGAACTGATGCTACTGCTCAGTAAGAACAGGTGCTTACAGGTCAAAATATAGTCTGAAACTGGTCATACTGAAACCTCAATTCATGAGCGTGACTGGAACAGTGCACTCATTCAAAGCACACTCAAAATCACTTGAAGCTCAAAGTGAATGGCTTTATGTGCAAGCAAGTAGAGAAAGGACTAAACTCTTTATAATTCAAATTTATTTGAACTCCGAATTTATTGATTTAAATGCAATACTGCCTGAAGAAACAAGTCAGGATGACTACATGAAAACCCAGCACAATGTTAGAGTGTATTTACTTAGCCATACAGGTTTGATGACCTTGAATTTAGTGTTTAAACATGACCCTTTACCCTTGACCAGGGCAGACTTTTTGGGCAATGTAAGCTTGATGTTTCAAAAAACCAAACCGCTTGATGAACTAAAAAAGTTTTCATATTTATAGAACTTGCAGCTAACAAATTGTATGCGTCTAAGAAAAGTTAAATAAACTGTCTGCTCATTTTCCACTATGTCACACACACATAACATAAGCCAAATACTTTTGTTAAAACTTTTAACTTCGCACTAGAATGCAAAAGAAAAGTCAATCAATTGCAAACTTTAAAAACTCTATTTACAGTACAGACACTGGGACAACCCCACTTTTCACGTGTTTGAATCAATGGTTAATAATGTACGTTTTTTGTTTTTCTCACTTCACAACATTCTGACCAGCATTATAAGAGTGCTGTAATAACATCTTCTGGATAAAATTTAAACACTTTACTGCGGTTCTTAGAAGAGACCATAAGGAAATATGACTCAAACAGATATTTTCATTAAAAGTGTTTTTGTAACTTGTTAATAAAGGATCAAACTATTTTTAACAGAGTTAAAATTTAAACAAAAACAATTTGTTTTGGAAAACTAGATCAACAAGACTTCACATAACTAACTAGGCCTAAAAACTTAAATGTTAAAGCAAAGAAAAAAAATCTGACTCCATCACAGTGAAACAATCAAGCCTAAATATTTTAAAACATTAGTTTACTGCACTGGAATGAACAATATTACGCCAACTTCTAAATCATTTGATTTTTTATAATTTGATAATCATGTTCATTTCAACATTTACTAATAGATTTTGTAAAATCAATATTTGTTAACATTACAGTTAATATATGTTTTGTTTTGGAAAACTTGTTTTGGAAAACTAGATCAACAAGACTTCACATAACTAACTAGGCCTAAAAACAATTTTGATCCATTTGAAACATCCCAAAATGTGTATCAAGGTCATTCTAACTTAAATGTTAAAGCAAAGAAAAAAAATCTGACTCCATCACAGTGAAACAATCAAGCCTAAATAAATTTGGAAGCTATAGGCAACAGGTGACTGACACAAGACCAGTGTATTCACCAATATAGTAATACCAACACATCCATGATGTAAAGTGGATTGCATGCTTTGGACGTGTATCAGGGTTGAGACTGTGTAAACCAAGAGTTTGATAGCCTAGCCCATCACATATGTGTTCTGGGGGAAGTGTGATGGGGTATCAGGAGTGAGTTTTTGCGGCTTAGCATAATTTTGAAATGTCAGAAGTTTGATGAAGTATATCATGAGCATGATGATGAGTTTTAAAGCTGTGATGTAGGCCTACATCAAATGGTTTATCATGATCAGTGTGTGCTGCTGATGAACAGACCCTACCTGTTCTCTCGATATACAGGGCAACGAAGGTCTGCGGGGCATCTTACAACTGCCATAATAACTGCTGGACGTCTCTCCCAAAGAAACACAGCTGGACCTTCTCCTGGGTCTGATGACGGGAACTTTCTCCTCTGTGTTAGGAATCCTGCCCGCCGTCTCCCTCGGTGGGTAATAGTGATCAAAACAAAGCGCCAGCAGAGAGCCGGAGACCCCCGCGACACACGCCAGCACCGGCCTGAGGGACGGAGACAGACACCCGAGGCTGGTGAAGGACAGCAGCCACACCAGGCTGGCGAAGACCAGGATCAGGACGCTGTGCTTAAGTTTGAGAGTGGGGATGAGAGTGAGCAGACCCACGCAGCCCAGCACAAAGAGCAACCTGCCCATCATTTGCATCTGATGGTGCTCCTCTCCCCACTGCAACAAGCGCAAGACCATCAAATCCCCCAAGTAGCATGATGCTGGTAAGGACAAAAGCCAACATCTGCTGCTCTCCCTCTTCGTCCGCCTCAGGTAGAGGGTCAGAAAGAAATACGCGCAGCCAATGCTGAATAAAGGACTGATGGACTGTGAGAAATCAAAGAGGAAAGTCCGCAGATCCGAGACGCCGTGTTCACTCTGAAAGCTCTTCGAAATGAAACAGGAGAGCGCCAGGACCGCCAGCGCTCCCACGTAGAGAGCCGAGCCGCGGAATAGTTTGGACTTGAGGATATCCTCGTTGCAAAACCTGCAGACGTTGAATAAAAAGCCCCTCGGATGGTCTTGTTTTAACGGAGTGACGCAGCTCTTCACATAGCCGTTCCTGAAGCTCTCCGCGCTGTTTGCATTGCCAACAACACCATCGTGCTGTCTGATTTTACTGTGCAAAACCTCTCCGTCCTCCCGCACAGCCATGTTGTCCTCCTTCCGCGCTCTTTAAACTTTCATTCCTTCGAAATAAATCCTCCGTGTGTCAACGTTTCACTACATGACGGCAAACGCGCTCCATGGTCACTCAAACGTGCTCAGGCATTTTGGCCAGGAGGAAAAGAGGCTGAAATGTTTTTGTTTTTTAGCAGACTCGAGCTCTATGTCGCCGTCTAGGTGCGACAATTTGTAACAATGACTAGAGCGCGAGACACAGACGCGCGCGCTCTCTGCAGCGCAGCCAAACCGCGCGCACCTTCAATTTATGTCTGTATTTTGTATTTTTTCTTTTTTTTACAGATTTACTACATTATTTAAACAATACTATAGACAGCTAAAATGTAAACATATATCATATATTTTTTTTTGAAAGATGCCTATCTTAGGACCTAAAACATGGGAGCTTGTGAGTGTGTCCTATATTAGAAATAGCCTACTTTTGAGTCGTGCAGCCTATATAGGCTAGGCTACACATTCATTTTCTTTATTGTTTGTTTATACTTATTCGATTCTAGCATATAATTAAGCTAAGCCAGTATTTAGTAATGTAAATAGTATTGAGTATTCTGCCATTGGCGTTTTCCGCCGTTCATGAGCCAACAGGCCCTTATGGTTTCAATGCATAAGCACCACAAGAGGTCACTAACATAGACATTATGTTACAGATGAATCTTCTAGTTTCTTACTTATGGGGGTTCCAGAATCTGCAGCCAACACAGGAACCCCCTATTAAAATGCTGTTTTACACTGCAAAACACATCATTATTATATTATGATCATTTTGGTTGAGTATCTCAATTAGCTTTGCATTCTTTGCAATGTCCTCTATAAATGTCCTCACCCAATATCAACCAAAGATATGAACCACATATAATGGTGAAACTTTGTAATAAGGTTTCATTTTTAAACATTAGTTTACTGCACTGGAATGAACAATATTATGCCAACTTCTAAATCATTTGATTTTTATATAATTTGATAATCATGTTCATTTCAACATTTAGATTTTGTAAAATCAAAAGTTGTATTTGTTAACATTACAGTTAATACATGAACTAACATGAATAATTGTGTTTTTATTAAAACTACATCAACAGATATTAATAAATGCTAAAAAATTTATTTTATTGTAACGTTTTGTCCAAAAACTTTTTATATTTCTAGAGAAATTCCTTCTTGATCAGTCCACAGAGCCACTGTACATTCATGAACGTGTTACATACGCATTACCTTATTCGGGTGTCTAACAACTGTAGCAACATTCATTTCAACATTCATAGAAGCTTTTTTTTTTTTTTGCAAGACAAAACTGACCTTAAGATTATGTGATTAAAGTATAGAAATCCGGGGGACATAAATGGCCTCATGATCCTTTTGTATTTGTTCAGTCAACATCTTTTTCTATTTGCTAAAAAAACATATTGTAAAAAAAGGGAAATGCCAATGCTTCAGGTAAAAAGGAGCTGTATTGTGAAGAGTCTTTGCCTTAAAGTGTGAACACAAGGAATGGTTTGTTTAATGTTCTTAAAATGACTCACGTTTTTAAAAAGATCCAGATATTAGTTTATGAAAAAGTCATATATTTATTCCATATTGACGAGCAAGAACAATTCATGCATTTGGCTGGAAAATTGGTTTGAAATAGTGGTTCTCACATTATGGTTCAATTATGATTTCAAAAGATGGAGACTAATGCTGGTTCCATAATGCATGAAATTGACCTCATTTACTTCACTTCTGTGCTGCAATCCCCACAGCTATCTTAAGAGCTTTTCCATGATTCCAACTGCGTAAGTGGTCAATAAAACCACCAGTGATTCTCATATGAAGATCGAATGTATCTTCCAAGTTTGTATGGTAAAAAGCAGTTCAGCATGAGGCTATGATATGATATTCATAAATTTATACACTCTTTAAAAAGTCTGTAAAGGCTTCAATGTTTTACTGTGTTGATATGAAGGAATTTTCCGTATTGATTATTCAAGTATTTTGAATTGCGCACATATTGTGTTTTAGGGTTAAACGAAATGTATATAAACTGGCAGAAAATTACCATATCAATTTTTTTCTTACAGTGTATGTAAATATATAAATGTAAATATATATGGCCTAAAATGTATTATTACAATATTATTCTAATTGTTAAAACAAGAGATTATAGCCTATAATATTTAGATTGATATATAATAGAGAACTAAAATACTACTGAAAATCTTCTTAGTAATCTCAACAGGCCTGTCTTTTGGCCAAGACTGAATAGAAATAAAAAAGACTATTATCATATTTTATAAATGTTTATTATCCATACTGTTTCATGCCAGTAGCCCAGCCTATTGTTTAAGTATTGAGATGCTGTTACAGTTTTTATTTAAATTACATTTTGTTTTTATACATACCATTTTAATTTTAAACAAAGTTTTTATACATTTTTATTATGTGTTTTTGTCTATATGGTTTTTATTGGGGTATTTTTTCTGTTTTAGTTTTAGCTATTTTAGTAGGCTACATTAAGATAAATTAAATTGAAAAGTTGCCTGGGCATAAGTGAAATAAATCAAAGTTATTTTTGATATATTATTTTATTTCAGTTTACATTTATTTATTTAATTCATTTTACAGCAGCTTTTTTATTTTTCTAAAAGGAACCCTCAGATACAACGAATAGAAAAAGCTTACACTATCGAACCTTTTCGCAACAAATATTAGGTTTGGTTTTACCTTACACATCTTGACTAACACAAGGCAAATTAAGAATAGCATTCCAGTATAAACCAGTAGAACATAACCTCAAACAGACACACACCACAGCCATGAACGTAATAGCTGCAACAAACTTTCGCGTTTGCGTAACCATGTAGTGTGATCCCCCTGGCTCGCTGTAGTATTGATGTGGCCAAGTCAGTCAGGTTCCACGTCACTCGGAAGGATCGGAATCTCTCCAGACACGGATGCGCATACAGAAGAGACAGACCTGAGATCTATTTAAAAGGTAATAAATGAATAGCTTAACAAGAAAGCACATTAATACAAATCTAATATGTTATTATTTTAAGCCACAGATAATAGTCACCGGTTGTCTGTGTTCGTTTTAATCACAAACTGTTAGCGTGCTAGCTGCTACGTTACTGCAGCAGTGATGTCGATTGATCTCGCAATCATTCAGTAATATAACTGTACAACATTAAATGTGTTATCTATACGTGTTATTAGACACAAGTGATAATATAAATATGTTTCGTGTTTATTATACATGCACAACATAGTACAAATCGGCCTATTTTCACGGCTGGCTCAGGGTTTTCAAACTAGCTGCTAATTCAGTGAATCCCAGTGCTGTCGTAGACCGTGAGACTTCTGTCTGGATCTTGTTAAAACAAAAATGTTGTTAACGGGATAGATAGACTCCAAAATTACGGTCGACATTATCTGAATGTATAGTTGGACTCTGCTTTATGTAGTTGCACATATAACGTTACCGTATAGTAGTATCATGGTGTTCTTTGAAGTGCAAGATAAGTGAGAAGAGGTTGAAGTTTTATATACAAAACTAAATAAGGCACGTAAATAAGGTAACTCCAGTTATAACAGTCTTACAGAAAATGGATTTTATTCTACATAATGCTGGTAGTCCTTCATGGGCACCATCAAGTTGACATGTCCATTAGTTACTTCTATTAAAAATGTTTATTTGTATTGTACTTTGTTTGAGCCAGTGCTCAGGCCACTTAATGTAACTTGCATGAATAAGTGTAAAAGTACCAAACAATGTACATAACTTAAACAGAGTTTTTACATTACACACATCATCATAGACTAAATTTCTTTTTTTGTTTTTGTTTATGGTATTAAATGACCATTCACTTGAACTTTTACTAATGTTGTTTGTAACCTTTGTTTTAGGAAACCTCATAGGCATTCTGTCTGAGTGGAGTCTCGTGAAGGGAAGAAGAGCTGACATCATGACAGCCGCGGAGAATGTGTGTTACACCCTCATCAATGTCACCAATGACTCTGAACCACCATCGGAAGTCAGCTTAAAAACTGATTTAGGTAATATACATCTGTAGTAATTTGATAGTAACCCCTTTTTTCATGCACACTATTGCTTTAAAAGTTTGGGTCGATTGAGATTTTTTTTATGTTTTTGAGGACAGTCTCTTGTTGTATTTATTTGGTCAAAAATGCAGTAAGACCAATGATATTATTACAGTTAAAAAATAATGTTCAGTTTTATGTATTTTTGTATTTTTTTTTTGTCACACAATCCTTCTGAAATCATTCTAATATGCTTTGATTGATTCATTGAAAGTTCAAAAGAACAGCAGTTATTTTTCCTCCTAAATCATTTAGAACAATTTACAAGCCTTGACTGTCATTCTTGAACAACTTACTACACATGTATCCTTGCTCAATAAAAGTTTTGACCCCAACATTTGGGTAAATGTGGAGGATAAAAATGCACCCTAACACTTTTCCTCTTTTATTTTTGTCAAAACAGAAAAGGGAGAAATCAAAGCCAAGACAGAGGCTTTGAAGAAGGTCATCATCATGATCCTGAATGGAGAGAAACTGCCTGGCCTGTTAATGACCATCATCCGGTTTGTGCTGCCTCTGCAGGACCACACAATTAAGAAACTACTCCTAGTTTTTTGGGAGATTGTTCCCAAAACTACTCCTGATGGCAAACTTCTTCAGGAGATGATCTTGGTCTGTGATGCCTACAGGAAGGTAGGCATGAAATATAGAGCTATAATGTGTATTGCTTATTGTATATTGTGTCTATTTCTTGGTTGAAATATGCCATCTGTGTTATGCATCTGTAGGATCTCCAGCATCCCAATGAATTCATCCGTGGCTCTACCCTGCGCTTCCTGTGCAAGCTGAAGGAATCTGAGCTGCTGGAGCCCCTTATGCCAGCGATCCGCGCCTGTCTGGAACACCGCCACAGCTACGTACGACGCAATGCAGTCCTGGCCATCTACACTATCTACAGGTGTGTTGATGGATCTACAAGGGAGAGACAAACATCAGAGACTATTTTCATTTATTTATTTATTTATTTAGGAACTTTGAGCATTTGATCCCAGATGCTCCTGAGCTGATTCACGATTTCCTTGTAAATGAGAAAGATGCAAGCTGCAAGAGAAATGCGTTTATGATGCTGATTCATGCAGATCAGGTACACAGTCTGATTAATAATTATTATTTTATATTATTTTTTGTTACAATAATGAATCTAAGTGAAGCTAAGTAGCTGTTCTTTTACCTCTTTTAATCTATTTTTGCAGGATAGAGCTTTGGACTACCTAAGCACATGTATTGATCAGGTGCATACTTTCGGAGACATTCTACAGCTAGTCATTGTGGAACTAATTTATAAGGTGAGGTGTCTATTCTCATATCTTAAAGTAATTTTTGTTTAACCCACAGAGACCCAGCGTAGCAGAATTATAAGTATAAAGCAATTAAATATATAACTTTATGTAAATATCGGTAAAACAACACATAACTGTTGCTGACACTCTAATATTGATCACAACAACAGTCTTAGAACAAACTTATTTACAAAATAAGTATTTGATATGTAATATTTAAAATATTTTTTAATATTTCTAAATTGTCTAGTGATGGGTAAAGGCTTACATGCCTTGACATTTTGATCGTAAATAATTTTGAGACCAGTTTTGTATGTGTAGCAAAAATGAAATGCTGATCATTAGGGGTCAAATGTTTTCCTATTGATCTCACACAAATAAGCCTCTTCGGTGAATGAATTATTCCAATTTTCTCAGGTGTTTTCTGAGCTTTTTCATCATTAGTGTCTCAGTGATATAACTATAATTATGTTTAAAATAAGTGACATTAAAATGACTATATTAAATTTAACATAAGCTTTGCTTGGAATTTAAAATGATAAAATAGTCACATATATGAACTTTTTATGGCTGAATTGTGTTTCAATTACGAAATAGTGGTAAAATTTTGCAGCCTAAAGGGCCGTACAGACTGGGAAGAACGCGTTTTTGTGTTCAATCCCAAGCGATTTTCGCTGACGATGAGCCGAGTGAACATGCCAATTCATTCCCTGACATTAGATGGCGCTTAATGTAAAACAGAAATAGTCTTATTTTGAAGTCACAGTCGCGTTTGTCATACAGTTCTTTATGTTCCGAGACCAGCAGCTCTACATTCATCCTGCCTTGCATCTTCCTTGTCTTATTTCTGCCCGACAGTGTAGACGCTACTTGACATACATCTTCTTCGCCGTTACATATGTGTGCTCGGCAAGACCGTTTTGTGTTTGAGCGACCCCAAGTTGTGTTTTACTGTAACTTCAGAAGCTCCAGACACGTGAGCAAAAGCAGCAATCTCGTTGGTCGGACAGTTTTTGGCGTTTTTCGTGTCGGTGTGCATGCTCACATTGGCACCCTTTGTTTAGTCACGAGGCGTTAAACGACGTCGGTGAATATTCATCCTAGTGTGAACAGGCCTTTAAAGTCTCAACATTGCATTTTTTATGTAACTAATTGCTTCTTAAATGCATAAATAAGGGTGAAAGAATACATCGTGAATATCAATGCATTTTTAAATAACCCTTATGTTGTCCTAAAGCTGTATTTTTTTTTATAAAGAATATTAATCAATTTTATGTGTAACAACAGTTCAAGGTGACCAAGGGCTGTTACGCTCTAAAGGGACAAAAACAAAATGAAGGTGGTCCCTTTAATTTTTTTTGTGCTTTAATCCACATTTACTGATAAACTACTCTTTTACAGAACTGCTGTCATCAACAGCACAGTTATTTCTCATGCTTAATTAATTAAATGCTGAGTTCTTCAGCATTATGCTGTTTATGCACACTGCATATTATCATGTGGTCTAAATCAATGTTTCCCAACCTCCTTTTTTTGCCAAAGCACAGTTAAAAAATCCCATGGCTCACCACTAAGCACTAAAATAACAAAATTGCACCACATGCATTGCTTCAAATTGCATATTACAACTCAATATTGTATTAAAAGAAGTGATTACATTACACGTGATTACTATTTTTAATATAACCACTTGTATGCTAGGACGCAGTGGTTGGGAATCACTGGTCTAGATTATAGAAAAAAGTCTTCTCACTGTCTATTTTATATCTCTACATTTGTTTAGGTCTGCCATGCCAACCCCTCAGAGAGAGCTCGTTTCATCCGTTGTATATACAACCTGCTGCAGTCATCCAGTCCTGCTGTAAAATATGAAGCAGCTGGAACTCTGGTTACTCTGTCCAGTGCTCCCACTGCCATCAAGGTACAGTGTTTAGGGTTGTTCCCATAATCTACGTTTTCTGTATGGTGGAAAATAAAGTGGAATGACATTGGTTGAATGTTCTTCGTTTCAGGCTGCTGCTCAGTGCTACATTGATCTCATCATTAAAGAGAGCGACAACAACGTGAAACTCATTGTTCTGGACCGGCTGATTGAGCTGAAGGAACACCCCACACATGAGCGTGTGCTGCAGGTACACATGAGTTCATCACCTCTTGTGGAGCCATTCGTTCCACAAATGAGACCAGTAACAGGACATTTGGTGCTTTGTTCTGCTCGTAGGACCTTGTGATGGATATTCTGAGGGTTTTGACAACTCCCGATCTTGAGGTCCGCAAGAAGACCCTACAGCTTGCCTTGGACTTGGTGTCATCCCGCAATGTAGAGGAGGTGTGTGACAACATGCCATTTAAAGGGATAGATCATCAGGATTGTTATCATTTATTCATGTAGTTTCAATCCTGTATGCCTTTTTTTCTTAAGTGGAACACAAAAGGAGAAAATTTGAAGAATGTATTGGGCACTCTTTTCCATATAATGAAAGTCAACAGGGACTGTAAACGGCCCAAAAGAACTGTAAAAGTAGTCTGTATGACTTAAGGGGTGTTTACACCACTTTTCATTCCATTGACAAATGCAGGAGACCGGAAATACAAGCTCATGCAAAGAAGTTTTGCATTTGGCTGTGTTTTCAAGTTTAGTGGACAAGTTTGGTTTGCATCACATGTAGATTTGACCAATAGAATGATACATCATGACGTGACCTCTTAGCTCTAAACTGTAAAGCGGTAGGTTTCTCGTTTATTGCATTGTCCAAAGCAATTTCGCAAATTTAAAGTCTAGTGTAAAACTCAATAATTTGCCATTTAATTACTACTTTATTGGTGCTTTTTTCCTGATTTTGTCGCTTGACATCTTGCATCCCATTCCCCATTTACTCTCTTTATATGGAGAAATAACATCAAGAAGATACAATGAACAAAATTAAAGTCTTTTATACAATGTAAAATGATTACTATTAACTAATTGCACAGTCATATTCAAGCAAAGTGCCTGAATTGTTATTTTTCTGCAGCTGGTTATAGTGCTAAAGAAAGAAGTCATCAAAACCAACAATGTGACCGAGCATGAAGACACAGACAAGTACAGGCAGCTGCTTGTTCGCACTCTCCACTCGTGTAGTGTGCGCTTCCCTGACATGGCAGCCAATGTCATCCCTGTGGTACGTCTACTGACCGAACACTCAGAATGCCTTTTTACAGATAAACTATTTCAAAATATTCTTTAGTAGCAAAGAAATTGAAGTTACACACTTCATTGTTTAACTTTTACTGTTAAAACATCTAGCCCTTTTCTCATCTTAACTCTTAAATTCACTTCTTGTGTTTTGTGTGGCCCCAGCTGATGGAGTTCCTGAGTGACACTAATGAGGCGGCCGCAGCCGATGTGCTGGAGTTTGTGCGTGAGGCGATTCAGAGGTTTGACAACCTTAGACCTCTCATCATTGAGAAGATGCTGGAGGTTTTCCACGCCATCAAGACGGTCAAGTAAGAGATGCTTTTATCTGCTTCCTTAGTAGTTTGATAAATCCAATTACATAGATCATCTGTATATAAAAACCTAATTGGTGTATTATTCTGAACCGCTTATTAGTACTTTGTCCTGTTTAATGTTGTGAAAGGGATTGTGATGCATTGCAGTGTAGGATTTTTAATGAAGGACTTTTGTGTTGCAGGATTTACAGAGGAGCTCTGTGGATTTTGGGTGAATATTGCAGCTCTAAGGAGGACATCCAGAGTGTCATGACAGAAGTCCGTAGATCTTTGGGAGAGGTCTGTAGTACATTGATTTGAATCGCTTTGTCACATCCAGAGCTCGTCTAAGTTCATCTTGATCGTTATACGTTTGTGAGTACAGTTTATAAAAAAAAAAAAAAAACTAGCCAGATTGGTGCTTGCAACATGGAGGTTCTGAAGCTAATGCCCAGAGCTCCCACTCAGCTAAAATGGCAGTTTTGGGGTCATATTCATAAAGAGTGTCTGTGTGCCTCTTAGCAGACTCAAAATGCAATTAAAATGTCTGTTCAACATGAACAGGGCCCTTACATGACTACAAGATGCATTTAGCAACTTAGCCATTTTTTTAAATTCACCTAAATAGTGTTTTAGACGGCCAGCTGTAGTCTTGCGCTGAAGTCCCATGGGAACTCAGTTGTAGCTGGAAAAAAGTAAATAGCAGTGTGCAGATGGGAGGAGCGTTATAATGACTTAAAGGCACATAGATTATGTCTTCTAAATATAACAATAAAATATGTGAGGAAACTAGTATACAAATATACACATGAACATCTTTACGAGCTAGTTCGTATTTTCACTCGCATACATTCACTCTTATGCGGTTCATACACTAAGTAGAGAACAATGTATAAACAGACTGCTACTTACTTTACAGGCACGCACTCTGTAGCTCTCAAGGAGCTCTGGGTATTAGCTTTAGAAGCTCCGTGTTGCAAGCACCAATCCGGCTCATTTTTTATATAGACAGTCCTCACAAAGGTTAAGTCAATCAAGATTAACTTAAAAATTGCCCGGAGTTCTCCTTTAAAGTGTCACAAACTCATTAGAAGAATGCAGAATAACATTTAAAAGGTCTAATCATATTTTCATTATATTTATGAGCACTATAGTCTCTGAACAATTTATATGCGTCAGTTCAACACAGAAAGTATAAAGGCATAGTTACTTTTTGGTCCATTGTTTTTCTGTGTATCAGAATAATTCATTGTGTCATCACGTTAATCATCAAAAGTATGGCTCTATAAATGTCCATATTTGCACATATATTTAAATTGAAGAAGACATGATTAAATATTGCACATACACAGTGCTGGTTCATGCTTAGAGCACTGGAGTAAATATCTCCATAACTTGAAACACACTTACTCTAGTCCGTATATGATCTATGATCTGCATTGTGAGCGTTGTTAAACTCATCGCGGCACTCAAAAAAATGGGTTTTCATGACCCTTTAATGCTTGTCTGGAACAAGCCCTAAATAAATTTGGACAGCTGAAATTAATTCCTTCAGAGTGATAGTAACCAAATCAAGTCAAATGAAATTGAATTTTGCGATAAAAAATGCGGTGAAATAAGGACAGAAATATGTTATTGTATAAATACAATTTTAATATTCTATATACAGGGTTTACATGGTTCTGGAAATATTTGGGAATTTCAAAAATTTGACTCTCAGGTCTGGAAAATTCTTGAAAACGAATATCTTAATAGGTTACGAAAAGTTATACAGTTGGTATAATACTATGAAACTTTATTTGGATAGAAACTTGTGTGATTGCTGTAAAAAAAAAATGAAATCCTTATTTAGTCATTGCTACAAGTGACTGGACAAGACATGGAAATTAATATGTCAAACTGTGAGACCCTGAATATAAAAATTCTACTACTATATTAATTTAATAGTTATTTATCAAAATATGCAGTTATACAGAAAACAATAGTGTGAATGATACAGTGCACAATATACATCTAAAACTGAGATGCGGCTGACTCTTTAAAGATTGTCATTAACATCCTCTATAAATGTCTTTACACCTTATAGTGCTTTCAAACATTAAATTGTTTTATATTACGTCCTCTGCCTTCTTATTCAGATACCAATCGTGGAGAATGAATTGAAGAAGGAGTCTGGAGAGGTGAAACCTGAGGAGGAGATGAGCGCAACTCCAGCTCCGAAGCTGGTGACAGAAATGGGCACCTACGTCACTCAGAGTGCCCTGAGTAGCAGCAGGCCATCCAAGAAAGAAGAGGACAGGTGTTTATCTCCCCTTACTGATACATTAATGGAGATAGTCCTCCATATTACATCTCTAAAATATCCCTTTATTCTGTAGGCCTCCTCTAAGGGGTTTCCTGATGGATGGAGACTTTTACGTTGCTGCCTCACTGGCCACCACCCTCACCAAAGTGGCCCTGCGCTATGTTGCCCTTGCCGAGGACAAAAAAAGACAAAACGTAAATTAGTTTTAAAACTTCTCATTCCATGAACAGTGAGAAAACTGTCAATTTAGTTATTAATATGTCTCATTGTGGTAGAATAAATGTTATTTTGCTGTTTTTAGTCCTTTGTGGCAGAGGCCATGCTGTTCATGGCCACTGTGCTCCATCTGGGCAAGTCGTCTCTACCCAAGAAGCCCATCACCGATGATGACGTGGAACGGATCTCGCTGTGCCTTAAAGTCCTGTCCGAATGCTCGCCCCTCATGAACGACATCTTTAATAAAGAGTGCCGCAGATCTCTGTCCCATATGCTCACTGTCAGACTGGAGGAAGAGAAACTGTCTCAGAAGGTATATGGTGTTATGTTGGATAATGTCTTATAGATTAAAATATCATCTTTTGTGACCATGATATTGAAGTATGTTGTTGTTCTTGTTTTATCAGAAAGAGTCTGAGAAGCGCAACGTGACTGTTCAGGCGGATGATCCGATCTCCTTCATGCAGCTGACCGCTAAGAGCGAGATGGCGTCCAAAGAAGATCAATTCCAACTCAGTCTTCTGGCGGCGATGGGCAATACTCAGAGGAAAGAAGCCGCTGACCCTCTGGCTTCTAAACTTAATAAGGTATTTGGAGGATTTTATTTGCGAGTTTTTGAATCTGTACAAGCCATATTTTTATGATTGTGACAAAATTGGAAAGGTAGTTTGTCATCTTACCACCAGAGGGCATGTTGGTTCATCTGATGAGAATTTAACACTAAAATGTCACATCAGGCAGTAGCCTTAAAGGAGTAGTTCACTTTTAAAAAAACTATTGCTGATAATTTACTCACCCCCATGTCATCCAAGATGTCCATGTCTTTCTTTCTTCAGTCAAAAAGAAATTAAGGTTTTTGATGAAAACATTCCAGGATTTTTTTTCCATATAATGCACTTTACTGGTAACCAAACGGTTCAAGGTCCAAAAGACAGTTTCAGTACAAACTGCAAACTGTTCAAAGGGCTTTAAACGACACCAGACGATGAATAAGGGTCTAATCAAGCGAAACGATCGCTCAGTTAAAAAAAACAAAACAAAAAACAAAGTTTAAGTTTTATAAGCTCAAATGGTCGCTTTGCTCTGTTCTGTGATGCGCGTTCGTGACTCCTGTTTGAACTCGTTTATCAAAATGAATTAATCTTTTTCCGAGTCAATTCATTCATTTCGTTCGTTGAATGAACCAAATGACATGTAAAAAGATTTATTCATTTTGATAAACGAGTTCAAACAGGAGAGTCACGAACGTGCATCACAGAACAGAGCAAAGCGACCATTTGAGCTTATAAAACTTAAACTTAGTTGTTTTTTTTAAATGAGCGATCGAAACGACCCTCCCCATATAGGCAAATAGCTTTGCTCTAGTGACATCAGCTGTAAGTTGTTTTCGATGCTTATTTTAAATGTACAGAAACTAGGAGTGTCCATAGATTATTTTTTTGAGAGGAACTAAAATAATTCTAATTCCAGAAGTTTTAAAAGCTTAATGTTCTTTAATGATCCAACTCAATGAAACATGAATTTACATTACTTTTCTAGGTCCAGAAATGGCTATTTTAAACATAGGCTACCTCATATATCCAGGGTGGTAGGGAAAAATGCTGTTGAGCTAGTGAGTTAAAATATGAACGTTTGAATTTTAGCTTGTTTTAAATCATTTTAGGTTATCTTGAGGCTCCCTATTGGGCCCTGGTCCTGTGGTTGGAAAACCATATCCTAGACTGAACCATCTCATGTTTTCTTCCAGGTCACCCAATTGACTGGTTTCTCAGATCCAGTGTACGCAGAAGCTTACGTACATGTCAATCAGTATGACATCGTCCTGGATGTCCTGGTTGTTAACCAGACTAGCGACACCCTACAGAACTGTACCTTGGAGCTGGCAACACTTGGTACAAATTGTTCCTTTCATCCATTGAAAAAATTTGTTAGTGTGTTTTTGGTGTATGTTTTACTGAATATATTCCTCAAAACCCAGGTGATCTCAAATTGGTTGAGAAACCATCTCCTCTCACATTGGCTCCGCACGACTTTGCCAACATCAAAGCTAATGTGAAAGTGGCCTCCACAGAGAATGGCATCATATTTGGAAACATAGGTTTGTGGACTATATATAGATATCCTTATTTAAACCTGTACTATTTTGTTGTTGAGGTAGGACCTAGAATCGCTTCAATAATCATATTGACGCATATTTTGCAGTATATGATGTATCGGGAGCAGCCAGTGACAGAAATTGCGTAGTTCTCAGCGACATTCACATTGACATCATGGACTACATTCAGCCGGCTGCCTGCACAGATGCTGAGTTTAGACAGATGTGGGCTGAATTTGAGTGGGAAAATAAGGCAAGTCTGGGGGACTGGTAAATTCTTTGTGGATAACTGCTACGTTTATCTCCTTTCTGCTTGCTGGAATTTGTTCTGTTTTGTATCCACACAGGTTACCGTCAACACCAACATCACAGATCTGACCGAGTATCTCCAACACATTCTTGGGTCCACCAACATGAAGTGCTTGACCCCAGAGAAGGTACAGTACTCACTTGATGAGAACAGTAAACGCTCTGCTGGGCAGATTACTTACAATTTGTTGTCGTTTACTGATTCCAAATTACATTAAAGTTTTAGTACGTGACATAATCCATTACATTACATGACTTCTTTTTCATTATTTTGAGATTACTTTTCATCTAAATTTGTTTATCACATTACTTTGAATAGGATAATATTTGACCATGTAAGTTACAAAAATAATTTCCATGCTATATCTACAACATGAAGAGCATTAAAAATTACATTACGTCAGGGTCTCCTAGACTGGGGTTTGTGATGGAAAGTATGAAATTAAGTGATTTTGTACTTTTTAATTTGTTTGATATACTAAAGTCTTCCAAAGACCATGGTTAAATGACTCACTGAGTGATAAATCAGATAAATGTGTTCGTCAGGAGCTGATTAGATATGTGATGTTGAGAAAACTTCTTAAAAGTAGTCAAATGATTACTGTAAATCATGAGTCTCAGTTTTCAGTGATCGGTTTATGACTATTGGCTGGTCTGTGTGTGTAATTCCATAAACCTGGAAGACCCTCTGGTATTTAAGCAGTAGGCTTTTTAAGAAAGGAAAATATAAAACAAAGTATTTGAGATAATCAATGAATTATGAATAATTTACTGCCCTTGTGAGAATAACATGTAATCAATAAAAAAAGCAATTTAGTCCTATTACAAGGATTTTATAATCTAATTACAAGTACTTCATTTTTTGGAATCTTATTACGAAATCCAGATTACATGTAATCAGTGTCTACCCAACACTGAGTAAACCCCTCTATGATTTAATAATACATGTACATTCATATCTCATGTTTTTCTTTTGCAACTCAGGCCCTGTCCGGTATCTGTGGCTTCATGGCAGCAAATCTGTATGCTCGCTCTATATTTGGAGAGGATGCCCTTGCAAACGTAAGCATCGAGAAACCAATCCACATGGGACCTGATGCCCCAGTCAATGGACACATTCGCATCCGAGCCAAAAGCCAGGTGATGTATTTTACGCTTTGCACCGTTTTAATTAAAAAGCATTGGGATCTTTATAGTAAATACTAAATGCGGGATTAGCAGCATTTAGTGCCTATAGATGTGGATAATGTTTTATAATTTCAGTAATGGATTTAGTAACTTGTTTTTATGCCTTTGTGTGTGTTTTTTTTTTAATCTCCCTATGTTATGTTTTACTGCATGATAACTTCTCTTTGTTTGTTTTTTTTCAATAGGGTATGGCTTTGAGTCTGGGTGACAAGATCAACCTCTCTCAGAAGAAGTCTCACTCGTAAATTTCAACGACTGAGGCCATCGAGTCAAAGGGCGAGACTGAAAAGCGTTACGGTTATCCTACGTCTTGTCTTTTTTTTTTTTTCGCTATCGCTTGTTTGTGTCCCTCCAGGCTGCCGTACACATGCAGTGCTTTGTGGCCAAGCTCTAAGCTCTTCAATCCCATAAAATATGTCTAAAGGGGATTATTTTGACATTTTCTACCAACATGATTCTTAACTGCTCTAAAAGGGATTGACCCTGTTCATCTGTAATCATGTTTCAATAAACATTGCACACCATACACCACAAAAGTGTTTTTATTGTCTTGTTAAACGAATAGTCTTACAATGACCCTTTTTTATGAATTGAGTCACTTGTAAGTGTAAGAACAGTACTGCCCTTAAACCACAGTTGACACAACAAAGGATGTGTTCTCTTGAAGAAAATCTTCTGGAATCTTGAGAATTTGTTATGGTCTCCTGCCTCTTGGATGACTTGGACTCATAAGACTTGTGGTCAGTCATAACTTTCATATCTGCGTTATGCATAATGATATTAAGGACGAAGGCGTCAAGGTCGTGGCTTTGCCCTGAGTAGATGAGCCACAGTCATTTTTTTAAATGCTTTTTGAAAGAAGGGTATAATCCACGCCAATTGCATTTATTTGATTAAAAATACAGTAAAAACAACATTATTGTGAAAAATTATTACATTTTAAAATAACCTTTTTCTAATTTTCAGCATCATTTGTCCAGTCTTCAGTGTCACGATCCTTCCGAAATCAATCTAATTTCTGATTTGGTGCGCAAGAAACATTTCTTCTTATCAATGTAACTCTAATTGGACATGGTGATGGAAAAAAATATTACAATGCTTTTGCATTTGCTCTCAAAACCTTTGCATAACCCCGAGAAACTGTTAGCTCGCAAAACGTTTTGCTGAGGAACGCGAAACATTTTGCAATCAAAAAAGTTTTTTCGAGGTAACGCAAAAACAATTGACAAATAATTTGTTCCCATCTCTTTTTCCCCAATCATCATGTCTCTTTAGGGGCTCCGTAATTATGGAAAACAGTTGATACATAATGCTGACACTTTTTTTTTTTTTTGTGAGAAATTTCAAAAGAACAGCATCTATTGTAACAACATAAATGCTTTTTTTTTTTTTTTTTTTTTTTTTTTTGGATAAATTGAATGAAACCTTGCAGATTGAAAGTATTATCTGACCCCAGACTTTTGAACGGAAGTGTATGTAGTCACTAGATACATTAGATCAAAGTAGCTTCCAGGTTCATGCAGAGTGGGAGAGATGGGTGTAAAAAGCGCTGATGTGAGTATATGCAAGTCATGCATTTAATTCCATTATTCTTTATAAGAGGGAACATTACTCATACAAATGATATTACTGGAGTTTTATGAGTTTCCCAGATTTATATATTGTTATATTATACATGTACTAAAATCATAGCCAATGAAAATGAGGTCATAAATTTCTAAGCACGCACTGTAAATTAAGAGGTTCAGCTTGTACTGCAGATTCGCACTATTTTTTTCACAACATGTAAAGCAGACGGCTTCAAATTATGGGTAACATCTGAAAGCATAACTGTTAATCCATTTCTTCTGAGCACAAGTCATAATTAAAGCACTCAAGGCCATCCCTATCGCAGTGACACAAAGCTGGAGCTTGAATGGTTTCTTTGACATCTTTACACGTCAGCTCTTTTCCTGAAAATGCCTTTTCAGAACGAGACTTTGATCAATAACTCCTCTTGCTCACGTGAGACAAACATTTCAACATGTTCAATACATCAATACAAGGAAGTCCAATCATTTGATTGTAGAACAAGAGAAAACCTCTACACTGCATAAGTTATTTCAAAATTGCAAACCTTGCTTACAACAGTTTCATTCAGGCTATATAATCCGAGCTTTCCATCATATTTGATATTAAGTTAAAATACTGTTTGATCAAAGAGTTATATTTGCTTGTGGTTTCTTGAGGCCAAGAGGAGAGTTTAACAATCTGGGCACTTCAGTTCAACTGGTTTATCTACCTCCTTGTACACTGCATTGAAATAGATCAGGCAAATCCTAAATGTAAGTATAATTGTAGTAATGTTTTAGTATTGCCTTCTCATCAAGCACCCTTTGAAAATGCTGCACTGATTGGCTAGCCACATTTCTCATTACAATGACTAACTGAGTGATGAATCACAAAATGACAAAGCCGTAGGCTACGGTTTCTGTTTTGAAATTACTAAAAAAAACACAGTAGGTGACATTTAATCATGCACAGTAAGAATGAAAATGTTCCGTGATGCGAGTCATAATGTGAGATTTTTGACTTTTGGGTTAAGAGGTTTTTGTTCCTTTGATGTACATGTGTATTAATTATGTTCTTGCATGATACTGGATTAACTGTTGTATAAAAGCAATATCACACTCGCAACTGTATGTCATACAACATTGTGATTCCACATACACTGCTGTTCAAATGTTTGGGTAAGTACTGTTTTTTTAAAGGATGAGTTAAATTGATCAATAGTGAGAGTAAAGACATTTATAATGTGACAAAAGATTTCATGTAAAGCTGCTCTTTTGACCTTTCTATTCATCAAATAATCCTATTAAAAAAGCAGCACATAAAAAATGTTTCTTGTGACATTAAAAAACTGGAGTAATGCTGAAAATTCAGCTTTGCCAGCACTGTAGTAGCCCTCAAACCGTATTCACTTTATAGCCCTTAAAGGGATACTCCACTTTTTTTAGAAATAGGCTCATTTTACAACTCCCCCAGAGTTAAACAGTTGGGTTTTACCGTTTTCGAATCCATTCAGACGATTTTCTGATATTCAGAAAAATATCTGTAACCAGACAGTTTCTGGTCTCATTGACTTCCATAGTAGGAAAAAAAATATACTATGGAAGTCAATGAGACCAGAAACTGTCTGATTACTGATATTCTTCTAATTATCAAAAAATCAGCTGAATGCATTCGAAAACGGCAAAACTCAACTGTTTAACTCTGGGGGAGTTGTAAAATAAGCCTATTTCCAAAAAAAAGTGGAGTATCCCTTTAATCCTGTAATTGTGGACAAATGTGGGCACAGAGGACTCAGGTGTGATCCTAATTTTTATATATTTTTAAATGTTATACACTGTCTTCAATAAAGTTTTGTCTATCCATTTATTTATTTTTTATTTGGGGGGTATTTTTGAATTTATTTACTTCAAAAAGTACCATATTTTCTATGTAAATTATGCTTATTTTTATGTTTTTGTATTTTTTTAAAAAAAAAAAATTAACTACATTAAAATATCATTCCAATAAGTTCTTAGAGCTAAAACCTAAAGATGAAGTGATTTTGCTGTCACCTGGTGTCTTATTTTGGCTTATTTTACAATGCTCTAAATTACAGTTTTTCCCATTCCTTTCTATGGGTGCCCGTTTTTGACCCAAATACAAGATTAAGGAGTTTGTTTTTTTCACCCACTTAACATAGAATTAAGTAAAAAAAAAAAAAAAATGTGTATGTTCAGGAGGCAAACTTAGGAAAAGTAGACAAGTCTTGTACCGCTCAGATCAAGGGAAGTATTTTTTAAAAATAAATCAAAAAAATCTATTTTGCCCACATTTGTCCATACGGTTTTAGGGTTAAAATATATTCAAATAATAATAAAAAAAATAATTTCATGATATTACTCTTACTACATTTGATCAAATAAATGATCAAATAAATTCAAATAAATTTTAAATGGTAGTTTTTTTAGATTTTAAATGAGAAGGGTGAGGCTGACATAAACTCTTGAGGTGACATCTGCCAGAGATTTTATACTCTCAATAAAGGCAGAATAAATGATGAGCTCTGGTACACTGTGTAAGTAGATTATATTGACATTTCTTGCTGGAAAAAAGACTAATTCTCAGATGTTTTATGTAATGTGTAAACTGGTTATCTTTTTATCCCTGGACTGTGGGAGGTGGAATGAACTCCTGTTGTTCCTTTGCTCTGGGCGACTGCAGTGGGACCATGTGAATCTTAGAGTTCTGGATTACGAGTTAATTGAAATTCCTGAAATTCCTCTGGGGCGGGAGGAGGAGTCAAAGGGAATTGATTAATTCAAATAATAACTTTCTGACAATTTGTGTTGAGGTATTGATAGGATGGTGCAGTTAATAAGACACGTACCTTTAGTGTGAGACACAAATGTGTCCATGAGCAAGACACTTATAACCCCTATATGAGGCGTGCGGTCTCTGACTTGTAAGTCGATTTGGATAAAAGCGTCAGCTAAAAGAATAAATGTAAATGTATTGCTAAAGGGAGTGTGTATACCAATGCGTGTGAAAAAGAAAAGTATGCAAATCACAGTATCCTATAAATAAGCTTCTTATTTTTTAAATTATTTACCTATTATTAAAAACATTATTAAAAAAAAACAAATATAAGTGTGGGAAAAGTATTATTTTCAAAACTCATTCTGACCCTCTGTCTAAAATGTTTTTTTTTTTTTTTTTTGCTTCAGATCAAGTTCATCTTTCAACAAAAGTTTCATTGTGAACTCTTATACTGTGCTGAGTTTACAAAACAATCTGCAATCAAATGCTCCGAACTAAATCCTCCGACACCATCCAGGACACCATTAAAAATAAACCACCCACTTGTTCCTTTATTGACAATGAGGAGGAAGTTTTAAGCTATACTTGCAGGATGTTTAAATAGTAAAGACCTTTTAAAGTGTCAAAAGATCAAGAAAAATTAGACTTCTGATGTCATGACCCCTTTAACAATGGTATTCATAGAGTTTGGTATGTAGTACTCACAGGATTCACATTTCACAGCTGATGCTTCCTCATGTTGTAAAAATTCTTCATCTGTTGATTCACAATGTTTTTTTGTTTTTTTTAGGGTCATTGTGCTAAGATGGACTGAACCTGAGTATCTCTGCAGCTGTGGAAATAAACAGCTCCATTATAGACCCTGCAAGTGGGTGGAGAAGTAGAGAATGGACTTAATTGTTATATTTATCACACACACAGGTGCTGTGTTACTGGTTATCCTCTTCAGATTTCCATAAAATCATTTGAATAATTTTCCCATGAGTCTCCCATAATGTAAATTTGAACTTGACAGCTCATTTAGGAGAGTATACAGTTATGAGAAAACAAATAGCATACAATAAAAGAGAGTAAACATTTTGTGAGATAATTCAATTTCAACATTATAAGGACATAGCATGTAAAGTGACAGAGCAGCGATTCTTAGCCTTTTTGATTCCAAGTCCAAAAAAGGCTTGGATATTTTTAAGCCTACAGCTTTGTAATCAATTGTAATGAGTGTTAATATATTAAAATTATCAAATAAAACATTTTTCATAATAATAATAATTTAGTTTTAGTTTAATTCCATAATTCTAGTAGTGTCAAAGAATGATTTTTTTGATAACAGGATTTTTAAGTGTTACAAATTATTATTTTTTTACTCACAACTTGCAATTTATTGTAAAATTATATTTTGATAAAATCTTTTTTAAAATAATTTGATAAATATTTTAAAATAGTTTAACACTTGACATAAACAAAATGTAAATTCATTATAGAACTTTATATATATATATATATATATATATATATATATATATATATATATATATATATATATATATATATATATATATATATATATATATATAATTAATTTCCATGTCTATGACTGTGGGAACCATGATGTTTAAATATAAATGTTGAATAAATAAATTTGAGCCCTGGCTGAGAACCACTGATTTATAGGATTCAAATGTACTTTTATTATTTTAAGACAAAGCAATGCAAAACTTAAACCAGCCACAGATTTTGTTTGTTTGTCGGACTTGAAGGCATAGTTCACCCAAAAATGATGTAATTATTTACACACCATCAAGACAAGTTGTTCGAAAGCAGTATGAATTTCTTTTTTTTCTGCTGAACAGACAAAAAAAAATGTTTTGAAGAACATGGACGATTAAAAAAAAAACAGTCCATAGAACGGGACGAATAAAATGGAAGTCAGTGGGGTCCATCAACTGTTGGACTAAAAACATTCTTCAAAATATCTTCTTTTGCGTTCAACAGAGGAAAGAAACTCATACAGGTAAATTACTATAACAGAATCTTCATTCTCTTGTTGGCACTGGCAGTGAATGACCAAGATAGCCCAGGAGGACCACCATAGACAATATTCATGATATGGGTTTCTCAATGGCAGACTTAAACTTTTACTACACAATTTTTGATATTTAGTAATTGAGATAGATCAATACATTCACTTGACGAGATACAAACCAACACATACAGGCCGGGAATAGCAGTGTGCGCCCCTAGCGTCTCTGTGTGTACCTACTGGCTGAACTGATTAGCCCTATCTTCCCCTCATCTTGCAGCACAGGCAGTCAGTGCCTGGTAGCGATTCAGACGAGGGCGTATGGACTAGAGGCAGCAGTGAATGCATTTCCCACAGACTGTGCTCGTACTTTTCTCGTCTCGTACGGATTACCACTGAGTTCACACTGCGCTTTAACGCCGTATCGCATTTTTTCCACTGCAATTCTCCATCTGAGGGCCTGTCACAGAGTAAAGTGGCTCGGCGTGCGTGTGTTTAGACAGCGGAGCGAGAGCAGCAGCGTGTCCCCGATGGCTGGCTGGAAGGACGGCTCAGTGCAGGAGAAATATCGCCTGGTGGTCGTCGGAGGTGGTGGCGTCGGAAAATCAGCTTTAACTATCCAGTTTATCCAGGTAAGCGGAGAGATGACGGAATGTTATGAGGGTTTCGGCCCTTTAAAGAAAGATGTGAGTGTGTGTAGCACATAAGATGGGTGGATCTTGCTCACAGAAATGGGGACCCCATAAGCGGAAAGGGGGGTTCAGGAATTCAAGCGAGGCCTGCGTCAAATTAAGTCTTCGCTTATTATATTCAAGAAAATTACTGCCCAAACGTAAACGTAGACATAAACATAGCAGGTAAAATGCAAGAGTTAATGATTGTAGGCTACTAGTTAGGGTTAAAACTCTGTAGCGATGTTGTAGTTCATAGACACGAGAAACACTTTCGTAAACTGTTGCACTTTATAATGTTTTACAAAACGATTGAATATAGGGCGTTTGTTTGAGCTTTCAAAGGCAATTTAGGGACTGTAATTATATTTAAAGACTGTATAACAAAGTTATTCAACATGTAAAACAATATTGAAAGAAGTTTTCCCCCTTCTTTTTGATATTGTCCCTTAGAAATGTACCATATTTCTGCCAGAATACATTGGTTACTGTAGTTTTTTTCTGTCAAGTTTGTAGTTTTCTGAAAATTCTGAAGATTTCAGAATCATGTCATTTTAATTGTTGCTGACAATTAATCAGTACTTCATGTACTCATATAAATACATTTATCTTAAGAAAAAAGGCGTGTGTGTGTGTGTGTGTTCGCTATCAAGACATGCAGCAATTTGATAGAAGTATTTATTTAATTTATTTAATTATGCATATGTTTCTGTCCAATTATGGCACAATTAAGGGTTTAGTTTAAATGAAAATGATCCCATAATTTACTCAAATTATTTATTTACCCTCAAGCCATCCTAAGTGTATATGACTTTCTTCTTTCAGCCAAACACAATTGGAGTTACATTATAAAATATCCTGGCTCTTCCAAGCTTTATAATGGGAGTACGTGGCATCTGAGATTTTGAAGTGCAAAAAGCACATCCATCCAACATAAAAGTAATCCATACGACTTTAGGGGGTAGGTCCTTCTGAAGCGAAGCGATGTGTTTATAAAAAATATCCATATTTATAACTTTCTAAACTATAATCACAGGCTTCCAGTGTAGTTATCACTGGCAGACCTCTGACCCAACGCATGACGTATTGACTAAAGCGGAATAAGTGCAGAGGATAGAGCAAAACAAAATACCTGTCACAAATTAGAAATGTTTTAAAGAGAAATGTCAGAGGATTTTGATATGAGAAGAGGAGCTTGTGACCAGCCGGTCAGTCTCACGTCTTCACGTCTTCTGATTCAGAGCCAGTCCATTTTGTTGGATATTCCGGTCCATAGTGCCACATTTGAGCTTAATAATCAACATTTGTTGGCATCATGATCTGTGGCTAACAAATGTGCTGAATAAAACACCTGTTGATAGTTATGAGAAGCAGTGTACAGTTATACATTAACCAAACAAACACACACACTTCAGCATGAAAGGAAATCAGCTGTTAAGTGTGGGATGTAAGAAGATTGTGTTGAATTTCAGAGGTGCTAAATGTGTGAAAACAAGAGTAGCCTAAAGAAAACCAAAGAAGACCCTTCCTGTTGGAGTATTTCTAGAAGTCTGTTTTAATGAGAAAGCACAGCCCAGCTGTTTTCTGACTCCAGGCATTCCCGATCAGATGTGTGTTACTCAGGGAGGTTTCATCTGAGTCATATTGAGCTAATGATCATGGCATGGAGTAGCCGGATAAGGAAGTCCCTCCAATCCTGCTCAGTCTCCTGTATGTATTTGGGAATGGGAAACTATTCGCTGCCTCCTGACTCACACCTCTTTGCAGCAGTATGTTAGGTGCATGCATGACATTCTTTGTTAGTTATGCTGTTGGAAAACAATTGATTGCAGTCAAAATTTGATTGCAGAACTGCAGTGATGCATTAACATTGCTTGATTGCTATACATTTGTTAGTCGTATAGGCTACAGGTTGCCACAATGATAACTTCACTACAAAGACAGAATGGTTAGCGTCATGACGTCAGCCATCAGCGACCGTCAAGGCATGTGACTCAGACCAAAATGGATTAGTTTACGTCATTGTGATGCAATCTAAGCTGTGTAGTATGGCCTTTCATGGAGTTTCATACAGATAGAATTTAGTAGCAGATTACGTTTTTTCATTGTTAATAATATAATACAGGTCAAGATGATTTTTGTCATTTTTTCAGTTTTAAACTTTTTTTTTTACCTTTAATTAATAATATTTGGTAATAAGGTCTTGTTTGTAAACATTAGTTAATGTATTAGCTAGCTAACATGAACTAACAATGTGCAAATTAGTAGTAATAAAAGCAAAACAGTTAGCAAAATAGTTAATAAAAAATGCTATTGTACTAGTTAATCTGAATTTTGTCATTATTTTTGTATTTTCTTAACTTTAAAAAATGTTGGGTGAATGTAGTTTGTTGTCTTTGTGATTTACAGTTGCTGGAACATCATTGTCATCAACCTCCTAGATGGTTTTAGTGCTCAGCTGAGCTTCTTGTGAGTAACGGCTGTTTCTCATTAGCAAAAGTGTGAAAGTGAAATTGTTGCAGGCCTCACTGACCTTTTTATCGCTTCAGATGGTCTCAGAGTACACTAAGCATAGCATGGCGCTGTTGAAGGGACGATCACATGTTAGCTAATATTAGCTCTTATCACTGGCTCTCTCATTCCTTACGGCTAGGTCAGAGCTTGTGGTTATTGTACGTATGTGAGTGTTTTAGATTTAATCAAGGCTTACTATAAGCAGGGACAACGTCCAGCTCAGAGGCTCATGGTAATATTGTAAAATACTATTACAATTTAAAATAATGGTTTTCTATTTAAATATATATATATATATTTTTGTAACGCTAAGCTGAATTTTCATCAGCCATTACCCCGGTTTTGAAGTCATGGGTTGTTATGTTTTCGGTATACAGCAAGGGGAAAACAACCTTTTTTATTAAACAGTTTGTTCCGTAAACCACTATGTCTGTCTTTTTTTATTTTTTTTTTAAGTCTGGTGCTGTTGTAACTTGTAATTGGGGGTTGCTTATATTTAAGTGCTTAGAAGTTTGGTTAGAATGTAGTGCTTAGAAGGTGGTAGGTTAGAATTATTGCGTGTCCATTCTAATCTATTTGACGTGCATATGACGTGCACATGTATATATTTAAGAATTATTTGCACGTAAATACTGTGTATATATATATATATATATATATATATATATAAACACACATAATCTATATTATATATAAATAAATATTTTATATATAAATAACACATTTTCTTAAATATATACATGCATATGTGTGTGTGTATATATATATATATATATATATATATATATATACAAAATAATTATACACAACACATACAAATATATTATGTAAACAACACAAACTTTTATTTTAGATGCGATTAATCACAATTAATCTTTACACAGGACTAAAATCAATACAAACAATATAGTCCTATTCTAGGGGGGAAACTCTTTAGTTTTAAATGATGTTCCACACACAGAGAAGTTTTACAAATTCAGTGGTTATATCAATGCTTAGGTACTGACCTGTACAGAACATTTTCTGTTTAAATGTGTACTGTTACACCCCTAAACAAAATGTTTAGCAACAACTGATTTCTAAAGGATTGTGTGACACTGAAGACTGGAGTAATGGCTGCTAAAAATGAAGCTTGGCCATCACAGTAATAGATTACATTATATTAAACATTTGAAAAATCAAAATTAAAATAGAATCTAATAACTATAATTGTAATATTTTACAGTATTGCTGATGATTTTGATCAAATAAATGCAGACTTGGTGACTTATTTCCTTAAATGTACCCCTGTGGTGAAAATCAAGTTTTAATGTTGTTTATATGTCTATATGGTGGTTTTAATGTGGTTTAAGTCAAGCCATGTACATGGGGGCATCCATGGGGGCTTTGGAGGTGGCCTAGGTGGTGAGACGGGGAAGAAAGGAGATGATGGGGTGATTTTAAGAATACGGATGACGAGTGGCGATAATGAAGGGCGTCCGATGGCACAGACCCAGAGCCCAGAGACGACAGCCCACACTGGAGCCAAGAGAGGGAGTAGTCAAGGTGACGTGGAGGCTGACATCAACTGGGAGACGACCGACGGAGGCAGAGCCGATGCGTCCCAAGGTGCAGACGGAGAGCCAGTGGAGACGAGCTACATCGCTAGCAAAGGGGGCCCAGGCAATCTTGTGGAAACGATTGTCTGCCCAAGGCAATGCCAGTGTGATGGAGGATGGAGGCATACCCAAAGGGAAAGAGGAGCCTGCTGCAGTCATAGGGGTGCAAAGTATCCGCAGAGGAGGAGTGACGACTGACCAAGGGGAAGCCGGTGGGACGAGGGAACCCAGGTAGAGTCAAAAGGCAGAGGGTGTCTGGTGTAGCCGAAAGTGTGAGGAGCTAATATGGAGCTGAGACGTCGGCAGGCAGAGACAAAGTATCGCTGAGTATTTTCTCTTTAAAACTGCTGCATTGATCTAAAGACATCAAAAACGTGGTTTGAAATCGCTAGTGTTTCTGACATCACAAACAACCTTGTATCCAGTCAACGTTCTGGGGGACTAAAGCAAGGGAGTCACATGAGAAACCAGGTTATCCCAATATTTTTTCTGTTGGTATGATCAATCTGGTAGGTTTGGCAATATAGCGGGTGTATGATGTATATTACGATGTTGTGATGAACTATATGCCTTTCTCCTCTGATGTTCTGAGTTGTTCAAAGCGTTTTTAAGAATGCTTAGTGTTAGAAGGCAGCTCTCTGACTCTGAGATGGGAACATGGTTTGTGTAACATTAGCAACACATTAGATGTTTGATAACACAGTCAAACAAAAGGCGAATCATATAAATTACCGTTATGTGTCCGACGTAGAGAGCAATACCGTTGTGCAGCGTTTACCTCAATAAGTTGGCCGAGTGGATCTCTAAGCTGGTGTGAGTGAGTGGAGGTGGGGCTAATTTGCATATTCAAGGAACCACGTATACTGAATGAAGCAAGTGTGTTGAGTTACATTCAAGTTATTTTAAGGTGTAAAGAAATAAAAATTCACAGCAAAAAAAAAAAAAAACATGAAAATATGTCATTTTGATGATCAAAGATGAGTTTTAAGGGAGACAATTATTGACTACAGGAGGACTTTAAAAATATTTTAAAAAATTACCTTCCCTTAGTCTATGAATGGTAGTGTAAGTAACTGTTACTTTGAATCCTTTGATTTTTATCTCTTAAACCACTATTTGATGCACAACCTCACATAAAATTAAGCTGTTCTTTTATATTTCGAATCTTACACTGTGGTTTAAAAGAATAGCCTCATAAAGATATTTTATTTACTCACCCTCATTTTGTTGCACACCAGTATAGACTTTCTTTGTTCCAAAATCCCACAAAAGATGACAGTTCAGCACCATAAAAGTGCCAAAGAAGTGGTTTGACTCATACATACACTATATTACCTTCTTCTATATCTTAAGCAATTGGAAAGCTTTTAGTAAAGAAGAGACTGAAATTTAAGTTTTCATTCTCTGAAAATCTTAAAACGGCTGCAGCCCTCCTTTTTGTGTTCATGTAGTTTACAAAACAGGTTTGAGTTATTTGTTCACAATAGGTTTGACAGTATTAAAGGGTTAGTTCACCCAAAAATGAAAATTCTGTCAGTATTTACTCACCCTCATGTTGTTCCAAACCTCTATGTGTTTATTTGTTCTGCAATACACAAAGGAAGATATTTGGAAGAATGTTTTAATCAAACAGATCTCATTCCCCATTGACTACCATAGTAGGAAAATATACATACTATGGTAGTCAATGGGGAATGAGATCTGTTTGATCTGTTTTGAAACACATAGAGGTTTGGAACAACATGAGGGTGAGTAAATACTGACAGAATTTTCATTTTTGGGTGAACTAACCCTTTAAATGTGAAGGACTGTGTGTGGGAGTCTGTGTTTTTGTGTGAAGCAGCTAAAGTGAGATTATAGATGTTGTTTTCTTCCTGCAGACTCACCTGGTGATTTCTCACACTACACTGATAAAAATATGTTACTATTTTCTCTAAGCTTATGTGGCATAGTTAAAAACAGCTTGGATTGTTCCTGTGGATCCTCCTTACCTATTCAAATAAAGGACCTCTCAGCTTTCCCATAACTGTTATTTTGTGGATGGATTAAATTGATGAAAAGACATTTTGAAATTGAAACTGTATAATGTTACAAAAGATTTAGCCTATCTCAAATAAATGCTGTTCTTTTGAACTTTCTATTCATCAAAGAATCCTAAAAAAAATATGCAGCACTGTTTTCAACAATGGTGATAATAATAAGAAATCAGTTATTTCAAATTAGAATGATTTCTTAAGGATGCACCTGTTGACCGGTTTTTAGTTTTATTTAGGCTGATCTCTACTCTGGACTTGCATACAAACTGCATTGCAATCATTTCCCAAAATGTAATTTGTGTAGAAATACAACCAAGTCTGTCAACAGAAGTCAGGACATTAACTCAGGTCAGCGACGGGACACACTGAAGAAGACGGACTCAAAACGGAGAGAAAATGCTGTAGGCTACCAGGCACAGCAAGGTGATTATATAAATGTATCTCTGGAGGGAACTGACTGTCTTCTGATAAGTTTTGATGGCATTTTCTTTTCTTTCCTGACCTCATAAAGTAGTGTTTATAAGCGCAGTGTTGCTTTGTACAGCGGTGCCCAAATAAATACTGCTATTCCATAAGTGCCTCCTTCTGCCAGAGAGTGAATTTGCATTTTAATTTATTATTTTTTAATCATTCTGCTGTTTTTGCTTTGTGCAGGTGTTTTATGTAATTGCAGAAATCTGAAGTCAGACCACTCTCTTTTGCTTTAAATGTTGAAATTATACAATATAAAGTTATACAATCTGGTTCAAATAAATAGCAACTGCTCTTGCTACATGTGTGTATCATGATTAAAATGCTGTGGTTGCCTCTGATATCAAATGGTTACAGATATTTTTGGTTTAAGGCAAACAACAAATAAAAAGAAAAAAAAATCAGCAATGGTTTATAGTGATGATGTTTTTCATACTTATTTCAATACCAATCAATCATGCATTTTATTTAGTTTATTCCCAGAATGATATACAGAATGGACTCCTATAAACACCTATGACCGGATTCATAGTTAATGTCCTCATGTCTGATGTGATGCTCTCTAAAGTAGCTGTTAGCTCAAGCCAACAGTGCACTAGCTCAATATTGTTAGTTGCATGCATACTTTCTCAGCGCATACGGCATAACAGTTTGAAAAATGGGATTGTCAGTTTGTAATGGGCTTGTATTTGTTTGTCATGTGAACAAGTTAGCACATTATGGAAATTGGTCATCTTGGTGATGTTCTTTCTCTTTTCCCCAAATAATTTTTTTATTTAGTGTCATGGTGTGACGTATTGTGGGTTGTTGTTGGTCTGACAATTGTTCACTTTTGGGTGATTACAGAAACATTGTTGCAAGATAGCCCCTTATGGCCTTGATTTGGATACTCTTAAAGGGATAGTTCACCTAAAAATGAAAATTCACTTCATTTTCTCACCCTCATGTTGTTTCAAACCTCTATGACTTCATCTGTGGAACTTAAAAAAGTTATATTGGTAAGCAAACAGTTTTGGTTCCATTTGACTTCCATTGACTGGTTAATAAAAGTAAATGGTAAACTGTTTAGGTACCAACATTCTTTAAAATATCTTCATTCATGTTCCACCAAAGAAAGTAAGTCATTGGAATGACATGAAGGTGATTAAATGATAAAATAATTTTCGGAATCTCTTTAAGCAGACAAAGAATGCTGCAGTTTCTTTATTATTTATTCCCGCTTTTTGTTTATTGCTAACAGTCTATGATAATTCTATTCTGTTCCGTTTTGTAAGCTAAAACAAGGCTATAAGGGTGCTCTCGAAATCACTTCTTATTAAAACGCATACAATCGGAAGTATTGTTAACTTCCTTCTGCTTATATCATGTGTTTTTGCTTTTAATTCACAATTTTACTCTTTCTTTAGTTATTTGAAAAAATAACATTTTCAAATATGTTTTTTTTTCTAATATATTTTATAATGTAATTTATTCCTGTAATGCAAAGATGAATTTTCAGAAACTTAAGGGCCTTCAGTGTCCCATGAGCATTCAGAAATCATTCTAATATAATATAATTTTGGTGCTGATTTGGTGTCCGAGAAACAATTCTAATTATCATCAAAATGAGAAAGTGTTGAAAATAGTGCTGAAAACTATGGATGTGCACGAGTACTGGAGTTCTCGGACCGGACAGGGACAATCCGATCGATCGTGAAAAGGATTATCGCAGAGACTTTTTTATACTGCAGCATTTTGGCCAGTACCTGACGTCTGATTGGTTAGCGTTAGGACATCATGCCGTCCAGACCGACGAAATAAAGTATAACAATGGATTTGAAAGTGCGCAGTGAGGACTAGAATCACTTTATTCATGAAAATACAGTTAATTGCAAGATGTGCAGGACCAATCTGCCACTTATAATGAGAACACTATAGAATGTTGTAAATTCTTTGTGCTTTAGTTACCCGTGCTTCAACGCCTTGTTTACGGGAATAGCACATCCACAATGGGAGTTACACATTCTGACTAGCATCTAACTTAGTTCAAGTTTACTTGCATTTGCAACCTTTTGTGCTAATACAAGTCTAATGTTACGTTTGTGTTGTGTTTCTAAATCTGATTAATCTCATAGCCTACAGTATGTGTTCTATAGACTGGGCTTCAGTTTACTGATGTTCAGTCACTCTTGAGCTTCACGTCATACAGCTATTCCTTTTAGATGTCTCTTTTTTGAGAACATTGATACATTATTGTTAATCTAGTTATTTAGAAAACCATGATACACTTGACATTCCAGAGTTCTTTGATAACAAACCCACAAACCGGTGTTTGAGAACTGGAGCGCAGTACTCTCATATAAAGCATTATTTAATTCAAGAATTGAATTGAATGAAATGGATTTCAGTGGAAAAATGAAGTCCTAAAAATACGACATGACCTCTTTAAGGAATACCTTGATCAGACCAGACTCAGGAATGTCTGCATGAGGCCTTTGCTTTATTTAAAATCCAGTAAGAGGCCTAGGCGCCTCACCATGATCCTTGCAGAAATCCATTGATTCAAACTAGCACATTAGGCAGATGCTGTAAGCATAAACTTCTTAAAGGGGTTACGCTTCGTCCCAGCTGTATAGCTTATCCACCGCTGTGCTGACTTATCCGGTTCTTTAATAAAGCACAGCGACAGGCCAATTCGTTGCAGTGTCTCAGGAGGCTACACCTCATCATGAGAAATGGAGCACATGGCATACCTCATTTATTTGCCCGTCTATTGTAGGTTACATGCCCGGCTCATCTAATAATACATCTTTTGGATGTTTTTCAGCCTTCATTTAAATGAAGTCACTCTTTTCTGATTTGCCTTGCTTCTGGAAACGCAGCTCTGCACTGGTTAGGGTAGCTGTTTGCAGTAGTGGTAAGTTTGCGTTACATGTGTTTTAAGTGTGTGTGTGTGTGTGTGTGTGTTTGAAGGAGAGGAGTGTGACTCTTGACGAGAGGGGGAGGGTATGTAGGCTATGTTTGTCTGATGTTTGTTGAGTGGCGCCCACACACACACCTCTCATTCGCATACTGCCTCTTTCGTTAACTTCTGCGGCTTTTATGTGGCTCGCGTTCTTCTGAGGTATCCTGTTTACTTGTGTAACTGCTGGATGAACATCTATTGACTCACACCTTCTGCTTTACGCTGCGCTCTGAAAAGTATTCCACACCTTTTCTATGTTTCTACTCTACACCATTTCCATTGCGTAACAAACATAATCTGTGGTATGCTTGAAAGAGTAGATTTTGAGGTTAAACAATGCTTTTCTTGGTATTGTGTTTTGTTTTGTTTTTTACCAAAGATTGTTTGTATTTCTATTACGCTAATCGTTTATTAGGTTTAAATATCTGCTTATTGACATATCTGACATTCAATTAAAACCAAGACACTTCCAAAGTTTTTTTTTTTTGTCAATTTGTCTCTTTTCCAAAACAGAAATTTTTAAAATTAATAGCATATCAATATTTTAAACAAATAATAGCATATCAATATCAGATATTTGCAGAAAATAGCCTACTCTATTGATATTATTTTAAATAAGTGGCATTACAAAAAGTAATTTAAGGAATCAATATACCGTTTTGATCCACAGCAATTCATTTTGCAGTGAAGTTGACATACGTGTTGACACAGAACGTGTTCTTGCTTCCAGTCTACACTATTTAAAAATAATAAATATAATGCACAGGGGATTCAGACTGACATCTTTGGTCAACGCATCATGTATCACAGTTATTTTCAGTGTCAGGATCTATAGACACTGTGTCTAGTTTTAAGTTCAACTTTTAAAAAAGTTTCGAGACACCTGTTTTCTGTTGCATAATACCTGACTTCCAGTGTTTTTTTTTCTAATGCTATTTTTTTCTTTTATACTTTATTTTATTCAGGAAGGACACATTAAATTGATCAAAAGATAAGTTAAAGACATGTATAATGTTACAAAAGGTTTCTATGTCAAATAAAAGATTTTCTTTTAAGCTTTCTATTCATCAAAGAATCACAGTTTACACAAAACTATTATGCAGAACAAGCATCGGTAACACTTTACAATAAGATTTCGTTAATTAACTACTTTAGTTAACTTGAATTAACAATGAACAATACTTCTACAGCATTTATTCATCTTAGTTAATGTTAATTTCAATATTTACCAATACATTATTAAAATAAAATGTAATTGTTACATTAGTTAATGCACTGTGAATTATCATGAACAAACAATGAACGACTGTATTTTTGTTAACTAACATCAACAAAGATAAAAAAATACTGTAACAAATGTATTGTTCATTGTTAGCACACTCTAAAAAATGCTGGGTTGTTTTAACCCAACGTTGGGTCAAATATGGACTAACCCAGCAGTTGGGTTAAATTTTTACATTACATTTTTAACCCAACATTTCGGGTTTGTCCATATTTGACCCAACGTTGGGTTAAAACAACCCAGCATTTTTTAGAGTGCACATGTTACTTAAAACATTAACTAATGTTAACAAATGATACCTTATTGTTAAGTGTTACCTTAACATTAATAATAATTATTATTTTATAATTGAAAACAGTTGTCTTAAATTGTAATATTATTTCATAACGCTGCTTGTTTCCCCTATTTAAATATATCAAATACAGCCTTGGTGAGCACAAGAGACTTCTTTCAAAAACATTTAAAAAATCTTACCCACCCCCAAAATATTGAAACAGAACTGATCTCTATTCTGTTTTTGCAAGCTTGGCAAGTTATTTGCTTTCTGAAGCTGGGTAGATAACATTCAAGTCTTTATTGTGGCAGTGAGTGTGGAACAGTCGCACACGGGGGGATGTTGTGAAAGTGCTTACTTGATATCACACCCCCGGACAATTGCAGTTGTTATTGACAAATGTATGTTTAAGCCTTTTGGCATTGCCTACCCTGATGATTTTCCACACAGGCACGTGCCATGGGGTCAGTGGCTTTATAGGGGGCTTTGATGAAGTTACAGTTCAGCTGCTCTTTAAGTCATTGAGTTAATGGCGCCTTACCCCGGAAGTCTGGCCAGTGAATCAGCCCCCCTTCCCTGCATTCCTCATGTGCCCTCAGTGTTCATACATACTTCAACCTGTCCCCTGCTCTATCCCAGTATGAGCCACCCATTCCCCTCAGCTCTAGCCCTGCATGCACCACCATCATTTAAAGTTAGCATGCAATGAAAATTCACCTTTTTTAAATGCATGTTATTGATCAGACAAAAAAACTTTATTGATGTTCTGTACTTTATATAGCACGTGGTATTGTATCTTGCATGTATTGTATAATGGATACTTGCACATTCACTCTACTTTATTAGTCAACATTTCAGGAAGGAATATCACTCAAACCACACAAACATGTCACAGTAAGGAGACCTTAAATCAGTAGGACAATAAGATGCAATATACAGTTAGTGTCATTTCATTTATGCTTTTCTTTTTAGGCGGTTTTGTTCAAAAGCAGCAGATTATTGTATCAAAATGGAGTATCAAAATACAACTGTTAACATGTCTGATGCCCTCTGCTCCGTCTATAGATAAGTATTAAGTACAAATAGTCAGATAAGTCTAAGTTAAAGGTATCAGAAATATTTCAACATAGCCTATGCAAGGCAGTGTAGACATAAAACACAATGAATGTGTAATGGAAAAAACGGTAAATGGAAAGAATTTTCTTAACATATTCTAGCCATTTGTTTTCTCTCAACTCTAAAGCCTTGAAATCCTTGAAACTTTCTGCCTCATTCTCTCTCTCAACTCTAAAGTAACTTCTGGTTTTGGATATTGACAATAAAGAAGTGTTTGAAATATGCAGATACAGGAAATTGTGATATAAAGAATAAATGAAGTACACTGCTAAACAATAACCAATAATTTTAATTCAATTATTTTTCCTATATTTCATATACACGTCCCCCGCATAATCTACGCCCATGGCTAACACATAGTTACACGTTAATACATTTACTATAATAATAACATTAAATTATGCATAATTATGAATGTAATTTATTAAAGGGTTGATGAACTGAGAAATCAAATTTTCCTTGAGGTTTTGACATCTAAGAGGTCATCATATTATAAGAATATCCTGTAAGTTTCAGAACTGAAAACGTCCTTGTTAGTCCAATAAAAGCTTTTATTGACACCAGCCCCAGCAAAGTGGGGAACTATGACGTCAAACACCACCCCCGCATAAGAAGATCAACGCCTGCTACTTCAACACGGCTGGTTTAGCCCCGCCCACCGATTTGTGCATTACATGCATAGCTAAATAACATAGATGCCTACCTATTGATGACAATCGAGCTACCGAGCAATACAGAATATTGTGCAGTGCCTGGTTGTGGAAGAAGATAATCGCTGCATAAGCTTCCTCTGGATTCCAATAGGACTGCATGGATAAACTTTATTTTTAATGACGTTCCAGCTGATGAGGGTAAAACATCGTCTGTCTGTTTGTTTCATTTCACTGAGGATTGTTTTGTAAACAAGACTAGATTTGCAGACCAATTAAGAGTAAAGAAGTGTGCTGTGCCATCTATATTGGATCTGACAGGAATTGTGCAACACACGGACTCTGGGTCGAACATGTATGGGCGAATCATTCCAGTTGCCAATTTACAACATTGGACGTTTTCAAAACAACTTCCCCCAAGTGCATTGACGGGTGAGTTGAAACTCATTATAATATGCAAAACCGTTCTCCACTCATAGCAGTGGGCGTTTACTTCCAAGTCTTCAGTGCGAGACGCCCATAAAAACCAAGCGTTTTCAGCTAGGCTCAAAACTAGGGTACAAAATAGCTTATTATTTATTCATTTTGATGTTTTTGACTGCAAAAACAAAGTGAGCGTCATAAGTTGACCTCAGACAACAATATAGTAAAATTTAAAAAACCAGTTCATGACCCCTTTAATAATACTTAGTACTTATTTGAGTAAGTACAATGTAACTACGTCATCTTAGAAAAAATTGTGAATAAAAAATGTCTTCCGCAAACCCTACCCTTTTTTAAAATCGACTGATCGCATGTTAGCTGTAAGCTGTTTACTTTTAGTTCAGACAAACTGATAGTAATCCAATGCCATGGATTCCTGAAATTCATTCACATTGTCGGAGTTGACAGGAACTGTGGATTTCAGAAATCCAGGCTCAGTGATTCTAATAATCCCATTTACTGTGACCAGCCAAAGGCCTTTGTAGTGCAATAAATGAGGACCTTTCATAATATGTTTTGTATGATCATTTAATATAATCGGTATTTGTGTGATCAGTTCTGCTGCTTAAAGAAAGCACACATCATCATCAATGTCAAAGTCATCCGTATCCAACTGATCATAGTACTGCAGGAGATCTTCCCAGTCTGCTGAATCAGTTTAGATAGCGCAGCTGTTGGAGGGCTGTCGTGTAGAAAGCAGGGGGCCAGAGAGCTCCTCAACAGGTGACGGACGGGTCTCACAGCCTGCTTCACGACCCAGAGAGCATGTGGCCCACTAGAACCACTTGGCCTCGGAGGACACATGTCAAGTGGGTCTGATAAACATTTGGCATAGCCAACCAAAGCATTTGATATTTTTGTTTTGTAAGATTGACCCCAAGATTGCACTCATATATCTCTGGTTGCGGTAACCTCCAATCTTCAGCAACAAAAACATTCTTTCGGGAATTAGGATCTAATTCCTCTGTCAGAATAGAGTGATGTTTTCTAAAGAGTAAAGAGGAGCATTTGATTTAGGGGGATCTGTATCAGCTTCCCTGGGTGTAAAATGGTTATGAATTGTACTGCTCTCTACTCTCTTTCTCCAACTTGAGGGCCCATGAGGACAGTTAGTGCGTAGCACCATTAGCTCTTATTTATTAGCAGCAGTTTGGTGCTTTAATAGCATTTCTGTTCTCTGTGCGCTGGGAGACCGCTGGCCTAAAACGGTAATGGCACTGTATTTCTGTCAGACTGCCAAGCAAAGATCTCATTCTGTTGGTCTTTCTGGAACAACACACAAGCCTCTCTGTAACTTCTAAAATATTGTAATATTACACAGCCAGAAAGCTGTGTGAATGTTTTTTGTTTAGAAAAGTCCTCTTTGGGCCTTAGAATGTCGCGGTGGCAGAGGAATTCTGACCGTGTGGGTGGTTAGTGTCGAGCAACCATAAAAGAAGGCTGTTTGATTAGACAGGGGTCGAGAGGGTTACGGCTCTCTGTCCTCTTGTGCTGCTGATAGTCGTTTTTGACACGGCTGGCTCGTTCCACATTCCAAGCATTTAATGACTGGAGTATGCTAACACATGACTTCATCCAACTCTGTGTCATGTTCTTCCTCGAATCTGAAGCGGCCCGGTAATTAGTGCTGCTGGCCAAGGCGAGTGTCACTATTAGTGTTGCTCATACTCAAGAGGTGAGAATTTGAACAAACTCTTGACCCAAAGGATTCGATTTTCACACTGTTTGTGCTACAAAGCGTAAATGAATGTGAATTGTGTGAATTTCAATTGTCCAAAAATAGTTTACCCAAATATTTTTGCTCATTTATTTATGTATGGGTGAGTGAATTCAATAAAATACATTCACCAAGTTATTGGTTTTGGTGAAAACCATGGAATGTTTTAGAAATTCTAGTGCAGTTTAGTTTCAGTGCAGTTGGGCTACTAACCAACCATTGCTCCATGTGAAATGTGGCATTCATATATATATATATATATATATATATATATATATATATATATATATATATATATATATATATATATATATACAATGACCGATACTGCAATCTTGAATATCTGCCGATACCAATGCCAATCTAATACCAGTCCTGTTTTCTTTATTAGTTTAAATTTAACTTTCTGAGTTGGTCGCACCAGATTTGGTCGCACCTTTTTTTTTTTTTTTTTTTTTGCTACATGCCATGGGATTAATCAATGCATGCTGATGAATAGTGGTCTTCCAGCGCTTTCCGATGCTTGCGCAGACCAAAGCATCCATGCCTTCAAATCACTAGTACGTGGCTGTGGTTACATGAGGTAAAAACAATATAAATACTCTTCATGTTCATTTTCTTACACAAACCACAAACCACTTGTTTTGTGTCTTAGGCCATTAATGTGTACTTACATTTACGAGTCATTAAATCATGTTTAATTTGGCCTTCTCTGTGCATGCTCTTTGAGGAGGACCCCATATATGACTGACAAGAATGGTTTGACCTAAAAATATCAATATTGAAAATACTGTGGAAACAAAGACACCTACATCTTGGATGCCGTTAAGGTCAGCTAAAACATATCAAAAATTAATTTCAAGGTGAACTATCCCTTTAAAGGGCACATTGCAAGTTAGAACCCCCAGTGAGTCATTGTATAGAAAAATAACATACTTAAATATGTTAATAAGACTTCTGGAGTCATTTTGTGAGAAAATTTTACATCCGCTTCTCGAAAACCGCAAAACGCATGCGGAGGGAGGGCGGCCATTTTGAACAACAGGAAAGTAATGGATCGCAATGACAGTTCGGACACTGGGGAAATTGTATATGTTTACACGTGTGACGATTCTCAGTCATATAATTATGAGCCAAGAAAGAAGGGACAGGCAAGGATTTAACAACACAACTGTCAAAGGGGACATATTGAGTTGTGGTTTAAGTAGAACCAGTTGAGAACAGGGCAGGTGTCTTGATAAGAGACACCTGATACCTGCCCTTACAAATCATAAAAATGTATTTTGAATTTATGTTAATAGATTAAAACGATGGCCCAAGACATGCACATTGTACTGCCTATTTGAATGTGGTATTATTAGCAAATAATCAAAATAATGAAAATTACATGTTAACTGGGGTGAAGAGTTCTGCTCTTGTCATGTTAGCATCTTACTGCGACTAAGCCCTTACAATGATTATTAGAAATAATCGCATTATTGGTGCACATGTAAACAGTCATTTTGTCGGCGAGTCAAGTACCGCTCACATTAAAAAAAAATTGACTTTCTCAGTATTGTTCTCAGTAACTGAAGACCAACATATGGGATCTTCTGTGACTTTTCTGCTACTCTAAAGACATCACATGGAAATGAATAGATGTATTACATCATACATAGGATATTTTTACTGCATTAGTGGAGTCACCAAGTTACTTGAGATGAATGAGGTCAAATAGTTAATTTTAACCATGGTCCATGACTGATTGGTGTCCCTGGCCATCCAAGCAACAGCCACTGAAGTGTACTCCCCTTTAACTTGTTGTGCCACTAAAAAGACAATACCTTAGTCCCAGCATTCAGTGGCTGACGCCAACCGAAACAAAAAGTCTGTTTTTTCTCTTCGCAACTACAAAATCAGAGGCCACAGCGACAGCCAGCAAGATTCTCACAGGGAGGCTGAAAGTGTTTGTGCTTGATGAGTGATGCTGTGCTTCTGCTCATTTTGGTGTGGTTTTAAAACAAAGCCATCTACCCAGGTGACGAGGAAGTGTGTTACACAACTGGAAACCAGTTCCTCAAATTGCGGTAATATATAGCAGTCAGCCTTCGATTAAACGCGTGTTCTGTGAAAAGAGCTCTTTGAGTATGTTGAGAGGGGCGGTTGCTGGTCGCGTGTCTTTTAGGACTCCCCGGAGAGTTCAAACTGAGCGTTTAGACCACGCTGTTCTTTTGCAGCATGATTGAAGCCCTGAAACTATCGGTGAGCTCGCTTAGTCTCGCTGTTCTTTTAAACTCTGCAGGGATGCTCCTCATGTTGGCAAGGCCATCAACAGACTCCATTGAACTACTTCAGGTTTATGAAGCTCCTCTTCAAAAACACAGGTTCACAGGTGTCCTCAGTACACATGTGTGACTTTAATGTGAGTTTTTGCTTTATAACAAGGCACCTGTAGATTCCCTCAAACACAGTTGGAGGTTTTTATGCCTGACTCGCTCTGAGGAGTTTGCAGGGGTTTCAGATGATTTGCTCAGACCACTGCTGGGAATGATCAATGACCCTGTATGCAGAAATAAATACTCATGTGTCTTCTTATTCATTCTGTTGGTTCAGCTCTCAGCCTTAAGCTGCAGTTTGTGTGATTAAAAAATGCATGGAAATGCATTTGCTCATCTGAGACACATGATGTCAATAGGAAGTTTACTTTCGGATGAGTGTCAGTACAATTGATTTGTTACAGAATATGCGATTTAATTATGCAAATTAAATTCCTGAATTCAAATTAAATTTCAAGTTGGCTGACAGGATGCAGTTTTGCAATTCAAAATGTTGGAAGTAGTAGATCATCTGTGTGCTTTCAGCTCGCAGGCTTGTGCAAAATTCAGAATGTCAGAATTGGCCTCCATTAAATTCATGAATTGGAATTTGAATTGAATTGACTCCGCCCCACAGGAAGTTAATTTCGAATTGGAATGACAGGAATTGGAATTAAATTCATGGCATTCTACACAGTCACACAACAGAAAGAATGTGTTGAATCTCACATAAATTCAGTGTTAGCAAGGTTACTTTGGAAATGTAATTGCTTACTGTTATAAGTTACCCATTATAAATATGGTTTTGATTACTTTATTTGCTTTATCAATGGAAATAAATTTCCTCTTAATTTGATTAGTAACTAATTGAATTAAACATTTTACCTCAGTAATACAATTCAATTCATTTTGTAATTTCATAACATAATTTCATTACAATTACAATTATTTTATACAAAATGTATGCATTTCTTAGAATTTTCATTGAATGGCATTTCTGCTTCCTTACACTCTAAAAAATGCTGGGTTGTTTTAACCCAACTTTGGGTCAAATATGGACTAACCCAGCCGTTGGGTTAAATTTTTACATTACATTTTTAACCCAACATTTCAGGTTTGTCCATATTTGACCCAAAATTGGGTTAAAACAACCCAGCATTTTTTAGAGTGTAAATTCAAATTTGAATTGTAATTCTAGATCCTGTTTTTGACATTAATTCAAATTCAATTGAAATTCAAAAATTTCACTGGAATTCAGGATTTATTCTCAATTGTGCACAAGTCAGCCCTATACTTGGAAAATAGGCATGTTCGAAATTCGAATACAGGGCATGTGTTGATTTGAAAATTTCAATTTTGTAAATTCCTCTTTGCGTCATCTCAATTTAAATTTAAATTAAACTAATCATGGGGTGTGACCAATTCAAATTACAACTCTGAATTTAATGGGAGCCCGATCTGATTCTGCACAACTGACCGTTTAACCTACACTTTATGATACACATCATTATTGAGAACATTTGCCAGAAACATTACGCTCCCCTGTGTTCTTTCAACAATTGCTCCCTATACACTCCTTGTTCTTGTTCATATTGTTGTCATTGAATGAACTTCTTGGCTGATGCATGAGCTCATGGGAAAAATAGGCGTTTCCCCAGGAAATGGAGGCTCTTTAGTGTGCTAGTCAGTCTGTACTGAACAAGAGGGAAATGCAGGCCCTGAACTCACTGTGTTGACACCAGCACCACTAAGTCCATCTGCTTCATCTTAACCTTACCATCACAGTTATTTGCCCGTGATTACTGACAGCTGCCAAAGGCCAAGCTCGTCCGCTAGCTTGTGAGGAGGTCAGCCGTGTGAAGACCTATTAATGTTGAGAGGTCGTTATGGTAAAAGTTGAATAAGGAGATTGTTGCTTACAGGTTCCTCTGCATGATTGATATGCTTAACTGGTTTACAGGGAAGCACTACAAACATGGCAATAAGGGTCAATGACTTCAGGTAATCATTCAAAAACTTATCGTAACTGCAATTTGTCACTTGTCCCTAAGCTCCCTTTCTTTACCATCCTATTTTTCATCATACTTCTTTTCAAGAAAAGGGTTCTTCTTGTAGCAGATGGTCTCAGACTAAGCTGGCACTGTCAGCGCAGCGGTCTGCTACTGTGATGAATTTATTCCTGGATGAATCTGTCTTTTCTTCTCCCATTGTGTCCTGGAGCCCATACAAAAGAAAACCGGTTGGCATTTTTTTAATTTAATTTTAACCTTCCCAGAAGTAGCTTTGTCTCATGAGAGCATGTATCCCAAATGTAATAAGCTGTATTGAATGGTAAACTAGATGGAAATCCTGCATTGATGTATAATTCAGCAGAAAAGTCGATACATTGGAGGAATACAACCATGTTCTCTCCTTTTACTATGCTTTTGCTTTCACATTTATATGTTTTTATATATTTGTTATATCTTTAAAAAAAGTAGTGTATGGAATCTTTGTGGGTTATTCTCATATGAAAATTATTATCGAGAATTTCAATGCTGATGTCTTTCTATAAGTTTGTCTTGAGTGATTGTAAACAGCTGAGACAAAAAAGTCAATTTAACTTGTTCACTATATTCCAAGTCTTCAGAAGCCATACGTTATGTTTATGTAATATTTTCTACTTCAAGTATATATAGGGAGACTTTGGATGGATGAATTTAAAGGCAGGGTAGGTGATTTGTTCCAGAAACATTTTTGGTTATGCTGGTTGAAAGTCTCTTCACATCTTGATAGCAATCACTAAGTTAAGTGGTACATTTTATATAGTGCTTTTCTCGGAACTCAAAGTGCTTCACATTGAAGGGGGAATCTCCTCAACCTCCACCAATGTGCAGCATCCACATTTATGATGCGACGGCAGCCATATTGCGCCAGAACGCCCACCACACACCAGCTTAGTGATCAAGCTTATATATATATATATATATATATATATATATATGGAATGATTAGGAGCCCATGATGGACAGAGGCCACTGGGCAAATTTGGCCAGCATGACGGGGTTACATGTTCAAAAGACCCTGGGATTTTTAAAAAATTTTTTTTTGGCCACAGAAAGTCAGGACCTCGGTTTAACGTCTCAATGGTGCTCTTTGACAGTATAGTGTCACCATCACTATACTGGGGCGTTAGGACCCACACAGACCCTGCTAGCCTCACTAACACCTCTTCCAGCAGCAACATGGTTTTCCCAGGAAGTCTCCCATCCAGGTACTAACCAGGCTCAAACCTGCTTAGCTTCAGTGGGCAACCAGTCTTGGGCTACAGGGTGATATGGCTGCTGATATCGTCTGTGGAAGACGTAGGACCATAAAATGTTCATCCAATCATTGAATTCGGTCCAAATGCAAATGATATCATGTCCTAGCTGCCTGTCAGCGAATGTATTTCCATAGCTCTGCGCAGGCATCACACGTCAACAGCGCGTTTCATTCTATGACTTAGGCTGATGTCAGTCACCGAGCACCACAACTAAAACACCAGCCATCTTTAACAGTTCCTCCTGAACCAAAACAACAAGCTTATGCTGCATTAACGCCATAACTACTGTAATTTGGAAGAAATGGTAACCTGTGACGTTATATTCTAGTGGTTCGCGACTCGAATTTATGCTTTTCTATAGTGATACTATCAACGGCAAAATTAATCTGGAGCAGTCAGGTGGTACAGGCCAGTGCTCTTTCAGTTGTAGTTTGTTTATTATTGTTGTAATGTTATGTGCTCTGAGACATGTAGTAGTTTAATGCCGTCTGTCTCTGCGCATTTGTTTGCTCTCTGCTGTACACGTTCATGTGTTTTGAAGGCGTGGCTATAGAGACCCTCTGAAATGAGGGTGGGAGTTTATGTTTTCAAAGCTAGATTGCTATTGCTAGCCTCTCCGAAATTCGCCTAGCCTAACTTTAAAAGAATGTAGGTGCTTCTGTTTAAGGCCTGGCACGATGCCCTCGAGGTGGATGTGATTTGGCTGCAAAACGAAAGTCTGGCTTTAATTAAAGCAGCAGTACTCAGAGCAGGATCTCCTTGAATCTAACTCTGAGCCATACACTTCTCATCTAAATGCACATTCCCTTATTCCTTACTCATATACATACACACGCACAGTAAGACACAGAGGTAAGAGTCGGATGGATTTGCTTCATTAATGCACAGCTTAGAGAACCTCTTTAGCCATGTCAGCGTGTGCATATATATATATATATATATATATATATATATATATATATATATATATATATATGGTGAGATGATCATGGTCACATGATTCTTCAGAAATCATTTTAATATGTTGATTTGTTTATCAAGAAACATTTCTTATTATTAGCAATGTTGAATTCTTGTTTAATGAAATCTGTGATATACTGTTCTCAGGATTCTTTTGTAAGTAGTAAGTTTAAAAGAACAGCATTTATTTGAGATTGAAACATTTTGTAACAAACAGCAAGTCTTTACTATCACTTTTGATCAATTTAATGTGTCCTTGCTAAATAAAAGTATGAATTTCTTTAAATAAAATGTACTGACCCCAAACAGTAGTGTGTATATGCACATATGCTTAAATAATCACCTAAAATTTCATCAAAGGTGAGGTGAATGTGAGGTGAATTTGTATGGATTCCTGCAGTTTACACTCAATGTATGGTATCATATTCATATCTCAAATATGTGTTAGCTTTAGTGAATAATGAAGAAGTGTAGTTGTTTGCACTTTTTTATGTTTGTATTTTTACTGTCTAAGACAGTTACAGATACTTAGCTCTTTGTATCGCTCTAAGACTACAAACGCCCCAGTCTGACTGCTCTTCATCGCATTGACTGTAGTTCACCTCGGTTGACTTGGACCGATCTTCTGTTCCAAGGCAAACAATGGCTTACTGTTTAAAAGTATGAATTCACTGAGTGGATAGAGGATGCATGAATGGATGGAGGGATAGGTGGGTGTTGAAAATCCAAAAGAAAGAGAAGTGACTGAAGTGGAAAGGAGTGTCCTTGTGTGCCGTGGGAGGGTGGGCGGAACGGGAATATCTCTTTTGTGAAATCATCACCACCCAGAGGACTGTACTTTGCTGGCTGCTAGCCCTGTAGGTGGAGTTTCCTTCCTTTAGGCCAAATGTTGGAGGTGCCCTGTTGGTTTCGACTCACTAGGGTGGGCCTTTTCCTCTCCTCTCCCAGAATGCTTTACGTCAGGTGGCTCGGATCACCCTTTATGGCAGCCGAGAGTTATATGACACAGTTGGAAACTTTGGATAGCACTCTTTAATTGGTATACCTTGGCACAGATAGCATTTATAGAGCATTCTGGGAGTTTGGGGGCCCCCTAAAAAAGGCTGAACGACATGACTGGAGTGTTTATAGCAGGGATTGTCTGCACTGGTACAGTCACAGAGCTGCACTCTTTCACACATGACAGCAACAGCTCGGCTGAATCGTGTGGGCTAGATAGTAGCTTTGTTGAAGAGCTGTGATTTGCATTTAGGATGGTTGTTTCTAAGAACAAACACTCTCTGTGGCAGAGTTTGTGTGTGTGTTTGTGTGTGGGCCAAAGCAGATGGACCCCCCACTGTTTGAGTTAGCTATTAGTTCTGGTCATTCATACATCTGATGAAGGTCAACTGGGACGTGCTGTCGCACAGAGCAAAGGTACGACAGGTGGGCATCGGGTCGAAGATGTGTACAGGTGGGCATTACAGAACAGTACCAACAGTCAGCTACTGTGCGACTTCGAACAATGCTTGCATTTCAACCACAGACCCTCTACGTCTGATCAAAGCATACTATATGTGGGTTCACTTAGCTCTTCTTTAACTTGTCCCTAGAAGTTGACAAAATCTGACAAAGTCCTCTTATGGTATGTCATTAAAATAGCTTCACTACTACTATTCAAAGGTTTTAAAGAAATCAATAATTTTATTTGCCATGGATCCATTTAATTGATCAGAAGTAAAGAAATGAATCCTAGGGAAATATTTATCTCGGTTTCCATATAAATATTAAGCAGCGCAACATTGATTATTCTTTAGCTCCAAATCAGCATATTAGAATGTTTTCTGAAGGATCATGCAACACTGATGACTTGAGTAATGATGCTGAAAATTCAGCTTTTCCATCACAGGAATAAAGTTCAGTTAAAAATTTATTAAAAGAGAAAAGATAGTTAAATTGCAATCATATTTAACAAAAGTATTGTAATTACTGTATTTTTGTATTACCAAATGTAGACGCTTTTGTGTGTTAGTATGTTTGTGTGTATGGTATTTGTGTGGTAGTATGGCAGTGCCAAGTTGTAAGTTGAAGCTCTGAAAGATATTGCTCTTCAGAAAACTATATGGAATGTGTGAGCTCTACGGAAGCCCTGAACCACAACTGTAAAAAAAAAAAAAAAAAAAAAAAACAAACTTGCATTTCGAGATTAAAGTGGAAAATTTCGAGATTAAAGTGGAAACATTTCGAGATAATAGTGGAAACATTTCGAGATTAACGTCGAAACATTTCGAGATTAACGTCGAAACATTTCAAGATTAAAGTGGAAACCTTTCGAGATTAAAGTAGAAACATTTTGAGATTAAAGTGGAAACATTTTAAGATTAAAGTGGAAACATTTCGAGATTTTAGTGGAAACATTTTGAGATTATCGTGGAAACATTTCGAGATTAAAGTGGAAACATTTCGAGATTAAAGTTTAAACATTTCGAGATTACAGTGGAAACATTTCGAGATTAAAATTGAAACATTTCGAGATTACAGTGGAAACATTTCGAGATTAAAGTCAAAACATTTCGAGATTAAATTCGAAACATTTCGAGATTAAAGTTGAAACATTTTGAGATTATAATGGAAACATTTCAAGAGTTAAGTCGAAACATTTCAAGATTAAAGTCGAAACATTTCGAGATTAAAGTCGAAACCTTTCGAGATTAAAGTCGAGATTAAAGTCGAAACATTTCGAGATTAAAGTCGAGATTAAAGTCGAAACATTTCAAGATAAAAACATTTTGAGACGAAATATTTCAAGAGTACAAGAATACAGTCTTCCATAGAAGCTGCATGTGTACTTGCCATTGTTTCACATTGCCGCACACACAGGCATTCATATTGATGCATAGTAAGTGTTTCACACAGTGTGTGTGTTTGTATGTGTGTTTTGTTTCAAAAACAAAAGGAAATTCAACAAGTGCCAATCTTCCAGCATTAGGCGAGCACAAAAACACCTCCACCTGTGTAGAATTTTGTTGAAAGCCCAGATAAATGTAAAAAGCTACTATTTTGTGTTGATCCATGGTTGATCCTCTGAGCCAGTGGACGTGCACTGTTATGAATGCGCACACTTATAGAAGATTGTATTATCGTAATGTTTTGACTTTATTCTCGAAATGTTTCAACTTTATTCTCAATGTTTCGACATTCATCTAGAAATTTTTCGACTTTAACGTAACGACGTTAATCTCGAAAAAATTCGACTTTAATCTCGAAATGTTTCGACTTTATTCTTGAAATGTTTCGACATTAATCTAGAAATTTTTAGACTTTATCGACTTTAATCTAAAAAAATTTCGACTTTAATCTCCAAACAGTTAATCACACTTTAATCTCGAAATGCTAGTTTTTTATTTATTTTTTTACAGATTGTTTTTTTTTTACGTTGCAGATTTTTTTTTTTTTTTTACGTTGCAGTTCAGGGCTTCCGTAGAGCTCCCATGTTGCATCATGACTAATGGTTTGGTCTGATCACCTGCAGACTGATGTTTTTCAGCTCACTTTCTGTCTTACTCATCAATCTAAGGTGTCACTTTCACTCTCAAACGTTTGTAGCATTGTCACGAAATCAGGTGCCTTGTTCTATTTTAATGTGCGCGACTGAAATGCAAGGTGCAGTGCTTAAAATATTGTGAGTTTGTTGGAAATAGTAGCAGGTATTCTCTCTGTCTATCCGTCTTGCTCTCTCTCACCTCATTCTGCGTCTGCGTATCCCCACTGCGACGAGTGAGCGATGAAGTCGACTGCATATGCAGCACTGCTGATGAATTATTGAACAGTGGAAAGTGGACGTGATGGAGTCTTGCACGCAGTGCATACAGAGGAGCCACTGTGTGAAAGGATGACTGATGTCAAGAAAAGAGAGCGAGTGGTTACAGACTCCTTTATGTCAATGCTCACGCTGCATTTGCTCACTGTCAAAAACATTTGCAAATGTACTTAAGATGCACTTGTTGTAGGAGTACATTGCAAATAATCCTATTCTTTTAAAGCTTTTTTGGAATAGATCACTGGAAAATGTCCTCATACCTGAGAGTTATCTCTGAAATAGGTGTCTTGTGATATCACATGTCTCTGTGACATCCAAAGAATCTGACCACAGGCTGCACAAGCCAATCTGAAAACTTGTCCGTTTAGGGCGGGAATCCCAGTTTTCAGATAAGTGAGTAGGAAAATATTAGCATGTGTGTATATTTACATATATAATATAATTATACACAGTGCAGTTTGCCGAAAAACAGTACGTAATTTCCCCTGGAATTTTTACTGAGGTTGTGTGAGGAAAAAAACAGACATGTCAGATTCGGACAGGATTAAACATGAATTTATCTAACGTCCCCCTAAAAAACTAGTCTTAATGTTTGGGGTCAGTTAATAATAATAATTATTTTTTTTAATTAATTATTTTATATACCACCAGTGAAAGTAAACTGATTAAAAGTGACAGTAAATACATTTATATTGTTACATTAGGTTTTTATGTAAAATAAATGCTGTTATTTTAAACTTTCTATTCATCAAAGTATCTTTAAAAAAAGAGAGAAAAAGTTTTAGAAGAACGTTTTTAACATTGCTAATAAAAAAAAATATTGCTCCTGAAAATTCAGCTTTGCCATAACAGTAATAAATTACATTTTAAAATGTATTAAAATTGCTATAATAATATTTCACAATAGTACCGTTTACTGTATTTTTGATTAAATAAATGCAGCCTCGGTGAGTATAATAGACTGTCTTACTGACCCCACACTTTTGTTTTGGGCTATATATAGCATCAGTCAGAAGTAACTATTTTTCAAATTGTATGAATTAAAATAATAGTAAAGTAGTATACAGGGTGTGCTTTGAAAAAGTCTTAATTTCTTGTGCAATTTATATCTTTTGGTGTATAGATTTATATTCTCTTTTAGAAGTTCAAACCATCCTCTGTGAATGGTTGACGCGGAAAGGAGAACAAAGCTCTACTCTCATTTTTGGAGTGCTTCTCGTTTCGCTGCTAAAAACAGATTACTCGACTAGCGGTTACAGGAACATCAATAGTCCAACTTAAAATAGGAAACTACTGCTTTGGCATTGTTGTGTGTGAGCATGAGCATGTGTTCAGTTGACACAAAGACAAGCCTGAACATAACGTTCAGCTGTCGTCACTTAAACAGCCTCCTGGGAGGGGAGGCACAGAAAATATGGGAAAAATGTGAAAAATGCCTCCTTACAACTCCCCCTTTCATTACACACTGATACCGTGTTCAGATTAGCATGGAAACAGCCTGTGGAAACAAAATAAGTTTGTGGTTAATTAACTGTAATTATCAACCCCAAACGGAGGGCCACACAAATAATGTTGACATGAAAGTCTGTGTTTGCACTGTACACACAAGGGCGGATGTCTTCTTTCCATTTTTCAGAAGAGACAGAACAGTTTGTCTGTTGGGTTGTGTTATGAGTATAAGCCCTCATTTAGCATAGCTTTCAAAACAAGTGCTCTTTTATGCATGTAGATCCCTGAATCAAAGCTGAAGTCAATGATGTTTGTGTATGAAAGTTCCTCAAAAGGGAAACAAGCTTCCAAGGCACAATAACATAATGTGTAATGATCTAAATGAAATCAAGTGACTACAAAGCTTATTTCTTGGTAGAAATTGAGCCGTAAAGACATTTCTAAATAAAATTCTTTCAACCGTTTTATTTATTCATTTCACTATCCGCCAAACCACATAGGATTGTGGGATATTATATGCTGTGAAGGGACATCTACAGTATACTATCAGAATCCTACTAGATTAAAGTATTTTGGGAGGACAGGATGCGACACAAACATTGAATTTGGACGTGTCTTGATGCCTTCCTAGCGCTTCATACTGCACTTTTTGAATCTCGTGATATTAACCTTTCTTGTTGTTATATTTTCTCTCTTTTTGTGTTTAGTCATACTTTGTCACTGACTATGACCCCACGATTGAAGACTCCTACACAAAGCAGTGTGTGATTGACGATAGGCCTGCGCGGCTGGACAGTAAGTACGCCACAGATGGATGAGAGAGACTGATTGTCAAACAAATCACTCAGGATGTAGGGAAACAACATATTGCCAACCGGCAGTAAAGATGAAGCACCTTATGATGTGATAATACATAATAGAGATCAGATATATTACAGAGAAACTGGTGCATTTTGTTATTGTTCTGAGGCCGTATTCACAAAGAATTTTATCTTACCACTAGGAGTACTCCTAAATCACACTAAAATAGTTTAGCTTGGAGTTATTCACAATGCCTTTCAGACCTGCTCTTAGTAAGGAAAAATGACAACTCCTAAACTAAGAGTGAGTCTTCGTTGCTATGGATGACGTCAATTCACATGCACGAGCTTACCTCGCAATGATCACGGTGATTGGTTGTTTGGATGTTAGATTGGTTGTGAGAGAGAGAGAGAAGTCGTGAATTAAATTAAATTAAATCAAGGTAGCCTAATACCCTAATGAAAACTGCCACTTGCGTAATAATGAAAAACGACACTTGCATTAAAGGGATACTCTTGGAATACTTTTGGAAATAGACTCATTTTACCACTCCCCCAGAGTTAAACAGTTGGGTTTTACCGTTTTCGAATGTATTCAGCCGATTTTCTGATATTTAGAAGAATATCAGTAACCAGACAGTTTCTGGTCTCATTGACTTCCATAGTATATTTGTTTTCCTACTATGGAAGTCAATGAGACCAGAAACTGTCTGGTTACTGATATTCTTTGAAATATCAAAAATCGGCTGAATACATTTGAAAACGGTAAAACCCAACTGTTTAACTCTGGGGGAGTGGTAAAATGAGTCTATTTCCAAAAAAAAGTGGAGTATCCCTTTAACACTTGCTTGGTTAATTGACATCATATTAGCCTATATAGACTACTTAAAGCAAGGAAATGTTTCTCCTATTGAAGTAATGTAATAGTTGAATGACGGTGGTTTATGAACTCGTCAAGATGGAAAAGAAAGCCCAACTGGACGCAGGATCAGTTACTGCTGTTGGCCAAGTTGGTGGAAAATGAAAAAGAAAAACATAAAAAAAGTGAAATTCGGCACTGGGATATCAAGCAAAACTTGATATCAATTCAGTATTCAAACTTGATATCTGTGTTTGCAGATCAATTCAGCATTTCCGCTTGTCGCGGACGCCGGATGACTGCGAGAGGCGGTGGTATGCGCTACAATCCTTTGTGAATAGGTCTTAGTGAATTAGAAGTCCTCTCGACTTATTTTAATCTGTCCCAGACTTAGGTGCTACTTTTAGGGCTAAAATGCTCCGTGAATTACTCTAAGTGAAAAAATTAGGAGTCCTAAAGTTAGGAGTGACACGCCCATTATTTTTAGGAGTTGTTCCTAAATTCGCCAGTTAGGAGCTGCTTTTAGCCTTAAAATTCTTTGTGAATACGGCCCCTGTGCATTATGCATACTTATAAAATAAAAATATCACAATATCCGATTGCTTAATCTAAAAAAACTTGGACTTGGTTCTATCCACCAGTTGTTGATTGGATTTTTAGATGAGAGTGTTACTCTTAAAAATGGAGGCAGATTAATGTGAGCATATAGGGAGAGGGTTTAAAGGGTTGTTCACTCAAAAAAAATGATGTCATTCATTTCTCACCCTTATGTTGTTCCAAATCTGTAAAACTTTTGAAAATTTTCAGAACACAAATGAAGATCTTTTTGATGAAATCTGAGAGCTTTCTATACTCTCCATACCACTTTGACGATATAAAAAGTTCATAAAGAGATCGTAAAACTAATCCGTATGAATTGAGTGGTTTAGTTAAAAAAATTTTGAAGAGACACAATTGCTTTATATGATGATCAGATTTAATTTAGGCCTTTATTCCATATAAACATTTATCAACTCACACATCAGTTGTGGTAAACTGAAGCTCAAGAACGTTCACTTGACGTGCGGGAACCAATGAGGTTCATTCTCGTGTGTTACGCAGACCGTTGAACTTCCTCAAAAACCAGTGAGGTTCATTCTTGTGTTATGCAGCACTTTTGAACTTCTGCAAGAACCAATGTGGATCATTCTCATGAGTCACAGCACATTTGAGCTTCCGCAAGAGATTTGTTCAGTCGAGCTTCTGTTTATGTCCGCTGATCAATGTTTATCTGTTCGTCATATAAAGCGATCCGATCATGAAAACAAACGAGGCCTTTGATTACTGTAATCACTCTAGGCTGTTGTAAGTTAAAAGAAGGGGGCTGACTTTTGTTACATTCATACATAAATTATTCAATCTGCTGTTGGAGAATCACACCTGTTAGTAAACACGCTTGTCAATCCTAAACACTGCGTAAATATTGCCATATATACATGACACAGAACCATGTTAAGCCAAAGATAAAGAAATATGAATATAATGGAAGATCATTTACATAATGAAAACACTTGTGATCACACCTATATTGGTGATGTGGCTAAAGTGAGCCTGTGGGTGACTAACATGGATGTTCTGTGTTTGTTAGTCCTGGATACAGCAGGACAGGAAGAGTTTGGAGCCATGAGAGAACAATACATGAGGACAGGGGAGGGCTTCCTTCTCGTCTTCTCCGTGACTGACCGAGGAAGGTGAGCAAAGTTCTACTCACGTTTTCTCTCAACTTTCTCTCTTTCTTCCCCTTTCCCCTACATTGTCTGTCTCGGTTTCACTTTCATTCTGTTTTTTGTCTTTCCACTTTTATTAATGCCCTCCCTCTCTCCCTCCTTCACTCCCTCCTTCACTCTTTCACATTCTCTGTAACTGTAAAATTAGAGGCTTGCTAATTTATTGCCTCAGGTTTTGTCTGAGTGAAACCCAGCACATGCAAATAAACACATCTCACACAGTCCAGTGTTTAGGCTCGAGGAATTTGGTGTGTGATCAGCCGTTTTGGGAGTGTTTGGGGTCCTTCCCACTTTGTGTTTATGCTGTAAACAGTCTTTCCTTCCTTCGTTGACATTACCCTGCTCAGAGCCGATGGCACCGGCTTCTCTGAACACACAATCTCGCTGTCTCTCCAGAGCCCATGACAAGCACTTCCTCCTCCTGCATGACATTTAAACTGTTCGAACTGTTAGAATCAACAGAGACCTCATATCAATGTCCTTCCTCCCCAGCACACACACACTGTTCTCCATATAATGGCTTCTAGCCGTTTTACAGCGTTACTGGAAAGTTTATTGGAAAGGCATGAGAACCGAGTGACCTTGTGTCATCCTGTGTACTGTAATGCAGTTCTGTGGCCCAAAACAGAGCGAGATAGCTGCTCATCAGCTGGAAGGGTGGGCTTGCGTTACTTTTAGGAAGAGCTCCGCTTTGTGGGTGCATGTGTCTACTTTCATTTCATTATTTCTGAAAATGCCTTACTAGGGATGCATGATATGGTACCACTGGGGTTATCGGCCAATATGAAGACTATTTTTTTTATTACTTCCCCTCAAGTTGACACCAGGTGTCTCAGCAAAATAACCACTTTTACACAAAGTTAAAGAATGACAAAGTGTCCTAAAACTTTTTGTCTCTACTTTGAACAATTTATATATATATTTACGGACCAGGCACCACAGTTCGGCATGCATGTGATTAGCGGATTAACTGCTAAGTAGAGCGAAAGTTTATAATTTGGGCACGTTTTATCTTGCCAATTTACACATCCAAATGATTTTAAACGTGGAAGAAGAGGCGAAGATCGGGACTTGACTCTTACGCTTTTACAGTTCTTTCGGTTGTCGTAAGTGAACAGTTGAGAAAGAAACCGTGTAGGCTTGAGGAAGGATCTTTGTGTGTGTAAAAATGCATTGCATGTTTCAAGCTGTTTGTTTGGGACCTTTTTTAATGGCCGTGCATCACCTTGTTTTCCTCAGCTTTGAAGAGATCTACAAGTTTCAGCGACAGATCTTGAGAGTGAAGGACCGGGATGAATTTCCCATGATTCTAGTGGGTAACAAAGCTGATCTGGAGCAACAGAGACAAGTGAGTGGCATGAATCACCTCAAGTACTGGGATTTCAGAAAGCTACACTGAATTAGTATTGAAATGAACAGTTTTAAACTCATAGCATGACTGTTGTATCTATTGTAGAGCCTCTGTCTATATTGTTTATGCTTTAAAATGACACATTTACATACTGTACACATACATTGAGTACCTAGAGCACAATGTCACTGTTAAAGCGATAGTTTTCACCCCAAAATTAAAATTCTGTCCGTAATTACTCACCTTCATGTACTCACTTTCGTTCATCTTCAGAACACAAATTAAGATATTTTTGATGACATCTGAGAGCTGTCTCGCTCCTCCATACAAGTCCATAGGATTCTAAGGGATGGAAACTTGCCGGCCCAGAAAAGTTAAAGACATTGTTAAAATAGTCCAAGTGACTACAGTGGCTCAATCTTGCGACGAGAATACTTTTTGTGCGCAAAACACAAACAAAAATAATGACTTTATTCAACTATTCATTTCCTTTTCTGTGGGCCTCGAGTGACTTCACGTAGTGAAACTACGCAAAGCTTCTAGGTTCCACGTCACACGTAGGCTCACTATTGGCCAATGCTGGTTATGCGTGTGACGTACAAACTTCGCAGTTACACTATGTGAACTCACTACACTACGTGAACCCACAGAGAAGGAAATGAATAGATGAATAAAGACGTTATTTTTGTTTTTTTGCGCACAAAAAGTATTCTCGTCACTTGATAAATTTAAGATTGTACCACTGTAGTCACTCTGACTATTTTAACGATGCCAGCAATTTTCAATCCCTTAGAAGCCTATGAAGGAGTGAGACAGATCTCAGATTTCATCAAAAATATCTTAATTTGTGTTCCGAAGATGAACGAAAGTCTTACGGGCTTGGAACAACATGAGGGTGAGTAATTACTGACAGAATTTTCATTTTGGGTTGAACTAACCCTTTAAGAGGAAATTAAATGTGGATGAAATTCAGTCTTGATAATCAATAAAGAGCACTGAAAGACTGAAAAATATCACCAAGTGTGTGTGTCTGTTAAGGAGAGAGATGGTAATAAAAGATACAGGGTTACTGAGTGCATTCTGCAATTGAAAAACACTCAGATTGTGTTACACTGCCACCTCGTGTTAGAACGGACAACGTTCTCTTTAACTGCATCAATTGCCTTTACTTTATGAATGGCAACTTGTATAAGAGGTATTGTTTTAATCAGTAATATCTTATAAGAGGTAATGATTCAATCATTATCTTATAAGAAGTAACGTTTCAATCCGTATCTTATAGACCATTTCGCAAGACACTGGTCCAGAAGCACTTCCTGTTTCAGTTTTTTAACACTACATAAAAGCTGGGATACAATACAACCAACAGAACATATTAAACTGAATCAAAAATGTAAACAAACATCTTTAAGATGTTTTCTTTACATGTGAAATAAAGAAAACAGCTACAAACTGAAACAGGAAGTGTTTCTGGACCAGTGTTGTTTACATCTTGCAAAATGGTCTATAAGATGTACTGTTTTAATCAATATCAAGCCAAAAGCAAAAATTGTTTAAAATGTTTTTATTTTAATTGAAGACTGTTCATTTTTCAGGTTACCCAGGAGGAGGGCCAGCAGCTTGCCCGACAACTCAAAGTCACATACATGGAGGCCTCAGCTAAGATACGAATGAATGTAGACCAGGCGTTCCACGAGTTGGTCCGAGTCATAAGGCGAGTCTCTTATACAATACTGTGGATCCACCAGATGGTGGCAGAACTCAAACAGCAGGCTTGTGGTCTGAATAGAATACTAGTATAATGTTTTTGGAAAAAAGTGTGTAAATCGGTACACCTTTCAAACAGTATAATGCTACAATGTTGTCACATCACCTCATTATGTTCTTTATTTAAAACAGCAAGCACTGTTTAGTTATCACCTCAGACATATATGTAGTTGTTTTATTCACTTTTGATCCAATTTTATATGTAAAAAATGTCTTTCATTTTGACAGTCCGATCTGATACTTAGTAAATATATCACTGCTGGTAATGGAAGACCATTGGAAATGCAAATCAAGCATATTGCATTGAGGGATAATGTATTGCGCATACTGAGCATTGTATATTGACTTGCTTACATTTGATTTTATGACCAAAAATGAGTTTTAGTTTAACAATAATAAATGCGTTTCGCATGACTTGTAAAGGCATATCTTAAGTTGAGCTTAAAGATTTGTACACTGAGTAAAACTTGATTGTCTGATTGTTACATCCTCTCACAGGAAGTTCCAGGAGCAAGAGTGCCCACCCTCGCCGGAGCCCACGCGCAAAGAGAAGGATAAGAGCGGCTGCCATTGTGTGATTGTCTAATTGGCCTCTCACTGCCGCCACTCACCCAGCTGCTGTCACCAGTCCCTGCCCCCCACCCTGCCTTCTGACATCACGTCCTGTGCGGATGAACTCGCTGCCTTTCTACGTGTGCATGTCTTCAAAACAGCAGTGTCTCTCATAGCCTTATCAGGGGCATTTGTGCCTCTAGGACTTCACTACTAGAAGAACCAAACTGACAAAATCTTGATCGAACTCACAATTCTACCTTCAACTAGAGTACTGACATCAGTGTGACTTAAAATATGGTAATCGTGCCCCCAACACTAAACATCGCTCCTTACAAATTTGCCATAAAACACACACAATTCCTTTTTTTTTTTTGTATTTTGAAGGATTTTTTTCTTTCTCTTGCCTTTTGTGACATTTGTACTTTTGCTGAGATGGAAAGACTAAACGAAACACCATTGGGATTGCAGAGGACAATTAGTCACCGATCTAGAGTGAGATGATGTTCTGAAGCTTTGTGTGTGTGTGTGTGTGTGTGTGTGTCATGCCATATCTGTTTTTACTTCCATACGCTAAGCAGCGATTGTACATAATTGAAGATTTGTGTGAGTTGAGGCCACCTTTATAACGACAAAAATCAGTTGTAGAGTACCGTGTGTGAGGTTGAACAGCTTGTTTTGACATGAATTAACACATTAATGTACTCGCAGATATGTACATAGCCTTTAACATGCCAATTTTGTCAGCAGTGAAGTCAGATTCCCAACTTCTGGTTTGATCAAGAGGCCTTTTTTTTCCCTGTCTTTTTTGTTTGCATTGTAAGACTTCTTGGCATGTATGGATTTGATTCTTTCAAAGGGATAATTCACCTAAAAATGAAAAATTGATTTACTCACGCAAATTACTCATGTGTTCCAAAGCTGTTACAAACCACATTGTTTTTGTCCATACGGCGAATAGAGAATTTCCATATTTTCTGACCTGAAAAGTATAACCCACTTGAATTGCGTGAAACTTAATGGTTTTCTGCCTAATAAAAGATCTATGGTTTAATGTTAGAGGCAAAGAAATTAAGACAGCCATAAATATTAGAAGTGTAATTTTAGCGTTGTTCTTTAAAATACAATTGTTATTATTATTATAAAATATTAATAATATTAAATGCGATATTAATAAATTTTTTATAATGAAAAAATAATAAAGAAAAATATTTTGCATAACAGTAATTATCATGTTGAATGGGGGATAAAACTATTTATCTTCTTTAGAGTTCGACCGATAAAGTATTTTGAAGGCCGATACCGATACGAATATTTGTTGGTTTTAAAAATCCGATATTCCGATACATCAGTCGATATATATGTATATATGTATATATTTTTTTTTTTCAGAAACACGCAACAAAACGTTAACAGATTTCCCTAACATTAGTTATTTGTAGTTATGTATGAGTTTTAACTAAAATAATATGATAATGCATTTTAAAAAGAAACTTGTTTCTTTTATTGTCGCAACAGAACAGAGGAACCAAAGCTCATTAATGTTAAAGTTAGCGGCCTTCCACTGATGATAGTTACATTAGCTAGCTTTGTGGTTAGCTAGTCTATGATGAGTCATAATTTAGCAATGGATTATGTCATACTGCAAATTGTTAAACATACATTTTCAATAAAACAGGCCAAGGAGAGATGATACGTCTCATTGCTATAACTGTCACGCGCTATTAAAGAAACACTTCAGTCACATTGTCAAAAGTTAAAAGGACAGTCAGTCAACTACACTGTAACAACGTAACGTAATTATTACTAGCTGATTCGGCTTATTTAACAGCAGCAAAATTGGATATGATAGTCACAAATTTTGTCATGCTTATTTGAGTTAAGAGAACTGATGGAGATGTTCTTTTAATTGTTATTCAAATAATGTATGTCTCGTGACCAACTCACCATGAACACACTTCACCGATGATCTCACTCGCGGATAACTGGTTCTCTCTGCCGGACTCTGGCTGGATCATCAGTTACTACTAACTATACAACTCCAACACTCATGACATGGTTTAAGCGTGTTTCGTCCGTTTTTATTTTATTTTTGACATATTCATTTTTCGGCCTTTATAACTGCCGATACCGATAGTTTGGAAAATGCCTAATATCGGCCTGCCGATATATCGGTGTGGCTCTAATCTTCTTTTTTGTCCTTAGCTGAGTGATTACAAGCCGGATTGAACGTCAATGTTGTTTTAGGCCAGAAACAGATTTGGAACGACATGAGAATTTTCATCTTTGGTTGAACTATCTTTATTGTGAAATGTTATTCTTCATGTAGCCAGATTGTTGAAGCCTTCCTGACTCTCAGCTCTGATTTCTACAGACTATCTTCAGACTCAGGTTTCTCCATTTACAGTGTTTTCACAATGTGCTGACGATGTCCGCTCGCTCAGAACACAATAGGTTGTCTGTTCTCTACTAGGTACCCCACCAAGATTGATGACACTGAGAAGTAGTCTCTAAAATAATTGTGTCTTTCTCTGACCTTGCATTTCAATTCACTTTTACACTTTTTTTTTCAGTTTGGAAATGTATTTAAGTGACTGAAACAGTGTCATACATTAGACATCAAAAAAAATATCATACATTAGACATCCACATTCCCTCAAGACTATTTTTTATTTAATGTGGTTTGACGTCTCACACTTAAATCTGGTATTTCTCATCTGACAGGTGATCTTTTTTTTTTTCTTGCCTTCATACTCCAAAGGTTCACTATTGCATCATGCCACGATTTATTTTCCAGAGTGCATTTCTGTATGAGGGATTCAAACTGTTCAATTTTTGTGTTTTATCATCATGTAATATAAGAAAAAAGATGGAAGTGATCTTCTGAATGGACATGATTAAATGTTTTTACTATATACTTTTATACATTATTTTCTTATCAGACTAGTTAATGAGTATTTTTATATGTTTGTAAGTGAAAACGCTCTCGCGGCACAAATGTGTATATGTAAAGAGGAGTATTTAATTATATCTCGTTTTTGTTTTTACCTGAAAAAAGGCCAATGTATGTTGAACTGTGGTCCTTTCCTGCTTTCGGTGGACTGAAGCCGACAACTCACGCAAATAGTCGTCCACCTCATAGCCTAAAACGCTTCACCAGTGATCACTGAGTCAACCCTTTTGTGATGACTCGGGTTCGACTCCTTCCCAAAACCTTGTCCATTACCAGATACCAGTTATCAACAAAACAGATCAAGATGAAAGCTAGTAGGAACAGAAGTGCATGACTCTTCCTCTTCCCAGAGTCTGTGTACATTCTAATCCATACTGTGTTTTATTTGTCACATCCCTGTATAGCCTCTGGTGCTATAATAAAATCTATGATTTATCTGTGATATATTATTTTTGCTTTTCCTTTCTGAGGAACGAAGGTACGTGTTGCACAAAGTTATAGCTCTCGTTCTATAAATCGACATTGAATAACAAGCGCCACCATGTGACAAGTAGATTGTTATTTTGCTGTCCTTAAGCATGTCCCCTGTGATTTACAAAACTTCTGTGCTTTTCTTGGGCAGTGTTCCAGTAATGAGCTGTATGTCACAAGCTTGTTTCGATTGTTTTTGAATCTGCTGTGTATTCTTCCGCAAGATATAAAAGTGTTAGGTAACCTTGTGATGGACGAGGGTATCTTATCATCTTTATGAATTAAGAGGATCGGCGTCAGAAAAGCTATTGCCCTGCTCATGTCATGACAGTTATACAACTAAAGTAATGGAATTGAATCAATGCTGTGACCGCCATATGGGTTACAGTTTTATATGAGATGTTTACCATCGCCTGTAAATGAGAATGTACAGTCACTATTAACGCTCACTTAGACAGGCCTTGAATGGAAAGGGCTGAGGTTCCCAAAAGCGTAGATCGTAGAGGTGTTTGGTGCCAATAGTTCTATGTTCTATGATCTTCTTAGGATGCAATGATTTTAGGAAAGATGCCACCCAACACTATCAGGTTCTATATAGGTTCTGGATCTTGACTCTTATTGTAACTCTTTATGCCCATAAGGTTCTAAGGATGTTTTTCCTCCTGATAAAGTCAGTTTACAAGTGGTTTAATTCATCAAATGTAATCAAAATAATAACTGAATTAAAACTATGTCCATAAACTGATCCATGATGAGAACCTCTAAAATGGTTTATATTTGAAGCTCCAACCTTTACATCTAAGAGTGCACTACTGAACAGCATTACATGAACATTACAGTATGTACAGAATTTATAGAACTGAAGTCATGCAGTTACTATAATGTCGTCAATTGGTTTTGTCTGTTTCAGTCGAATGAATTTTCTCATTCTCATTTTAAGGAGTTACATAAAGACTTTAATTTTCAGAGGCTTGGAGAACAAACACATTCTGAGCATTAACACCTTGACAAAATGGGAAAACACAGACTGACTGATTTACTCAATCATATTTGTGATCTCCACAATAAAATTCTTGATTTCTTTGCTTTTGATTAATGTAGTTCTCTAAAATGTGCAGTCTACTGGATTCAATAATGCAGGATGAATGTGAAGCAATTAAGTACACAAATAATAATTGTTTTGCTTTTGACATTTCCGAAACTGCTGTTCCCAGCATGTTCCCAGAAAATTATTTCATGTGAGATGAGGGAGACTTGATGTTTAATGTTTAATTCGTTGAGATTTAGTATTTCATTTACCCTGGTTACCACTGAAGCTTTTTCCAAGGAATTTTTGTGTAAGGAATAATTGACGACGGGCCGTTTAATTATTAGAATATAATACACACAGAGGTGGTAAGAGAGCGGGAGAAAGAGTATGCTTTCCGTACATAATAAAAGATAATTTTGTGGCAAAAAACATGGAAATACTTTGTTGTTTTCATCCTATTGTTTACTACATTTGCTTGGTCAGTTTCGTTGTGGGTTTTGGTTCTTTATATGGAACTGTAATCCTCAAATCATTTTGAGACTGTTTATTGGGTCTATTAAACTATTTAATTCTAAGATTTGAAGTTATTTGATTCATGACACTTTTTCAGTGCAGGAAGACTTTAAATGCTCTTAATGTGTAAACTGTTTAACCTCAAAATGACAAATGTGAAAGTCTTCAAAAAGGGATTTGCATAAATGTATTCTCTGGGTGTATTTTTGTTGTGCCATTTGCAGTGTGTGGGTGAGTGCTGTGTACACTTGTCAGCATCACCATGGGTGACAACACACATTGACATGGATAAGTGGGCTTTAATAATCACAAACACCTCTTGGCAATGAAGGCTTAAGGAATATGAAAATGAGCATTGGTGTGCCAATCAGGTAAGCAATTTGTCTGGTCTGGAATGGCAGCTTAAAACATTTTCCTGTCACCCTGATTAAGTATTCGACAAAAGTGTTGATGTTCTTACTGGGTCCGAATGTGCCTTTGACTGTCTAGACCCTATTAGAACTGTTGTTTGGGAGACTAGTGTTCTTTGAGCACATCTGAGTCATGACTCATGAATGGGCGGATTGACACCTTTATTGTCACTGGCCTTGCAAATATATGCGAGCTCGGCTTAACTTGTCTGGAAAACCAGATTTGAGTTTCATCCTGGTGATAGCAACCTGATTTAGACATCAAATCTAAAGAGTATATAAAGAGTCACTGGAAAATTGGGACCTATGAACCATCGGGTCTCATAACTTACCCTTTCATACAAATGTTTGTTTGATTTTAAATGTTTTATTTTTTTAATCTTTATATTCTGTGACCTTTCACTCCATTTAGTTTATCTAGTGTGGTTATTTAGTCTCGCTGATGCATAATGAGATCATTTCTTGATGGCAAAAGAACATTTTGTTCTCTTCAGAACATTTTGGACTGAACTGCTCAACTCATATGGATTAGTTTTGCGGTATCTTTATGAACTTTTTTAAATGTCAAAGTAGAAGTTGTGTTGCTGGAGAGTACAGAAAGCTGTCAGATTTAGGGTGAATAATTAATGACAGTATTTTCATTTTTGGGCAATCCCTTTAAGTAAATTTTGGACTGGATTCAATATTCTTTGTGTGTTTCTGTTAAAAAAATAATTTACAGACATTCATTCATTTTGATTTGTGATGTAAAAATATTGTTTACATTCTGAAGTGATGAGGTAAAGATCACCCTCCTCATGTTTGCTGCTGAAGAGTTTCCTTTTCACTATTTTATTTGTCATTCATTTTTCAGTAATTGTCAAAATGAACAGTTTTACATAAACTTATTATTATTAACTTATAAACTTATTAGTTAGAATGAACTACGAACGAACTGCTTCTACAGTTTAATAATCTATTTCGTTCTCATATTTTATATTCTTGTGTTAATTTCAACAGTTGTATCTGTAAACATTAATACACTGTGAACTAACATGAACATTAACATTTTTGTTAACTAACACAAAGATTCATTAATGCTGTAAATTCAAATTTATCATTGTTAGCTTATGTTATTCAATTCATACCCTTTAATGCACATAGGGAAAAAATACTATGGAAGTCAATGGGTAGGCTATACTGTCCACTGCTGCTTACCAACATTCTTTAAAATATCTTAAAATATCTAACTCACAGGTTTGGAACACGAGGGTAAGTTAATGATGACTTTTTTTTTCATTTTGGGAGAACTCTCTTTAACTAATGTTAACAAATGAGTATTTGAAAGTGTACCATAACTATTTTACATAGCTTTTAAAAAATAGGCCTAAATGATCAAAATGATAAATTGTTTGCCTATTACATTATATAAAAAAATATCAGATGACTGCTGGGATTTCGGAGGCCTTTGTGCCAGAAGAGGTGCTTTAATTAAATGTATTTCCCAAATACTATAGACCCATTGATGCATAATCATAATGCACACTAAAACATGTTACAGCTCACCGGCTCTTTTTTAATATTATGGGGGAAATATTCACCCAGTTTGTTCGTCTCGAAGCAATACTTTGCCTTCTCGACAGAAAGAAAATTCAATTGGTTGCTTCATTTTTTTTAAGTTGAAAAGACGCGAGGTTACTAACTTAGCTAATACTCTGCCAACAAAAAAGCGGATAACTGCGATATTTCGTTCAAGAAATAAATCTAAACGTGTGCGCTCATTTTAACAACTGACATTTCCCCTCTCACAGCCAGTGGTTCAGTCCACCTATTTTAAACCCCTCAACCTAACGGTTTTCTAAGGCTACAGCTCCCCACTAGAAGCATCTACAAAGAAAGACGTTCACTTTATCGAAGACGGAGGATTTAACACAAGACACCAACAATATCATACGGCTCGGCGTCGCTGTGTAATCAGCAGTTGTTGACCGCAGATGGCCATGGACGGACTGAGCAACAATAAGAGCATGTCATACAGTCGATGGAGTTATGACAGGTAAGCACGCCGTCAGCATGTAAACAGACTGTAAACATCTGTTTTTTATGTGCGTGTTAAATAATTGATATGATCAAAGTAACCGCGACGAGAAACGCGAGCAGCGAAACCAACCCAGTCGTTCTTAAAGGTGAGAGAAGACGTTTATTTTAACGACCGAAGTTGTGTATCGTTACAAACTTCCTGACTCGGAGGAAAAACAAGCAATTGCTTCTTTTATTGACAAATGTTATTGTTTGCTAACCTGATGCTGTAGACTATTTCGGTTTCCCTGTCCACAAAGGTGCTTGTTCAGCGAGTAGAATCTGATTTGACGGCTGAATGGAGAATTGAATTGAATTGAGTCAATCACCACATGACTGAAACCTCATTTTTGTTTTTTTGTTTTTTTTTTGCTGTCATTTTTGCTGCATATCAACGTTGCTTTGGAGCCAAACGTCTCGTTTCTATTTCAACACGTGCTCTTTCCAGGGCATCTCTCGTGTATTTATTAGTCTAGCTTCAGCATCCTCTCAGCTCCACTGTCAGCATCCCAAATCTCTACAGGCATCATGAAATCTGCCTCAGTGCCTCTCCTCATGAACCAGAGGAAGATACTGGAGATGTCTGCAGTATAGGTGACACATTTGAAAACCCAGGATGTGATTGGTATGCTATGACTGCTCTCTCACTGCTCCACAGAGGAACTACAGAAAGATGCCCTATAGCCTGAGGCATCCGTGCATTTCTCCATGCATATGAAGCTCATTTCGTGCTTCACACTTCTCTATTGTAAGCAAAAGTGTTTTTTTTTATTTAAATATGTATTATTTATGAATCAGTTGATGAACAATAGCCAGATGACAGAAGTATGCAATCAGTTACATTGCTATTCCATAAGGCCATGGCACTGGAGCAGTCAAATTCAAAAGTTAGTAAAAAAAAAAAAATGCTATTCCAGCCAATATAAGTCATTCATAATTTTGATCATTACCAAATAGGTGACAAAAAGTCATATCTGATTTTTAGTTGGGTTTTTAAAGCCACAATCTGTACTTTTTCGGCTTTAAAAATAGCAAAAATAACTGTATCTATGTTATATATTTCTATTAGATGTGTACTTACATTATCCCGACAGTTTCCACCAGCTTTCAAATACGGAGAAATTTATAGTTTAATTCGAAGACACGGGACGTTTCTTTATTTCCGTTTCGTCGTCCGTCTATGGCGTCATATAACCTTTGACTCCTCTATTTTCTCTAACTTCCTTGCGGAACCCGGCGAAACCACCAAACACAAAGGGGAACACTGGACTACCGCCAATAAAGCATAGAAAATGACGAAGAAAAAAAAGTAAGACGTATTTTTATGCGTGTAAATCACGTGCCCGCTCACAAGCGCTCACTCAGACGAGACGCACTGTCCCCCGGTGTGCTGCTCAGTAACCGGTCGTCTCATTCAAATCACCCAACTGTTGCTGTTAGCGAGCCGCGCACATTTAATACTCATATGAGTCAGGTTGCGAATGTACGTGCCCGCTTTAGCGCGCTCATGCTTACTAAATAAACGCCTCACCTGCGGCGCAAGCTCTCACTACATTCCCTTTAGCCTTTAGCACATAGTGGATGCATAACGCAAACCCAGTCAAACGTTTGACCGCAGTATCTTACGTGCTTATAAAATCCGGTGTGCCCGAAAAATGTTCTAAAATAGGTCATTCATTGAAGAGAGATGCCGTATATCCGTATATTTTGTAAAAACGATCATGTCATGTCATGAGCGGAGCTGGTTGTCATTGACAGCGACAACAACTCCCGTGAGCCCACGCTCTTTCCTGACGTCATCAAAGTACGTCTTTGTTATTATGTGAAATGAGTGACCCCTGGTGGCCAAAAAAATTACATATTGTACGTTTAACAATTCTGGGATTGTATATTTACGTATCACCCGCATACCAAAAAACCCACTCTTCACCAGAACCGAAGGGTACATACTCATACGATTTCGGACGCAGTATCTGTCTCTCCATCTCTCTCCTCCAAGACCCATTTGGCATAGTTCAGTGTCTGCAGATACATGTGGGTGATAGGGCACAGAGGTAAATGTAGGAAGTGTTCCTATGGCAAAGACAGCGCTTCAGAGAACAGCTGGTGCTTCTCCTCCAAACAAAGGGAATACTTTCCATCACTGAGCACCGTCTCTGATGAATGGATAAAAGAGACAATACCTGCCAGAACATCAGGCTGGAGTACATCGCAGATCATAGTTCTGTATGATGCGCAACGAATATAGAGCTGTGCTGTGATGGAGACAAAGCACCACAATGTTTTGTTCTGCTGACTGTAATCCTTTCAACTATGCAGTAAAACATTCCCCTCACCCTTTTAATTTAGCCTCTACCTGCCATTAGATCAGCTCCAGAATGATCCGCTGAGCTGGTTTGGAATTTAATGGAAGTATGGCTCTGATTACAGTGCACAGATCGTGCAGGCAATATAATTGTCTGCCATCCTCATCAGGTCTGGAGCTGCTCTCAGGCAGTCTAATCAACAACCCTGTGCGGTGTCCCCATTAACAGTGATGTAACACCCAGGTGTTTGGTGCAGATTGTTTTCGGCACACAGGCAAACTTCCATGTGGTTAAGCACTTTTATATTTATGTTAAAGAGAGGGGAGTTTGCTCCAATTATCCAAATAAATGTCAAGTGACCTCATTAGGAAGCTGATAAGACACAATGCCTAGGCAGACCTGATGATAATTTATTCCTGCTTTTTTTTTTTTTCATTTTCCACAGTAGTCATTGAAGTATGCAATCGATGCATGTAATTGACCCTTTGCTACGCTCAGCCTGCTTTGTTACTGTTGCTAACTCCAACCAGCTTTACAGAACATCGTATAGGAAAGAACTTGAGAACACGGGCTGTATCCGAACACTTCCCAACTATAGACCTTATTTTCAGTGAGTTGTGTTGTCTTCCAGTTTGTACTTCCACAGCACGATCTTACGGATTTATGAATGATCCGTTCTTTTTAAAGTCTTCCCAGTCTACTGACATTTGTTATCACATCCTCTTCAAACACTACAATGCTCATGATGACTTTCGTTAACTCTACAATAAGTCAATCCACATCACCATCTAATTACTCTTTAACAGCGATGCCATAGAAATATAGAGCTACTGCAAAAACGGAAGTTTAAAGTGTACATATCATGCTTTTAAATCATTCATTTTTACTTATAAATCATACATTTGTGGTCTATATAAAGCATAACTGCAATGCTTGGGTCTGAATTCCTCATTATTATAGCTCAACAGGCCCCTTTTCTACCCCTTTTCTGATGTGCTTCTGTGAGCAACCCGTTTCGAAGCGTCCCCTTTAAATAAAAAGGAGTTGCGTCTTTCCCCGCCCGCTCTCCAGGTCGCTGAGTTCACGGTCGGTTCAACTCCCCGCGTTCAGCCATTATTGTAGTTTGATAAGAGATATACGATTACTATAGCTTCAAAGAAAATTTTTATTCACACGTTAACAAAATGTCAACAACGGAAGACTTGTCCACCAAGCCTTACATATTCAAGCCAGAGCGAGCGAGTTGAAAAAGACGAAGATGAACCTGTAGAACGATGTCTTCATAAGGATGCAGTGGTATGTAAGTTAACTATGTTGTGTTATTAGTGAAAGTCGACTATTTCTCTTTTTAAAACAAGCACACTGACAAGATAAATGACTGCGGTCTGATCTTACCACTAAAAATCTGTATGATAATAATATGATAACTTGCGTTTAGAAAGCGTCAGCAAACACAGCAGCTAAATGATAGAAGGAATTTACCCCTCATTCAGACGAAGTCGATCGGCAAACCCTTCTGTATACTGGCGGAGGTTGTTGGATTGGGGATCCTTGAAGTGCTTCAGGTCACTACATCCAACAACCGAACATTTTGACTAGCCCTCCCGTAACTTCTGCATCATTGAGCTTGGACTACAAAATCGGAGCGAGAAATAATAATGGCGGATTGCTCGAAGTGTTGGACCGGTAGTCAATGTCCTTATTTGTCAGTTCCGCTGCAAATACTGTGACGTAATTGTTCAAAAAACGTAATAGACAACAGGAAAATCCGAACAGGTTGAAAAATATGACCAAAACAGAATATAAAGATATAAACGAAGCACCTGAAGAGAATAATTTCATCTTTTCTGTACTTATAAACACTCCAAATATACAACAAAATGCATTTAAGGGCTAAAAAAGTGGATTTTGCATGATATGTCCCCTTTAAAGACAAAGTTCTAAAGATGGCTGTGCACTTGTTTGGCTCGTGCGCGTCGTAAGGTCTATATATTAGGCGAAAAAATAAAATGCTTAACTATCAGATGAGGCAACAGGCGAGGAGTTGTGAACCGCAGTGAATCTGTATTTTCACCGGGCAGTAAAACTACACAAATTTATATTTTATAAAACATACTTTTTTAATGGTCGCAAAGTAAATATTTGTTCCAAAGAAGTACCTACTCAAAGAGTATACCATTTCAAATGCAACCTCTGTGATTTTCAAGTCCTGGCTGTGGACAAGGGGAGCTGGGGAAGGAGAAGGTTAATTAGTTCCTGAGCAACAAAATAAAGCTGCTGATAATACTGGACCTTATACTGTGATAGGTGTTGTATTCCCAATAGGCAGAGTCAGCTGATGCGAGCTTGACTGACGTGACATGCCAGAACTAATGCTTCGCTTGATTTAGTTGCTAACATTTCTAATATTTTTGATTTCTTTTTATTTAAATTTATCAAAAATATTTGGAATAGTTTTTTTTTTGTTTTAGTTAACTATAACAATGTGGAGTAAGGGAAATAAAATACTGATTATCCTCTCAGGGTGCCTTGTGTCACTACTGTAATGGCACTTTTCCACTGCTGTTACGTCTCAGTACGGTTCGGCTCAGCGCGGCACGGTTTGGCTCGCTTCGCTTTTCCACTGCGTGGTACGACTCGGCTCGACGCGGCTCTGTTTAGCTCGGCTGCTTTTCCACAGAAGTTAGTACCGCGCAAAGTGGGTGGGATTATAAACTGATCGATAATAGCGGTGGCTGTTACTGGCTATTTAAATCTAGTGGGTTTGGTTTCTCATGTCAATGTCTATTGGTCGCAAATACAATGATGCTGGTACTGAGGATTCTGTCTGATCAATAAGTGATCTGCAGTGTTTCACATCACGTTTAGTACCGGTACGGTATGCTTGGAACCTCAACAGACCAGGTACCATTTTTAAAGCGAGTCGTACCGTACTGTATCATGCAGTGGAAAAGCGCCAAAAGTGAGCCTTACCGAGCCGAGCCGTACCGTACCATACAGTGGAAAAGCGCCATAAGTGACCTAATACCATTGAACATACATGTACAAATATGCAGTTCATCCATGGACATAGCTTGTCTAAGAAAATGTTGGATGGCAAAGTTGTTAAGGCAGCGCTTAGCGAAGGTGCAATTGTCCATTTCTTTTTTCACACTTTACTATAGTAAAAAAAATATGAGGACTGTGATGGTGCAGAATTGGTGGTAGGCATTCACATTTCATATAATTTACTGCAGCACTCTGAGTGAATTCCAATATGGGGTTGAATCGCTTACATAGAACATCTACTGTGTTATTCTGATAGAAAAGTGGAACCATTGCATGACTTATGTAAAGCCACGCTCGCTCTAAAAGGCAGATGCTTGATTTGTGGGATTAATTTCGCATCTCTGCTCAGAATTTTTTTCATCTCAGAAAAGGTGAGAGAGATAGAGATCTATCCATTAGCATTTTTATTAATCTCAGTGGCAGTGTTGTTAGCTTGTGCTTGAACCCCTAGAAGTACTATCCTTTTTCTGATTCCCTGGTTGGTTTGGTAGCCCAAGGCCCACTTAAAAAAATGAGTTGCACTTGGCACTACAATCATATTGATTCTGATTTGTTATTGGTACCTGCTGAGGAAATCTATGCAACAAAAAACAAACAAAAAAAATGCTGTTGGACACATGTCTGCTAACAAGATGATAGAAAATGTTCCTTGTGGTTGGAGATTGTGTCGAAATCCCAGAACAAATACCTTTTTTTTAATGACCAAGTTTTTGATCTCACGACAATTCGTACGAATTTTAAGAGGTGGCTGATTCGTTCGAACTCATATGACCTCACGTGTACGAATTTGTTATATTTTTGCTAAATCTTACATATTTTACAAGTTGCCCAATTTGTTTGAATTGGTATGAAGAACTCTGACCCCGCCCCTAAACCTAACCGTCACTGGGGTTTAGACAAATCGTACGAATCAGTCACATTTTACTTACTCGTGCGAATTTGTCGTGAGATAGTGTTGGGTTAATTAGAGGATGTTGATGCTGGTCCATCTAAAGGCTAGGTAAAGTGTTCTTCTCACTTCCTATCGACCTTAATTTGGCACAGGGGAGCAGATTTATAAGGCTTTTTGTTGATTCTGCTCACAATGCAACTCTGATCTATACTGCGAGCAGAGCACATTGTTGTGCCTGTGTGTATGTGTGGGTGCAAATCTGTTTTGTTTTAAACCGTAATAAGTGTTGTCCGTCAGGTCTGGTCCCTGGAGATGTGACCCCTGACATATACTCAGCCTATAAATGAAACATTAGACCGGTTTCTGTGGTAACCAAACACCAGTGACTGAATCTAAACCTCCCATTTACTGCAACTAAACAATACATGCTCTAGTTCTGTTTCTTATATGGAGTGGGCTCATGTTTTAGTTAATGGTCTTATAATTCATGCATGTTTTTTTTATTAGGTCACCGTTCAAATGATAGGAATTTCAACAATTGCTTATTTTTATTAATAGACTAACTATCAATAATAATTATGTTTTTGAAAGATTATATAAAAACTAGAAAGAACATTTTATTTTGCTCCATGCAGGTTCAATCATTTAACATCTGTAGCTATTTTTACACTATATATTCAAATCAATAAAATTGATATACAATACCATTTAAAAAAGGAATTAGCAACGTTTTTTTTAATCAATTCTTTTATTCAGAAAAGATGCTTTAACTTTTTCAAATGTGACATTTAAGGTTACATTATGATTAGCAAGAGATTATAAATAGCAATATTATCTATACTGTCAAATAACATGTTATTTAACTTAAAAGTGTCATAACTGTTTCTTGTGGGAAACACACAATACGCTGGAAACATACGCTGTTCTTTTGATTTCCTCACTGTAAGCTGTGAGTATAAGCCCTTTCTTTCTCCCTAATGGGCTGAAAAGGGGCACAGAACAGAGACTACTGCACTGCTCTAATTACTGTCTCAGAGTCAGAGATGTGGAGTTCGCAAGGGAAATGCATTCGCAGGCTGGAATATTTTAAAACAGAAATGTTTAAAGCAGTAGAGAGAGAGAGAGAGAGAGATAGAAGATCTCACCCTAATGTCCCTGTAACACATAAAATATGAGTAACGTTTCTCCAGTACCTAGTCTACTTCTGTCTGCTTCAAAACCAGTTCTAATTGTCTGATTGTGTCAGTTTTATTATAAATACTCTGGTTTTGATTTAATTACGACCAGTTAATCCACACATTAACTAAAACAGGGGGAAAAATAGATCATTATTATGATAGAGGATAATTAAGCCAAACCAGGCTGAAGGCATGTTGAGTAGTGTTAATTGTTTATTTATTTTTTATTCTTTCAATTCACCTCAGAACCTTTCTGCCCATGAAATCTGATGGCCCTGATTAATGTTCTCTTCTGGGCGGTTGTCAGGTAGTCAGAAGGGAGTAAACAGCTTTTTAAATTAAAAAGGTTTTTGAACTTGTTAAAATTAGATTACCAAAAAAACAAACAAAAAAAACTATGTTTTGGCACAGAATTAATACACATCTGACATTGCCAGTGACATTGCATCAATTAACTGGAAGTTACTGTTTCTTTTTAACTGTAAAAAAGCCCATAGTTATGCTAATGAACTGTGTACTTGACAGTAGAATTGTTTATGATTATAAATTTGAAACTATGCTTTTCTGTTATTTTATCATGTTATGGGTATTTGATTCTGTCTAACAATAACCTAAACGTGATAATAACATCTCATAAAATCACCTCTTGTGTCTCACGCCAGGTCCATGCATACTCTCTCTCTCTGCTCTCTTCCTTGTATTTTTTTTTCTAGCATTGGAAGCATTATTGACTCTTTTAGTCTTGTTAAAGGAGAGTGAGAAGCATACCTTTAGTTTTGTAAAAATGCTCACATAAGCCTTGTGGGTGTTTACTTTTAAAGTACCCTTCTCATTCATCAATCGGAAAGGAGGTTATTGACATTATTATTTAAGAGCAAAGTCTTTAATCTATCACTTCTAGGTCGCCAGTAGCCATTTCCCAATTCATTTAAACGTATCCTGGGCTGTCCCAAACCCCGGAGGTAGTGGAAGCGGCATCTTATTAATTTTCCACAGCAAGAGTTTCATTAAAGGTGAATTACATCAACTTTTATTTCAACCATCATCAAGAAATATATAAAGCATCCATATTAAGACTTGTAAAGAAATTGTAAATGAAGTCTACCTTACTGGTTAACTGGGGTGCTAGATCATGTTTAGCTGGTTCAATTATGACATACAGTAATGAGCCCTCTGTCAGACTCAGCTGTTTGCTCAAAGGTTAGTCACGTCACCCAACTGTGCTTCTCATAGACTGTTCTTGCAATGAATAATTATAAAAAGTGTTTGCTGAAGGGAAGTAACTTAAAGGGTATTTTAAAATGAACAGAGATTAGTGGTGTGTACATTGAGGTTATGTTTGTTTCACCCCATGCGTAAGACTATATTTAACTCAAAAAGATACAAACTGTTTCCATGTTAAAGAAAGCTGCTACATCTGTAATGTTTTTGTTGTATTTCATTTGCAAAGTTCATTTTTTTTGAGTCACAATGCTCAAGGCCATTAATCAGGCAATTAAAAGTGTCCACTTTTTCTTTTGAACGGTATTTAAATACTAAAATGATATTGCGTTCAATGAGATTCTCAGTTGATTCTCTCAAAAAGGCTGGTGAATCATTCATGTTTCGTAGCTTAATTCTAGTAATGAAGACATATTGCATTTCCATTTGTGAAGTGATTATATATATATATATATATATTACAGATTTCAAAGCAGCTTTACAGTGATAAACAGTAAAATAATAATTCAGTGATGCAAACAGTTCAACGCTTCAACAGAGCTCTAAAAAGTTAATGGTCTCATTGTACTGCTGAAGTCTTTTTAGTATCTATTTAAATCAGTTCAATAAAGTTCAGCAATAAACCATTGTTGTTTAGTAGTAAGAGCAATTGAACCATTTGTAAATTAAGAGAGCTTTAGAGACCACTTAGATAATTAGACCATTACGTCAACAAATCTTTCTCATTAATGCAGCATTCTCATCCCATGTTAACCAGAGGCAAAACTAAAGTGTCCCAAAATAAACTATAGTAATGGTTTATGATCATGGCCATACGTTTTAAGGAGCACAACTACTGTCTTGGAACAGAACGTTTTAATGACTGACATATTCGATTACAGGTCTTGTAGTGATGTATTTTTACCTATATGTATTCTACATAGTAAAAAGTGGTATTTGTTAATGGAAGGAGCTATTTTGTTACCTTTCCTGAACCCTTAAAATGAGCTTACGATAATGTAGTCAATTTGATTCATGACATGATAGGCTAATATGTTTTAACTTAAATCAAACCTGTTAATTTACATCACCACATTAAGCCCATTTTATGTCAACATTTTTCAGTGTAATTTTTTTTTGAGCAAAAAAAATCTAATCAACTGATTTTTAATGAAAAACATACTTTTATTTCACCAAATCAACTTTACACCAACAAACATCATTTTTATGGGTTAGATTAAGACTGCTGGTGAGGACAGTTGACAACTCAGGTTTCCACATAAATAAATGGTTAGCACATTTATTTGCAAGGTAACAAGGACAGCTGTGCTGAGTTAATGATCAGTGTTTGTCATGGGACAATACTGTAGCGTACGACTCTTGAAATATTATATGTTGCAATTTTGTAAACTATATTTCACACACTTTTCTTCAAAAAAATAGTTGGCAGTTTGCACTGTGTACTGGGCAGTGAGTAGTAAGTTAGTGTGCCATTTCAAACACAGCCTCTGTCTTATTGAAATTCATTAACTCGTTTTTGCAGTGAATTTTTATCATAGGTATAATGAACCACTTGCAAAGTACTAAACCTTTTGACACAGACACTGTGACAATTTTGGGACTCTTTGACATCAGATGAAAGCAGATTACAGTCAATTGTGTAGTACATTCCTAAGCTAAAAAAAGTCTGGAATTGATTTCTAAGCAAGAAAAGGAGAAAAAAAGAAAGAAACAGAAAACAACCCTCAGCAGTCCACCCATGGAAATAGATTGCAGCAAAAATTAAGGTCCCATTTCTGGCACAAGAGCCATTGCCCTAAACATCATAATTTTTTTTTTTTTTGTGTGATCAATTATTTATTTATTTTCTTACAATCATTTACACTCCTACCCAACCCAAACCCACCCACCAACCCCTAGCTAGACTCGCTCAAGGTAAGAGCAACACAGACAACAACCAAAAAAAAAAAAAAAAAAAAAAAAAAGGAGAGGGGTAAAACACTTAATCCTCAAACAAATCCACACACATACACATCAACCCTTTCCCATTGCCACCCGTCCATCCTACCTCCATCATAGCAAAATCCACAAAGATCCACATTACATCATAGAACACAAAACAGAACATTGACATTGAGAGAAAAGGAAAAAAAAAAATGAGAAAATGTTTTTTTTTCTTTCTTTTTTTTTTTTTTTTTTCATTTTTCATCTTCATTTTTGCCCTGGTCCACAAAAAGGGTTAGATTAAGCCAGGATTAGGCTTTTTTTTAAATGTTCCTTAGAAATAAAAACATTACTGGTGTGCATTTTGAAAATTAAATCTTTATTTTTTCCTGTATTTTCTCTAATTTGTTATAATATTAAATGCAAGTCAAACATTTTAGCACTGTGTAAAGTCATCTGTGCTGATATGTCTCTGTGATGATTTTCCACAGGCCTTGAACATGCAGTCATCTAATAAGTGCAGTAACACAATGACAAATGTGTGATTCATCTTAACCATATATTTTAGCAGCAGCAGTCAGTGAAGGGTGGGTGGTGAGCCTGCTGTTACAGTGTTACTCTTTCTCTGATGTGAAAATCTTCTGAGACTGGAAAAGATTCATTGGTTACTGTTGAGAAAGTCTGTTTGGAAATCTGGTAATAGCTTTAAATGCTCATGTTGATTTTTTTATTTATATTTCACCAACTATTTTCACTCGACGTTGTTCTAGATCAAGTTATTCAGAGGTGCTTTCAAACAAAAACCTGACTTTGACTGTGTCAAACATGGCCGTATAAATAACAAATTACGAGTTTTCCAGACATTACATGCATTGCATATTTTTTAATGTCCTATAATGAACTTTTTCCTAATTGTCTCATTGATGCACCGTTTGCAGCATCCTAATTTTGTACACTGTGAGATGCTCTTTGAAGTGAGGGCATTGCTTAAAGCACTCTGTCACAATAATCTCCAAGGGAACCATTCATGTTCTGCGTCATCTGACATTCACCACAATGTAGCCTTAAGGGCACTTAAACAAATATAGTTTCTCAGGTAATGTATAGTGTCTGTAGGATTCTGCCTATCGAGTGTACTTCCTCAGGTGGCATAATTTATTATTTATTTTTATTATGTCATTTTTTTTTGTTTATTTGTTTTAGTTTTTTGTTTTGTTCTGACTGAAATAAGGGCTTCCCGTACTGACATCTCACATTTTATTTTAAAAGAGAAAACATTTTTTGTAAGATGCTTCTCTTTACTACGGGTGTAATGATACCCTCATGTCACGATTCGATACATATCACGATACTGAACTCACAATACGATATTATTGCGATACTCCAAGACATATGATAAAAGGTTAACAAAAAATGTACTTTTGATTAAAATGCTAACTTTGATATTACTTTGTGGATTTAAATGACACCAGAATAAAAATATTTATGATTCTAAAGCTGAAGAATTGTTTTAGACGAATATGCTTGTCCTCTGTCACTGACTAGATATATTTAAAATAATTTCAGCCACTTGTTACTGGTTACATCAGACATTTAGACTTATCAGGACCCACAAATATTCCCCATTGCATTATAATATTATTATTAATATTATATATTATACAATATATATAATGTAGTCTGAAATAAAACTCTGAAAAAATATATTTTTGTCACACAGTAAATTTTTACTTTTGGGGGAACTATCCACGATATGTATTGTCACTATCCACGATACGTATTGTTGCATTTTTGTATTGCGATATATTGTGGCACAATATATATTGTTACACCCCTACTCTTTACTGCCAATTGTCTCTTCCATTTATGTAGAATAGATAAATTTCACAGTTTACCTGAGCTCTAAATATACTCGAAGAAAACATGCTCCCCTCTGTTTGTTTGCCAAGGTACAAAACGGTTCTGACATTTGGGATTTTACTAAGCACATTGCACCAGCACGTAGCTTGACAGTACATGAAGGGTCGGCCTAATTAAACGCTTAAGCTCTTGTTTCAAAGGTCAATTTTCGTGGCCGATCTGCCTCCCTTGGCACTGATTAGATGTCTTTTGTCTGCAAAACCTCCGCAGTAACACCCCCTTCACTGCTCTTCGTGTCTTGACAGGATTCCTGAAATGAGTGGTGTAGGTGGCAGTGCCATTTCATTACTGAACTGATGATGAATCGGAGAGGTTTGAGAACTGAGGAGCGGTTGCTAATGGTTAAAAGGAGAACTGCATTCTTGGGTCTCACCAGCTCTGGCCCACATGAGGAACCCATGTGGCTTGTTGCTATGGTGAACAATCATGTTGGAGATACTGTGTAGAAGTTGACAGGAGGAAGCACGGCTGTGGGCAATAGGACTGCCTTAGTAATTAGAATCTACTCTCAGCACAGGTGCATAAAGGGATGGATAGTGACAGCTTTATATGTGAGATTGGCATTGAAATACCTTGTAGAAATGTCAGTTTGATAGGATGCTTACATGTAAAGAGCAGACAATATGCAAAGTCAAGAACGCTGTTGTAAAGAGCTTTATTTATGTAAAGTCTTCATAACTGCGTCATTAAAGTTTCACATACTGAGTTCAGCTGTGGCAGTCATGGAAATTTATATGTATTGCATGTAATGTTGTTATATAGGCCTATACGGCCTCTCTCTCTCTCTTTCTCTCTGTGCGGAGTGTTCGAAAGGAGTTTTTGAGTGAGTTTCAAACTTTTTCTCCTTCTAGATTAAAATATATTGCTTGACCTTATTATTAAAACAACAGCAGTGTTCAAATCCGATGAGACCGCTTCAGTGGAAGATTGTTAAATTGCTGTTAGTAATGCAGTTGGTGTGTTGAACATCTTGTTTGCAGCGAGAATGAACAAGGCAGTGATTTTTCTGAGGGAAACATCTATGGTTTTAATTCGGTTGATCCGGTTTTGCTGCTGTCTAATCCTTCGAAAAAAGTTATCCTTTCCCTTTATCCTTTTATGGCAAGATCAAAATGCTTCTGCTTGGTTTTAAACCCCCCAAATTAAAGCATATCATGTCATTCAGATGTCACACATTCGTGATTTTAAATGCTGAATTTCAAAACCTGGAAGTTGCTGTAAAACTGATATTGAATTGGAAAGGTTATATCTTATCACTGTTGATTGATTCAATGAAATGCTTCACCTGCGGGAAATAGGGTAATGTGAAACAATCGTGTCCTTTGAATATGAAGGCTGAAAAAGGAGAAGGAGGGTAATTCCATAACAGAACAGGTGAATACTAATAATGCAAAAAATATTGATAAAGATGAAACCACTGCTTTAACTTAGCCTGACTTCGTCATACTCATATTCCTATCGGAAGATGAGTCTGAAACCCTTCCGTCTGGCTTTGATTATGAGGCGTGTCTTAACCGAACCAGGAAAACAACTCTGCACTCAATTGGATAGTCGGTAAACCTACAACCAATCAGAGCAAGTCAGCTACTTTGCATACAGTTGTCAAATACAGAACGTAGCCTAGCTTTACTTATTTTAGAAGTTAAATAACGAGTGTTGCTTCTTTTACTTACTCCTTCATGAATGCGATCAAAGGAGAAACCACAATGACCACGGGCTTTTCATTACGTCCCATCTTCTTAGTGACCGTCAGAGCCAGCTGATAAGTTACACTTTTCCCGAATCATGTGGGAAGGCAAAAATATCTTTCCGATCGACAAATGCCTTGATTGCAGTTTTCTGTTTGTCTATTAAAATTTATGCGCTGTCGATTTATTTCACAACAGACGCGACAGCGAAATCTGTACATCTCAATTCTCCAGCTGCAGTCATCTCTGAGGGAAGACAGTAAGCGCTCTTTGATAACGTGTTGATTACGTCCCTTCAGATCACCTGTCCATCATCGTATAAAGCCCGCCCTGGCAATTTGATTGGCCCGATGATTTCTGAACCGATCATAATTACTCCTCAATGGATCGAGTCCAGACCGAACTTCCCGTCCAAAAAATGTTGTGGGCGGAGTTCGGGCTGGCATCCAGGCTAGCTTTAACTAACAGTGGAGAGGGTTTTTAGAACTTTTTTAGAATTGGAGAGAGGAAAGATTATATTTCCCATCTTTAAGTCAGCAGTTTACTGTACATACTGTAGCATGGGTGCCATAGTAGAAAAAAATGAAAGCTCTTTAGACAAAAAACAGTCATACTACATTTTCATTCACAGTACTATTTTCTGTACTACTTTCATTTCCGCTGATCCGGCTTAGTGGAAGAACAAGGCAAAACACAGTTCACCTGTCTAAAGAAGAGAATCAACAACACAAATGGAAATGAATGCTTTTGCTATTTCTTTTTATGAAGATGTATACCTGAGGCATATAATGGAGTAGAAGCAGATGTACTTCTGAGTGACTTAGCACGATTATCTAAGGACAAGATGGATCTTGAGAGTCCTTTGACAATGGCTGAACTTTCGAGAGCTGTCCAGGAGTTGAATTCCAGAAAGTCACCTGGTTTAGATGGTCTTCCAGCTGAGGCTTTTTGAAAGTTAATTGCTCAGGACTGTATAATGTTTTGTTGGAAAGCATTTAAAGAGAGATCCTTCCTCTAACCTTCCGGGTTTTAACTTTAATCCCCTAAAAAGGAGACCTTGGCTGTTTGAAGAACTGGTGCTCTTTCTCCTTGCATGCTGTGTGTTGAGCTCAAAATCTTTTCAAAAGCCTTAACCAACAGAATGAAGGGCTGTATAGAAACTGTAATTTATAATGATCAGTCTTTACTATATCCCTTACCAATCTATATTTGGCAACTTTTTTATTTTTGGTTAGAGACATTATTACAGTGGCAAAAAACTTCTCTCTTTGGACCAAAACAAAGTCTTTGATGGAGTGGACTATCATTATTGATGTTAGGCTCTTGAGGCTTTTGGATTTGGTCATAATATTGTGTCCTTTATTAAGCTCATGTATATGATATTTATAAAATATTACGAGTAAATGGCACATTAACAAGGCCCTTTTCAGTGACAAGAGGAATAAGACAAGGGTGTCCTTTCTCAGGTTCACTCTATTTCTGTTGAGACTTGAGTTGAGAAAAAGTCTGGTAATATCCTTTGCAGCCCTAGAATTGTAACAGATCAAACAATGTCACAATGTAGGAATTCAAATGATACTGATTTTATCTTTGAATATTTTTTCAGAAAGCACTTCTGCATTTAAACTGGGAAAAACAACTTTTTGTTAATGGAAGACTGGCATAGTATAGGACCTCATCAGTTGCCAAAGCAGATGTTTCAAAAGTTCTTGGAACTGACCAGTATATGGGAAAGAACTGGGGAGGAATGGTGGGTTATTGGTATTCAAAAGAGGAAGTGGATTCTCTCACAGCTCATATAGAGGACGATGCCTGGTAATTATTAATCTGACAGCTTCAATGATTTGGCATAAGGTCACATTGATTTTAAAGGTTCAAAGAGCTTTTGCTGTTGTTGTTTTGGAATTGGCTTCCTCCTGGGGTGTTCTGTCTTCCCTTTGCAGAGTGAGGCCAAGGCCTTATACATGTTGGGGAAAAAATGCAGCAATGAATCTATAAATACTGCAAAAACTATGTAGCAGCTTTGATTGTATGCCATGGATTGATTATTGTTTGTACAGTTTTAAAGATCTTGGAAGAACAAGATCTTTACAAAGGGTTATTTTTAATTGAGAAGCCTTATGTTAAAAATGTGTAGTTCTCTTTTTAAATTTTATGTATTAGTTTTTTCAATCATTGAGTTGGTTCAAATTTTCAAAAGTGGGTGATGAAAATTATGATGCTCAGAACCTTTGTTTCCCCCTGAATTCACTTCATTTATATATTATTCTTTAATTAATGGCTTGATATCTACATGTAAGACATCTACAGGTAATTGCTTGATTTCTACAGGTAAAAGTTGTCCCAAAAATGTAGTATTGAAGAGATTTTTTTTGTATGTATTTAATTTTTAAGTAGTGGTTTTAAGTTTAAGATTTAAGTATGGTGAAGAAAACGGTAACAAGCACACAATCAGTCGAAGTAAAGGATGGATACTATATGGAGGACTTGCCTTTCTGTGCTAATTTGACTAATTTTAACGTAAATCCCTAATGGAGGCTGTTGTATATGCCTAAGAAATGTGGGGATCTACAGTGGGGAATACTTCAGTGTGTTGGCTACAAACATCTTTGTTTATAAATTTAATAGAATTGTGTTACTTGAATATTCTTTCTTTTGTTAGAGTTCAATGCTGGTTCCACTTGTACTCTTGGAAAAATTAATTATTTTCTTTTACAAATACCCTTTTTATTTTTGGTGGTAAACCAGTCGTGGAGCGAACAGTGTGTGCTTGTCAGTTTTCTTTTTTTTCTAAGGGCTAAACCAAGTTAGAATTTAGGTAGCTATTTAAGTGCTATATTACAAATTGATAATGTACTTTTTTATGAATAGGTGTCCCTTATTTTGCCATATTAAGGTAGCGACAACCGAAAACAACTTATAAGTAAAAAAGGAGGTCTTAGTTGTCAACAAATGATTTCATCAGTTATTCACTAAACAAATTGAAGGTGACTGCAAATACAAGAACTGTGGAAATGAAAGCAATAACAGAAATTGTGAAATAATGTATGCATGTTACAGTGCATTGTTGGGAACTCAGTATTGTTATCAATTCAACAACTTCCTCTGTTCTCAAGTTCGTCAGAAACACAGACAACAAGTCACAGCAAAGGTGCTCACTTTAACGCACGCTATATGGCAGCGCTTCCTAATGTATAATCTTATCACGCTTTCTCAAATTAATCTGCGCAAGGAATTATTTTAAACACCATCAGAATAAAGAATCAAACTGCAAAACATCACATGGTGTGACTTCCTCTGCTTTCTCGTGAGTATGTGCCATCCCTTATTCTATTTATATTTGTTTATGTTAAATATAGTTTTTTATTTGTAAAGTTATTTAATTTTATTTATAATACTTTATATATTATAATAGTATCGGATTTCCATTGATGTTTTAGCTTTTATTCACTTAGCTCAGTTCTGTCCCATGTTTTGTTTACACTGATTTTGCTGTACTTGATTCATGTAGTGTATATATTATAGTATACTATAGTATAAAGTATATTCACATGATGTTTTATTAACAAAGTTCGGGAGGATCACGTTCAAATAATCTACCCACTCAGCACGAAACGAGGCATATTACCTATGTTCTTCGACAATTTTCCCCTGACTCCTCTTTAAGCTAAAACCATTTTAAAAATGATTTTGTTCATTCTGTAGTACAATTATCATACAGTTTTTAATGACACTATGTGAATTAATTGGTTAAACTACTATATCAGTATACTGTTAGATAATGAAAATGGGGGAAACAAGTTATTGTTATTTGTCAACTACACACATAAGCTGTGCTTTTTAAACTTATGTCTGTTGAAAGTCCGTTAAAATACTAATGGGGCGCATTTTCATGACCCACAAACCCGCTTTGGGGATACTCAAGGCAAAAAACCACTGCATTAGCTTAAACCTGGTAAACAGATCTTTATGATATTGTTTTGTTATATTATCTTTTCATTCCATGTTCGGATGTGCACCTATAAGTAAGGAAATGTAAAAAAAATATTGAGATTTTTTCGATTCTTATTCACTCAGCTATATGGTAGTTGAATATAATATGGCCATTGAAAGCTGAGGTAATTTGCTTGGTTTTTGAACAGCCCCTGTGGTGCTATTTGAAGCACTGGTCTCTTATTTAGAGATCCATACTGAGTTAAAAGAATATGCTTTATGACACTACATGCACGTTTAGAGGATTTAAAAGTAGATTTGCAACAAAGAAACCCATCATGTATGTTTACAGTAAATGAAGACTCTGATGAGGACAGAGTTTCACATACAATAGATTACTTGTGCATTCTGTAAGTGCAGAGCAGCTTATAGACCGGCAAACATTCCCATGAATATAAATGAAGGACCTTCACAGGTGCTGTATGGTGGAAAGCTTTGTGCATGCATATGTTTGAAGGCATGGAAGAGTGATTAATGAATGTTGTTTTAGTAAAGCTGTAGGCTGTAAGTGGGTTAGTAAGCTTGCTGATTAAATAAACGGACACAATTATATGAACTATAAACTATAACCTTTTCCATCTGTTCAGTTGTTCTTACATTATGTTTACAAATTGTGTTTGGTTCAGATTGTGGCTGATTCAATTATTTTTGCTCTTTGAGGTCTAAGATTGGACTAAAATAAATATTATATGATGCTGTTGCCTACAACTTACATCTGTATATCAGAATGAAAAGATGGAGACATTTATACGAGTGTGTGAAACTGCTGAGACTTTTATTCAAGACTAGCACTCCATCTTGTGGCTATATACAGTAGCTTAAACCAATAGGCCAGTGTTTGGCTGGTTAGCATGTATGCAATTTTATTTTGATATGCAGCATTTAAATGTCCAATATTTCTTTATATTGTCGTAAACCTTTTTTCAGCGAGTGACTGGTTTTTGACGGAAAATGACTTAGCCAGTCTGTTGCTTGCCACTTCACAGCTCAGCATTGTCACGGGATTGTGTGCAGTCTTGTTGTGCGATCAATGAATCAGCATTGTCATGTCAGAAAATCATTTTCCTGCAGCCAATGAGCAAAAATGGCAGAATTAAAATGACACACTGTCCAGGGTGATTGATAACAGCCTTTGTGTTGAATGGGAATGCTAACTGCTATTGCTAGGTATTGGCGTAAACTTGGGTTACTGGTTAAATTTAAGTTTAATTGTATATTAAGAAAAATCTTATTATTTTGTTTTACTGTTCATCACCTTATAACTTAAATGTTTGATATTGACAATCTATCTGTCTGTCTGTCTTTCTACAGTGACATTAATAAGAAATATTTCTTAAGAAGCAAATCAGCAAATTGAATGACTTCTGAAGGATCCCAAAGACTCATTCTAATTCAATAATTCAGAAAATTTAGCTTTGCCATCACTGGAATAAATTACATTTTAAAATATAGCCTATTAAATTAGAAAACTGCTTTAAATTGTAGTATTTCACAATATTATATTTTTTTTACTGTACTTTTAATCCAATAAATGTAACCTTAGTGAGCATAAGAGACTTCTTTGCAAACATAAAGAAAATATTACCAACCCCAAACTTTTGAACGGTAATGTATATAGCTATTTTTCATATACATAAATTTCAGTGTCTTCTTGGAACTTATATGTCTGAAATTGAATTCCATGGCACAGTCAATGTTAAAGGGATACTCCATTTTGGATATTTTTTGGAAATAGGCTCATTTACAACTCCCCCAGAGTTAAACAGTTCAGTTTTACCATTTTTGAACCCATTCAGCCGATCTTCTGATATTAAGAAGAACATCAGTAACTAGACAGTTTCTGGTCTCATTGACTTCCATAGTATATTTTTTTCCTACTATGGAAGTCAATGAGACCAGAAACTGTCTGGTTACTGATATTCTTCTAAATATCAGAAAAATGGCTGAATGGATTCGAAAACGGTAAAACTCAACCGTTTAACTCTGGGGGAGTGGTAAAATGAGCCTATTTCCAAAAAAAAAGTGGAGTATCCCTTTAATTCTTTAAACAAATACTTATGATCAAGGAGGTCATTTCAAATTATTTTCCACTAGATGTCAGTGTGAATCCGTTCATTGAATTCCATAGCATGTGGCTTGCTGAATTAATAAATACCAACTGGATGCTTTCCAAAATGTATCTGTTTTTGTATCAATGATTGGTTGTATTTTTTTCTATATGGAAGTATAATGTATTGTAAATACAGACAGATTTATATCAGCATGGGCAGTTAACAAAGTCATGTTGCTCTGTATGGCTCTTCTCTCTGTTGTTGTGTTGCCTCTCTGCAGTGTTGTGATAAGGCATCTCCTTTCATAGCTCATCGGCGTATGTGAGTACTACTACAAAAGCAGAGCTGAGGGCTGCACTGCACATGATGTGCTTCATAGGCTGACACTGTTCCATTTTGTTCTGGCTTTTTTTGGCAGTAATTAGCCTCTTGTTGCTATGGTTGTGGGCTACAGTGTTGCAGTGCTTGTGTTAGATGAAGCAGCCAGACGTTGAAAAGACGTCATGTCGTTAGTAGCAATCGCGACAGTGTGAAACGCAGACACACTCACAGACAAGCGTGCGTAATCACAGAAATGTCGTAAAGTAACCTGCAATATTGGAACGGTGTAATACTTGGGATTCTATGGTCCTCATTCAGTGCTATTTAAGAAGGATTAGATGTGATATTTTGGTCCTGTAATCAAACGTGACACCAGAAGCAGCGTGTTTATGAGGGAAAAAAAATTTTGACCAAACTTTAACCAATCTTCAGTCAAAGGGTGGACATGCCCAGCTCATTTATAATGGCATTTATAATGGTTCATTTATGAACAAGTTTTGGTAACTGAAATAAAAATGCAATCATATAGAAATATTAAATGATATATTTAAACTATATGATAAATGCTGCCTTGGTAATTAATTGAAATAAAATAAGTTTGAGATGAAATGCTAACATACCTAAAACTGAAAACAAAAACAAAATGATAATTTTAATATACAATAATTGATTTCATGTATTTGAGAGTGTATATTCAAAATAAAATAAATATTATAATGTTATATATATATATATATATATATATATATATATATATATATATATATATATAAATTAACTGTGGCATGTCAGTGTTGTTTCAGTGAAGTTGGGCTGTAACAGACTTTACTGTCCACCATGGGGTGCTAGAAATATTTTCACATAAGAAAAGGAGAGTGTTTGTGAAGATGACAACCTTAATTTTAAAAATACCGTCTTTAATTTTATCTACTGATAGTGATAATGTAATAATAGGAAAAAAAGAAAATAATATTATTACTAATCTTTAACATGACCTTCATACTTATAGTTCAGTCAAATAATCTGCTTCACTGAATCGTCATTCTTTTTTGAATTTTCACAATATCACAATAACTGAATAGAGTACTTTTTGTTTGTCATCACCTGTTTGACGTAATGACATTACCTTGACAACCATGCACACATAGAGGTTACCATGGTAACTAAAATTAGCAGCACCTTGGAGTGGCTCTTCTTTGTACTTGCCAAGTCAAAAAAAAAAGAAGAAAAATGATTAGGTTCACAAGGTACACAAGCAAGAGCAATGTTGTATGTTTGCATATATATTTTGCATATATATATATATATATATATATATATATATATATATATATATATATATATATACTTCTGTCCTTTCAGGTAGCAGGTTTCTGCCTGATCTTCATGTCAACCAGACACCTCCATCTGTCATGATCGACTGTATCTTTCTTCTCTCAGCTACACCACTCAATGTCTGTCTTGATGGTGTCTTTCCAGTGGTGTTTCTGCCTTCCCCTCCTTCTCTTTCCTCCTACTTGCGTCTCCACGGCTCTCCTTATGTCCGCCTCTTCGTCTCTCCGGCACACTGTGTCCAAACCACTGTAGCCTACTTTTCCTCATCAGATCTTGTATTGGTACTTGTGCTTGTTTCCTTGCCTCTTCATTAGTTTGGTGTTCCTCTAGACTTATTCCAAGACAGTACATCAGCATCCATCTCACAGGATCCTATCTTGTCTGCCAGGTTTATGGGCCATGTCTCACTTCCGTATAATAGGGTCGGTCTTATGGCTGTCCTAGAGATGAGTGTTTCTTAACTTTGTTGGTATTTTCTTATTGCACAGAACTCCTGTCTGTCGTCTCCATCTATTACATGCTTTGCTTATCCTCAACTCTACCCCTTTCCCACAGCCTCAATCTTGGTGGATGGTAGTTCCCAGGTATTGGAAGGCTATTTGTTGGTGAAGATTTGCATGCTTTGTGCTGTCATACTCTCTCAATCGTATACTCTCTTCTCTTCCAGTAGATGGCACGTGTTTGGTCTTGCTTCTGCTTAGCTTCGGTCCAGCTCCTTCTAGTTTTTCCCTCCATATCTTTAGTCTCCTCTCTAATTCCTCTCTATCCTCATCACTTATAATAACGTCATCCGCAAACAGCATTGCCCTCTCGTATATCTTCCGTGATCACATCCATAATAAATTATGAATAGTAGTGGGCTGAGTGCTGAACCTTGGTGCAGTCCAATCTCAATCTCCATCTCCTCTCTCCAACATTGGTAATAACCTGCATCATGCAGTCCCTTTACATATCTTTGATGATCAGTGTATATCTCTGGGACCTGTCTTAACCTGATGCAGTGCCAAATCAGGTCTCTTGGTATTGTGTTGTATGCTTTTTCCTGGTCTGCTCCATGTTAAATTCTCTATATTTCACCTGTAGCTTCCTCAGGCAGAGCTCATGGGCTCGATGGTTGATTTTTCCTTTCTGAAATCCATATTGGCTGTCGCTGATCTGGACCATGCGTCTAATTCTCGCTTCTATCACCCTCGCCCATAACTTGAGAGAGTGGTTTAGGATCTTAGAATTCAGAATTAATCACATGATCTATGATAGTTGGATACTGTCCCAGTGGATTATTGATAAGAAGAACATTTCATTCATCACATGGTCTCATATTGATATTTTGAGTTTGGTATTCGTCCATTGCTTTGAGCAAAGATGTTTGATTGATTGAGCACTAGAGACAAATAACTCGTCCGTTTTCCTCCTTTGGATTTTGACTTGGACATTTTGAGCATAGGTTATTAAGGTCACTGGTCGTCACCTCACTACTACTAGTCACTATATCGTTCACCAATAAGACTCTTTATTAGGTTTAAAGTCTTAAATCATCTAAAAAAAAGCCTCAAATTAAATCCCAGTGCCTGTGTGGATTGCATTGACAGTGAAAAATGAAGGTTATTTTAGCTGTGGCATTTCGGAGAGCTGTGTGGTTGTCACATGATATCACTGAGGTAGATTCAGATTCAAAGCATTTTGTGATGTTTTCCTACACTAAAGATGAATGATGCATGACAGTGCTCATCACTCACCCCTGCAAACACATTTACTGGCTGTGTATCTAGAACCCTGAATTATTGTAATTCTGAACATGTTTTAGTTTTGTGTTTATTATTTTATTTAACCACCAGTATGTTATTTAGCCACTGCAGATCCGTCATGAAAATCAAGACACATTGGGATCCACATTGTTTAGTCAGTTTTTGCTACAGTTACTATAATAACAGATGGGATCTCTCCAGGTCTACTGCACCAGTGGCTTGACCATACTGACATTTTCAACCTCAGATCACTCTTGGTGTATGTGCATGTTTCAGCATGATGCTGGAGAGGAGCAGGGGAATTGTGGATGGCAGTAAGGCTGAGTTGCTTAAAAGTGTGGAGAGTAGTGTTGCATCACCTTGTGCCTTCTGGTTCACGCACCTGTGCTTTGTATGAAGGCCACAGCTGCTGTGGGTTACACTGCTCTTTTGATGAAATGGAAATTAACTTTCATTTAAATTTCTGAGCGTTCTGGACACTGGAATGAGAGAGCCAAGTACTGTTACAGCTTCAGTTGACTTGTTAAGTTGACTTTGGAGAAATTAAAATGAGACAATTGTTGACATCATACAGAAAGAGTACAGCATAGAATTTATGATTTTTATTGGACTATTTTGGTGAGAAATAATTGCATTGAATGAGTTTGGAAATGTGTTCTATATATGAAGAGTTCAGATGCAAAAGCCTCTAAATGCCATTTGAAATTTTCTCCTAAAATGACCATTTTTATCAAACTTGTATATTTAAGTTCAGTAATTTCACTTAAATGACAATTAATAGGTAATCTTCATTGCCATTTAAGTGAAATTACTGAACTTAAATATACAAGCTTGATCAAAATGATCATTTTAGGAGAAAATTTCAAATGGCATTTAGAGGCTTTTGCATCTGAACTCTTCACACACATATATATATATATATATATATATATATATATATATATATATATATATATATATATATATATATATCCAAAATCCAAATTTTGGCTTTGAAAAAACAGCACAAAAGTAAAGATTACCTGGTCCTGGGTAGCAAAACATGATGTTTGTGAATATTCATTTTACTTGCCTGGGAGTATCAAGCACTGCTTTAGCTTGGCATCCTTTTCATTGCGTCTTCAGTCCCTGTACATCACCTGAAAACTCCATGAGCTTCTCTGAAAATCAGTTAGCTCAGAACAAATGGCACCAATGATGATCCTATTCTAGAGCATCCTATTCAAAGCATCCCATTTTGATCTCTTATGCTATCAAAAACATTCATCTCTTAATTATCCCAAATTGATGTCAAACGGCTTTTGTATGTCAATCATGCGCATCACAATGTACCGAGTACATTGCAGAAAAGCAAATTAGATATGTGAGCTACAGTGTAGGGGAAGTTTATTGGTCACACGAATTTGGAACCACATGACGGTCAGTGAATGGTGACAGAACATACATGATTTTTTTTTAAATGCTATAGTGAATAGTCTGTTCATACTCACTTCCCTAAGGAACATCTCTGGCTTCGTAGCCATGTCATAGTGATCTCCAGAGCTGAAACATGTTTCTAATCTGGGCATATTAACCTGAAGCTCTGCTCCACTAAATGAAATGAATGAGGGAGCATGTGATTTGGGATAAAGACTTGGCCTCGTTAAGAGAGCTAATGTAGAGTAGACCCTTTGTTGAATTGTCACCATTCAGACATAATATCTTACAGTGTTCACGAAATAACCATATTATGCACTTATTAAATGCAGTGGCAGTTACTTAAAATTCTAAAACTAAAAATTTAAAAACAATAATTTGTCACAGAGCATTTGCAAACTTGAACTGGTAGCATGAAGGCTGACTTTGAAATTTTTATTATTTTTTTATTATCGTATAAATATCTGACTGTGTGTTGTGGCAGAGCTGTGAAGCCTTACAAAAGAGACAATTAATCTTTTCTGTCTGTTATAGGGAAACATTTCAGTCTTAGGTTTTAGTATATCAAGTATTTGTTGCCATTCTTATTTTTTTATTAAATATTCAATATTTTTTAAAGCTACACTGTGTGATTTTTACCCCCATCTAGCGGTGAAAAGGTATATGACCTTCCAGTGAATATTAGTTTCTGTTCCTCTCAATTCCGATTTCGTTTTAACTCCTACGGTGGCCAATGTAGTCCAAGATTAACATGGCTTCCAGTTCGACCTCGTCCATGAGTGTTAACTCAAATGTAAACGCGAAAGGCGAAGCTTGAATTAACGGGTATGTCCCTCTTTGGCTAATGTACTTTCAAGATGGAGGGGCAACATGGCGACCGACATTAGAACCCCTTACCCGTATGTATTTTCAATGGCATATTATACACTCACGAGAATACTTTATTACTTGAACGAAGTAAATATACATTAATGAGCACATATATTTTTGAAATAACTAAGTGTTTTAGCTAAGAATAAACTAAAAGAGTTACACAGTGTAGCTTTAATGGTAGCTGCATTGCTGTTATTCATTTTAATTGCAAAAAAATAGTAAATGGTATTACAAACAAAATTATTTTGTATAATTGTATGTATATTAAGTATAATTGTATGATCAAATTCCTCAAATACATTTTTAAATGAAATAAAGTCCCTTTGGAGAAGGCTTTGTAATACTGTAGCATGTAGAAAATGAATTGTTGACAAAAAGGACTTTGAGATTTACAAATGTAACTTGACCTAAAACTCCTATACGTGAACATGTTTTTGATCCTGAGCTATAATAAGTGGACAGACTTGGGAAAAATACACACAGTCCACACAGTTTAAGAGTTCAATGCAGAAAGATGCTTTCTTGCTGCCAGACTATGTAGTTATCAGCAGAAGCTAATGCAGCCATGTTAAACAAACCATTACCTTGTGGACAGAATTGGAAATGCTGAAGTACTTTCTGGTTTTGTATTTTTCAATACTTACGTTACGCCTCCAGTGTCTGGCTCTTTTATCATGAGTAATCTGTGAATGAGATCTAAATGTCACCCTATAGATGAGACTGCAGACCATCAGCCAACATTTCTCGTACTTCCTCTTTGCCCTTCCCCATCTCTTCACCACATAAAGATTTACTCCCCCGTTTGGAATAAAGACTCCTCTGTTTGCATAGACCCTCGTCTACAAACTGCACAGCTGCCCATTTGGGATTTCCAGCTACTGCCAATGCAATCTCAACTAGATGTCAGTAAATATTTATCCTCCTCACAATTAAAGCAGTAATGACAAAAGGTCAGTGAGAACCGCTGCCGTCTGACTGTTTTTTAATGAAGAGGTTATTAGATTGTTTTAGATTAGAACTGATGGGCTTGAAATCGCTTGTGGTTCTGTGATCCAGTTTCTGCTTAAATCTGTGGGAAATTGACATAAAACGAGGAGAGAGAAAGCCTTGAAGAGTACCATGGAGGTTTAGTTTAACTTTGTATTTATTCCTGTAATTTCATTTAAAAAATATAACCTTGGAGCAAATGGAACATAAATTGATCCTCCAATTAAAATGGAAATCCTTGGGATTGGTTTAGGGTACTGTGCTGAAGCAGGCATATATAATGTAATCAAAGGGGAATCACTTCAAAATCAGTTCACTAGCACTCAAGATGAGAGTGAGAAAGACTCTTCACCTCCCTATATATCGTCTGTCCTTCTGCACAGTAACCATCTTATTTCAAATCATTGGTTTGCAGATCCAAGAAAATATATCGGTTACCTGACGTAACCCCGGTTCTCTAGTAGAGGGAACAAGTATTGCGTAAGTTAGCTTAACGCTACGGGCAGTGCTCGAAGTAGGGCGGTACTCACCGGTACACAGTACCAGCTCTTCTACATTTTACTCTTAAGCGTACCTGCACTTTTTCTTGCGGACCGCTACTTCTCGCATGTAAAAAAAGAAAAAGCGTGACGGCCGTTTAACCCCTTACACTGCGCACATCTCCGGCGCGTTACGGCTGTGAAACGGCAACCGGAGCTGATCGCGGCCACCGCAAGCATGAGCAGTGCGTATTTTTTTCGGTTTGCATGTTAATCAATGAGTACATTCACACTGCAAGGACGAGCGTCACGTGAGGAGTGAAGCGGGAGTCTAGTTTTGTTATTAACAAACTTAACAAACTTCAAGAATCAAGTTTATTAATGACCAACTTTTAAAAAGAGAATTTTGCTGTGTCAAGAAATGCGCCCAGACACGACTTAATAAATTTATGTTGTTAATAAATAATGATATCATTAGCCAATGACATAATTATTATTATTATTATTCAATTCTACTGATAATAATAATACAAAATAATAATGATTTACAAATGTTTATTATATAATAAGATTATTTTTATATTATAATTTCTTTTCGATTTTGAATAAAAAAAATTATTGCACACCAGAAAATAATAGTTAATATAATTCCTAAATTTAACTGGTAGCCAATGCTTAGAGGCCAGAATATGTGAAAGTGATTTTATTTTTGTTGCAATTTGACAGTCAAATAAGCATTAAAAAGCAAACATTTTGCTACACACACTCACTTGTCAATGACAGTGTCATTTGATCAGAATAATAAAGAAAGATCTTACATTCACATACTCGCCCACACACATAGCGGTGTAGATTTATGTTCATTCATCGGCGACCGTTGGCACCTTGTGACCTGCATGGCTAATGGAGTCTCTGCATTATTAACAAAGCTCTTCATACTGTGGCTCTGCAGCTGCCCGCACGCCGCCCTTGGCAATGCTAGCTAGCCCCATGCTACACAGAGACCCCCTGTCATAGCTTCTCAGCACTGAAGCGCTACAGTGCATCAAAAAAAGCCAATAACTACTTAGCATTTGTGCCAGTGTCATACTTTATTGACTACCTTTTGGACTTGGCCAATCGAGTTAGCGGCGTGTGCTTGCTGTTAGCTCAGCTTGATGGGGGCTACATAATTTTAGGCACGTTGGCCGTAGGTTTGACTAATGGATCTGCCCAAACGACGAGCTTGGTATAGTGTGACTTCAAATGGCTTGCAGTAGCATCAAATATTTACCAGCCATGCTGCTTTTCCACCTGCTCTCCCTCTGCTGGAGCGTAGCGGAGTGCGTGTGATCCAGCAACATACCACCGTGTTCGCTGTTTTTGGACGCCGCTAGGAAGAGTATTGACCTCGGTTCCCGGGCAGGGACGGTTTGCAGGTCTCTGATGAACAACTTTGGCCACAGAATATGTGGCATGATAGTATCAGTTTCTTTTTTGAGCACCAGTTGAGAACAGGGCAGATGTTCTGCTGGTCTTTGGCTTCAGTTCTTTTGTCTGAAAGCAAAATAGCTGAGACTTCCTTTCAGAAAGATATAATAAAATGGTGTCATGTGGCCCAAATCAAAATAATTGCATTGATTTGAGTTCCTTTTTTCAGGTAAATGTTTGAAATCAGATGTATTTGTATAAGTGCTGATGGTCTCATACTCCAATAACAAGAAATACGTAGCTGCCTTTGGGAAATTGATGTTTCAGAGTCGTCAGAGCTCCTTCGGAGAAGTAAACCTAATGTATTTAAAATACTGTCAATGATACTCAATTCATGAACAAATGGCTAAATGGCTCTCTTTGTGAATAGGCAATTGAATCATTGGTTCACCCGATTGATTCACTCAACATGTTGATTTATTCAGAATTTAAACGCAACAGTTCTGCTCTTAATAGGTAATATTTTCATTGGCCAAACTAAATAAAAGCAGACAATATTATGTCTAATATATAACACAATAGTAACTATTTATTGAACTATTGTAATAAATCAATATCACATTTGCACTGCTATTTGTGATTTGACTGCTATTTGTCTGCTCATTTTGTTTGCAACGCCCAACCTCCAACGATCCAATCAATTCATGAGGGACAAAATCAAGCCCTGCCCTACATTTTTTTCTAATTTCAGAAGCTGTTTCAGTTGGACATACTGTACATCACGACAAGGAAAAAATGACAATCTCAACTTCCGTTTCACACCGACTTTAACTATATCATGATATAAGGAGTCAGTAACTCATAAAGGGGCATATTTGCCCTGACATCTTGAATTTTAAGGGCATTCTATCATTTGAGATGAAAGAAGTCTGTCTTTTTCATCTGAAGATCCAGTTATGACATTTTGACTAAACATTACGATTAAACGACATCACAAAAATGTGGAAAATGAAACGTATAGTCATGATACAATCAATAGCATGCGTTTAAAAAAATAGATCATTTTCATTTCATTTCAATGTTGCTACTTAATTTCAACTGTTTTCTGACATGCTTTTTTATTCAATATTTTTTTTGCCCATGTCAGTTTATCGATTTCAGCCGCTGCTTTGCATTGCATAAAATGTACCCTAAACAAATTTATTGATTGCTTGATTGATTGATGTCATACATCATACTCTGAGCGTGCCAGAATAAGTTATGATATGGACCAGACCTTTTGCTACATGAGACTATAAGCATGGTTCTTTCCTGAAATGCTCCAGTTTTACTTGTTTCCCTTTACTTATATTCTGATTAATATTAACAGCAAAAATCTATGCACTCAAAGCACCAGGAGCATTTTATTGGTCAAGGAAGAGTGCGTGCCTGAGGCATGAGCTAAATCAACATGACTATGTGTGACACTGAGGAAGATGAGGGAGTCCAGAGGAAAGATGAGAAAGCTGATATACAGTAAAAGAGAATACGCTTCGGGCTGCTTGAAGATATTACAGAGAAACATGAAGGCTCACGGGAGTGCGCTTGAGACAAATACGGAAGGACAAATAACCACAGTCGTTTTTCATTTAGGAACCACTTAAATTGTTTGCTTAAATCCAGCAGAAATATTGCAGCACAAGTCGTGTAGCGTTCTTGAATTCTGAATATCATTTTGACATTTTAGCATTAAAATGCAACATCCACAATAGTGATGAGTTAATTTACCTTTTGTTCTTGGTGGCAGCTAATCAAAGCCGTTGCGTGATAATGCTGATATTAAAATATGTACATGAAGTCATACCCTCATTTAGCTGAGTGAAGTACCAAGGGGGCTAAAAAAAAGAGCGCAAAGCCAATAAACAAAGACAAAATGGTGTGCTGAGTTTGGATTCAGCATGTTAAATCAAAGACAATTACAACTGCGCTGCTCTGTCCCATGTTAATGAGCCCAGCTCTGAATGAAAGGAGGAATAAATCATGGTTCAGAAAACACATTTGAGGCTCCCGCTTTTCAGAGCCTTGTGTGTGTGTTTATTGATAGACCAGCCGAGCATCACGACTAACATCAAAGCAGCTAGACAAAAGGGATTCACTCTTATATGTTCTCCGATTCTTAGGGCCGTGTGTGTTATAATGACGGCGGTCTGAAAGAGAGATAGAGAGAGCGCAAATGAGAGGGGGAGAGAGAGGGAGAGAGAAAAGGGAGGGAATAAAGCAGTCGGTACAAGGCGCAGTTGAGGAGAGCAAGAGCCACAGTATACAGAGCAGCGTATGAGACGATGACGAGAGACGCGCAGTGAAGGTGAACGGAAGAATAAAACACGAGGGATTGTGAAAAAGCAGAAGAGGAAAAAAACGGTGCATGACGAGGGAACTGGATTCACAGCTGAGTCCGGCTCATTATGAAAAGGATCCGTTGCAGACTACAAGCAGGCTTGCGTGAATGGAAGAGACACTAGATCTGTAGATAGCGGAAACAGAAGTGCAGGGGATGGTTGGGCTGCATGGGCTCTGTTGTTGGCTTCACTGCTGCTGTCCTACACCGCTACACTCGAAACCCTTTCAACACTCTCAGATATGAGCTCCAAACACTCATCGGACTGGATCCCTTACAGGTACATCTGTTTATCGGTGAGCTTGCATGTGTTTGGTTGGAGATGATATATGTGATAGGGGATCGAGGATGATGAATGGATAATGCTGGCAGGGCTGCAAAGGTGACAAAGGCGATTCTCTCGTCCTTGTACTCTTGGGTTTCTCATGCAGCACGCAGAGCTACAGAGTATGTGAGTGTCCAGTTGTGCAATTGCCGCTGAAGTTTTTGTTTATATCAGCTGGTCGAATACAATATCTATTACAGGACTATAACGATAAAGATGGGCCGTTGGTTACGGTCACTGCTGCGTTATCACTATACCGACTGTTTATGTTGATCTTGTATGTTTATGCTTTTAGAACTTTTTGAAACAATTTTTTTAGACTAAAATGCTAATTAGGTGGCTAGAATAGGTACAATTTTGTTAGAGTATGAGTTATAACATTTTAGTTACGTTTTGTACTATTGTGGTATATTTTCCAAAAAAGGTGTGAATTTATAGTTTTTATAATGAATATTGCTGGTGCATTTATTTGGTCAAAAATACATTAAAACAGTAATATTGTAACAATCTATGTAATTCCTTTCTATTTTAATATATTTTAAAATGAAACTATCCACCACTTCAGTGTTACACGATTCTTCAGAAATCAGTCTAATATGCTGATTTGGTGCTCAAGAAATATTCAGTTTTTATCAATGTTGAAAACAGTTGTGCCGCTTAATATTTTGTGAAAACTGGATTATTTGATGAATAGAAAATTCGAAAGAACAGCTGTGACTCGAGGGGATCCATTCGCAGCATTTATTAGAATGGTCAAGACAGGCAGGGTCAAACTCAACAGAGAAGGCAAGGCTGAGACAGACAAACCAGCTAGACAGGCAAAGGGTCGATGCAGGCAGAGAGAATCAGAGTCAGGGCAGGCATTGAATGGTCAGCAACAATAAACAATCCAAATGTCAAACACAGTAATCAAACTCGGGGAAAAACGCTCAGAAATGATATCCAGGAAAAGTCAAGACTTCGCACTGGTGTGGTGTGTGGAGGTGGTTTGTAATGAGATGCAGGTGTGTGTGTGTGTTTGGTGTAATCAGTTCAGGGAGGTGCATGATGGGACATGTAGTGCAAGTTAACTCAGGAAGCGCGTGGCTAATCGTTATTTAACAGTACTGTAAACTTATTTGCTGTCACTTTTTATCAATTTAATGCACGCTTTCTGAATATTATTAAAGAAAAATATTTTAAACTGTAGTGTTAATATGTATTATTTTAATTCCATATTTTCCCTCATCATCTCATTATTAAAAATTCTTTGCATATATTTTGCTGACTTGCATTTCCATCTGGTTTGGTGGTCAGTGATTATCACTGTATATATGAGCCATGCTTTTGGTTTATGTTTGCTGTTGAAGGCAGTCTTGCTGCTGCCTCATTGTCATGGCTGCACTGCCTCCTCTTGTCTCTCATTGGCTCTTGGTTGCTATAAGTTACAAGCCTACTTTCCTCCACTCTTTCTTTGAAAGCACTTGCCGCTTGTTGCAGGGAGCTAAAGGTACCGCTCAACCTACCCTGGAGGGTCTAAGGCTGTCTCTATGGGAGTGTGTGTTGTTTGTGAAGATCTGCCCTCTCCCACACCCCAGTTTCCTGTGTGTGAGGTCTGTGATTGTGACCTGAATGGATTTGAGAAATCTAACAAGCTTTGGCACTGGGGGAGCTTGAGAAACAGTTTGAGAAATGCATTTCTCAAAACCATTCTTGTTTTGAGAAATGCATACATGAGTCGTTTGTTTTATCTGAACCCGAAAACAACAACAACAACAACAACAAAAAACCCCTCAAATGATACAGTTGCTTTTAATTATTTGTTTAAAACTTTTGAAAATACAGTCCTTTACTCATGTCTCTCCACACTTTCTTTCTTCTAAGGAACACAGAACAAGATGTTTGGACCCCATTGACAACATATACTTTTTGGTCTTATTTTAATTATAGAAACATACATCATAAACTGGCAGCACCATTAAAGTAGGGTAGGTGATTTGTTCCAGAATTTGTTTTTTTGTTGTTGTTGTTGTGCTGATCTTCAAATCTTGATAACAATCACTAAGTTAAGTGGTCTAATAGTATTTATGTTGTATGTGGAAGGAGTAGGACCATAAAATGTTTGTCCAATTATTGCATTACTGTCTGAATGCAATGATGTCAGCAATGCATTTCTATACCTCCGCACACCCTGCTCACGTGTCATTTCATGCTATGACTTAGACAGATGTCAGTCGCCGATCACCACAACTAAAACACCAGCCATCTTTAACAGTTCCCCCCTGAACCAAAACAATGAGCTTATGCTGCATTAACACTATAACTACTGTAATTTGGAAGAAATTATAACCTGTGACGTACCCCAAGCGGTTCTTGACTCGAATTTATGCTAAATAGTTATGAATCAGGAACAGATTAGCTTTGCAAGTCAGGTCACCTTCATTTATTGTAGTACATTATTTCAAATTTATTACAGTGCTTTATTTTTTTGTTTCAAAGCAGCCTAATAAACAGGAAAATAACTCTGCAAATTCTGCTGAAAAGCAGCTCTAAAATGACACTACTGTCATTTATTCAGATCAGTTTAGTTCAAGTTTTGTTCTCATCTGATAATATCAGTGTAGTCAAGTCAATAATATTATTAATATTAAAATTCTTTTAAACACAAACTAAGCAAGCCAAAGGTGAGCGTGGCAAGGAACCCAAGCTCCATCAGGTGACAGCAATGGGGAAAAAACCTTGGAGCTCAGTCGGTGGTCCAGTTCTCTTCTTGCCAAATGAGTGCTCTTATAGATTAAATGGGCTCTATGCACGGCGGTATTTCCGATGAAGGTGTAAGATGCTCGAAAACTTCCGCCGATCATAGAGTCCAATGCAATAGAGTGCCGAAGTTATGACGTCACTCTGTAGGCCAAAACGCGGAAGTGAGTTAGCATTGTAGCACTACGGTTCCCTCGCTCTAAAGCCTATGGGATTTTTGAATGGGTTTTTGCTAAATCGCCTGAAATAAGGTCTGTGGTGAACAAAGCTCGAAATATTTTCACGTTTTGATCTATGACATAGAACACACAGTTATAACCTGCTTGTGGTTTTTTAAACTTTATTGTGCCTGATTGTGTTTTTTAAAATCTTTATATAGGCTTCAAAATGTATAAATTTGGGGTTAACTTGTAAAGATTATCTTGATAGACAAAACGTGTAAGGGTCACAACTCTTTGTTAAACACAGATCTTATTTTTTGAGATTTTCCTAAAGTCTATGGGGAAAATGCATTGCTTTTTGATCGAGGGAACCCATGCGCCGCTAGCTTCCGAGTTTCCTACAAAGTGATGTCATCACTTCGGCACTCTATACCGAGAATTTATATTGAATTTTATACTCCATGGTTATACTAAAGAAACGTTAGTCACAAAAACAGATAAAACAGACACTCCTCATTGTGTTTATGCTTCTTTTTAAATTTTTATTAAATAAACATAACTATATATAAAATTACATCTAAACGTATGTACTTTTCGTTTCAAAGACGGGAGGACAGTAAATTTTGAAGACTCTGCCATAATCCCGTCTTCCTCTGTTTTCCTCCGCTTTAATCTCCACAGCCGGAAATGGACGAGCATCCTTGCGTCAAATGCGGAACTTATGCGTGCATATAGCCCATACTGTGTGTTTTCCATATTGTACATTAAAGTCGTGGTTAGCTGCAAAGTAACATTTGAATGAATCATATGTGACTTTCAGGCAATGATTTCCATCCAAAAAAGAAAGTAGGTCAATAGAGGAGCAGCAGTAGGGCGATCTGCTATTAAGTGGCTTGCTTACAGGCAGATTGGTAATGCAGCAAGATCTGGATCTTGGTCTTTGTGGTAGCAGTGAGCACAGGCAGCAAATGTGTCCTTCTCTTATCTCTCCCTCAGTCAGCAGGGCCGTTGGGCCCTTCATGGTATTTTTTTTCCTGGTGTGATGAACATCTCCTCCCCTGCAGATGGGGCTTGCGATGAAAAAAATGTATCGTGCTGGAAGAGCTGAGTTTGCCTCAGCTGGATCATCTGCATCACACGGACTTATTTCACAGTTTATTTGAGGGCCAGTCTGCTCTGTTAGGTCACGGGCCCTACACATGGACACGCACACACACACACAGAGCTCACTGGAGTTTAATAAGGACCTTGTTGTCCTCAAGCATGGAAAGATAAGTACCATTGCCTGTTTTCAATTTTGAGTGCTGTCATGCTAGCGTGCTCGTACATAAAGAACACATGCATTTTTAAAGAGTCCTTACAGTGTCCACATACTGCTACAGTCTAAGAACTTTGTCCAGATCAGAAAATGTTCTCTAAACAACAGCAGCATTTTTTTTATTATATTAGATGGGTAGATATTTTTTTAAAGTTTTTCCTTCATCGAAATGTCCTTGTATAGGCTGAAAAAAAATTGCAGTCCAGAGCCTTAAATTGATCAATGTAGTACACTTTTGTACCTAAAGGGTGCATATTGGTACGTTCATGGTACATATTTGTACCATTAAAGGTCCTATAAGCGATGTCGGGGCAAAACATTTTTTGTCACGTAGAGCAAACGTCTCCTCACTATCGGCTAGCTGCCTGTCCCCTAAACACACTGTAAAAAAACGCGGTCTCTGTAGACACCACAGGCTCCACAAACGGCAACAAAAACAATCATGTCTTACCCGGACCACGAAACCTAACAAACAGTGTTCCAGCCAATCCCTGACAAGAAGTATTTGAGGGTGGGTCTGGGGGTTAGTGCGCGTGCACATGAAGGGGTGTGTGTGTGAAGGAGAGACGAGCGTCAGAGGGAAGTTTGAAAAATGCCCGAGACACGACGAAAGAGACGTCGTTCTGAAGAACAATTTAAAAATAAGAAGGAGTCGGATAAAGAACGTGCGAAGTTCCGAATTTACATCGGTAGCAAAGCTTTTGAACGATGGTGAGAACTCCGGCGGCAGAAGGGCTTCCAGTGCGACGGTTACAATTATTTCAGGAAGCACGGAAGGGAGGGGGAGGAGATGAGATGCGGAGGAGGTAGGGTCTAGCTAGCCTCCGATTTGTTTGAAAATATTGCGAACGTCAACACTCCCAGGATCGCTTAGAGGACCTTTAAGGTACCAAAATGCACCCTTTAGGTACAAAAGTGTACCTTTTGAAAAGGTACCGCCCCAGTGACAGCTTTTGTACCTTTTTTTCTGAGAATATGTGATGCACTTAGTAAATTTAATTAAGAAAAGAGAGGATCAAAATAAGAGTCTCATTGCAGATGGAAAGCACTGAGAAAAAAAGATGCATGAAGATGTGGTGCTGAAAAAACAAAACTACCTCAAAAGTTTAATTGACCTACTTCATAAATGAACTGTGCAGTAGTGCTGTGTAAATGCATCCAGACTCCGTAAATGCATTCACCCGGTAGAAAATACATACATCAATAATTATTCAAACTTACAAGTTGTGATTCTGAGGAGCAAGGTAGGGCCCATCTTTCACGAGCAAGTGTTTTGCAAATCGCAAGTTGTTCGCGGGCGGGCAAAGTACAACATAGGCAGGCATTATGCAAATGTATCTTCTTTGGATACAAACCCTGCTGTAGTGCATTTGTACTTTGTTTTGTTTGAGAATTAACAGGTAAAAGTAAAGAATACAAATTGGCAAACATTACTTTCTGATTCCGATACACTCGTACAGTGAAACACCCACATACACACACACACACACACAAAGACACAGTGAATTGTCACTGTCATCAGTGAAGCTTGATGGTGAGGGAGAGAAATTCTCCCGCACATTGTAGGCAGCTGTCAGCACATATCAATTTATCTCTCATCCCTTGTTGACCCTCATTAGAAGCGCTCTGTTTATGTCATTATCTGCCAATCTGATGGGAACTGACACCCTTGACTGCTGACATTAGGCAGTATGCTTTGTGCATGTGTGCATGTATATTAGCTTTAGGAGGAGAGTCATGAATTTGTGCAATTACGCATTACTATTTCTGGATCCTGCGGTTTGTGTCAGTTTGTGAGTGTACTGGATAATAGGTGTCTACATTTCTCAATGATTTTGTGCCCATGTGCATGTGTGATAGAATTGGTGTCAGTGTTGGCAGTCTAAGAGTGAAATTTCTCAGGTTTAAATAGGAAAGTAGAGACTTTTAGTTGGGCGCTGGAAGATCCTTCTGAGCGAGAAAGGGAGAAAGAGATAATCCTCTTTAAAAGACAAGCTTAATGCAACATGAATTTCCATGCTGGTTGGTATGCTGCTGGTTTGAAAGTAGCCAACGTAGCCATACTGTTTTCCAAAATGTGTCTGTCTGTCTGTCTATCTATCTGTCTATCGATCGATCTATCTGCACTGTCAATCTCCTTCTGTCATTCTGCCAAAAAGTTCTGACTTTTTTTTTGTATCTTTCTGTTAGTCTGCCTGTCTGTCGCTCATGCTGTCTAGTTTGTCTGTGTCATTCTAGCTATCTGTTGATCTAAATGCCATTCTATTGTCCTCTCAAAAACACAAAATAATATTTTTCTGTACTAGATGTAACCTACTATTATTATCTATTAGAGCCAGACCGATATATCGGCAGACCGATATTATCGGCCGATATTAGGCATTTTCCAAACTATCGGTATCGGCAGTTATAATGGCCGATGAATATTTCAAAAATAAGATAAAAATGGACGAAACACGCTTGAACCATGTCATGAGTGTTGGAGTTGTATAGTTTGTCCACCAGAGGGCACTCTACACCGTTCCTGTTGGCAACACTCGTTGAGTTGGTCACGATACATACTTTGCTTGAATAACAATTAAAAGAACATCCCCATCAGTAGAGTTGAGCCGGATACTCGGCTGAAACGAGTATCCGGTACGGATAAAGCACTTTTGTCGAGTACGAACATTATACGAGTAATACGAGTCAATATCTGTGCTCGGATAAAAAAAAAAAAAAAGAATAAGAAAGTTATGTTGAGATTAAGGCTGAGCGATATATCAATATAAAGAATATATATATATTTAATGTGATATGTAATTAGATCATATTGCATAACGGTTCAGGTTGCGCTGTGATCCTTGCTCCAAGCAAGCTGCTGAGTGCTGACCCAGAGCTCTCTGCCCTGCTCCCCGCGCCCCAGCCACTCCTTTTCCACTTTGCGTGCTTGATTAAAGCATACGTTATGAAATAAAGTCTTTCACCTCAGCAAAACGGACTTTCTGTCCTGTCAGCCGTTATACTGTAACGTTGGTCGTAGCGCACACTCAATTGCACGCGCAAATGCGGCGGCGCGCGGCCGCGCGTTGGATCGCCTCACTAAAAGAAACTATATGAGCATGCAACACCGTTACGTTGTAAATTACACGAAATAAAAGCAATGCAGTTATGATTTTCATTCTATTCACCAGGAGCAGTTTCCATGTTTCATAAACAGTTCTTGTTAGTATTGTGTATTCACGATTCACCATGGTAACTGTCGTTCCCTTTCGTAGTCACTCCGAGTTACGTCAAGGAGTGACGGAGAATGGAGTGACGGAGAATGGGGGTTTCGCACAGAAAGCCAATCCTCTTCGAGTATTTAACAACGAGCCAATGGCGTGAAAATGCCATGGGTCTGCGGAATTTGCATAGCGTACTCCGCCCACCATGTGGGTATAAAAGGAGGAAGCAGACGCAACCGCAGTATGTTTTCGCTTCGGAGCCAAGAGTATTCTTCTCTCCACAAGCCATATCACTAAAAGCCTCTTCGAGACGAGCGTCCTCTTCAGTGTTGGTGTGACGGCGGTACCCAGCGAGATTCTGCATTGCCTGCGATCTGTGCAGTGGTCTGCCAGACTTTGCGCTTCTCCCTGGTCGCCTCGGCGCTGAAAGAGTGAATTTCCTCCTCTCCTCTGAAAGAGCTACACGCGGCACGTCTTTTTAAAGACGGTTCGCCCGTGTTCTTCTGGGTGCGGTCGATATCCGTCTTTCTCTGATGGGCACGATCGCTGCTTTGTATGTCTGGGCTTCGTCATGCTAAAGCAGCTTTCGTGGTTGAGTCATGTGCCTTTTGTGGTAATATGACCATCTCAACACTTAGATCGAGACTCAATGATCTTACTGTGAGAGTCCCCGCCTCCGCTACCCGTTCAGCTTCCTCTACCCGGGGAAGCTCTTCGGCTCGCGGCCAGGGTGATCTGTCGGTGACGGTGTGGAACAAACCCCCGACGCTAGCTCCTCGGGTCCCACCCACCGCAACAGTGTTGTAGCCAGCGAGCGCCGAAACGGTTCAGACGTCTGCCTGTTCGCGGGTACCGTCTGGATCGTTTGGCGCTCCAGAGGAAGACGCGTTATCGATCGCGGCATCACATAAAGGCGGGCTTGATTCCTCGGGAAGTGAAGATGCGGATGCACGACCTCCTTCGGGAGCGCCTGTTGCCCGTGTCGGATCCCGAGATGACGGCTATGCTCTCTCGGGTCGCCGTGAGTATCGGGTTGCACTGGAATCTTCCGGCCCACCCCGATCACTCACGGATGGATGAATTGTTTTTGGGCAAAGCCGCCGCCGCGAGGCCGCAGCCGTCCCCAATGCCATTCGTCCCCGAGCTGCATGCGGAACTGACGAGGACGCGCTCGTCAGCTTCCCCCGCCTTTCCTCCCCTCGACGGCGCAGCTGCCCGTGGGTATGCTGGGGTGCCTCTGGTGGAGCGCTCTGTCGCGATGCAACTGTGTCCGCGGAGCGCCTCCTCTCGGGGGCCCCCCGAGCATCCCCCCAGAGCCTGTAGGTTTTCGTCGTCTATGACGGCGCGATCCTATAGCGCGGCGGGCGGCCGCCGCTATGCATATGATGGGCGTTTTTTAGGTCTGCCAAGCCAGACTGCTCAGAGGTATGCACGAGGGCGGGACTGATTCCCTTGGATCAGGTGATGGCCACTAGTGTGGTCCAGGAGCGTCATCTAAAAGAAAAAAACATTGCTAAAAAAAAAAAAAAAAGCTTTTCGGCGGTGCGGTTGAGGACTTTGCCCAGCAGTTCTCTACCGCCCAGAAACAGGCTGAGGCTGCCCCGACGGCCAGCTGCTGCCTTCACCCAGCCGCCGGTGTAGCCGCCTCAGTCTGTTCGCCGCCGAGGACGAGCCTCTGCGCCCTTCCCTCCGGAGCGACCCCAGCAGCAGCCTTCACCCAGGTCGCGCCGTAGAGGCGGTTGCAGAGGAGCGTCACAGCCCCCTATGGGCTGCTCAGTGATGGCATCGAGTCTTTCCCAGGAGGAGGTAGCAGGGCCCCTCCTTCCCCCCGTAGAGGGCCGGGGGAGAATCTTTTGTTCTCCGCTCCCCGCTGTTCAAAAAAAAAAAAATATATATAATAATAAGACGGGTTGAGTGCGTTAAAGAAAGACTTTATACTATCACTGAGCACACAGACCGGAATGAGCGCGCACGACGCTCCACAGTGTCGCCCCGCTCATTCCCCTCTGTCTCTGAGGGCGCGGAGGGGAGCGTGCGTCGTCCCCGGACCGCACCGCTCCTCTCCCCCTCTGTCGCCAGACCCCCGGCAGAACAGACCCCCGTGGAACGCTGGTCCTTCCCTGGTCTCTTCTGTCGGGGAGCGGAGCTCGACTACGCACCCGCATGTGGTATCTCCCGTGCGCATGCCAGTCGCTCCGCCCCGCTGCCCCTCCGGGGGGACGTCTGTGGCTCGTATGACCCCGCTGGTTCGGTTCCTCGGAGCTTGGCTCGAGCTCCCCGGTCTGTCCCGCTGGGTCATCAGAACGATCAGATTCGGCTACGCGATTCAGTTCGCACGATCTCCTCCCCGTTTCAGGGGAGTTCGCTCCACTATAATCGATGGCAATGCCCCGGTTTTGAGAGCGGAGATTGCGACCCTGGTGGCGAAGGGTGCAATCGAGACGGTCCCTCCAGCCGTGGTGAAGTCCGGCTTTTACGGCCCCTACTTCATTGTCCCCAAGAAGACCGGTGGGTTACGACCGATCCTGGACCTGCACGTTTTGTGCTCACGGCCAAACGCATTTTCGAATGTGTTCGGCATCAGGATTGGTTTGCAGCGATCGACCTGAAGGATGCGTACTTTCATGTCTCCATTTTGCCTCGACACAGACCGTTTCTTCGGTTCGCTTTCGAAGGCCAGGCATATCAGTACACGGTTCTCCCATTCGGGTTAGCTCTGTCCCCTCGCGTCTTCACGAAGATCGCCGAGGCAGCCCTTGTTCCCCTTCGCGAACACGGGGTTCGCATCCTGTACTATCTCGACGATTGGCTAATTTTGGCTCACTCTCGAGAACAGGTTTGCGTACACAGAGATCTAGTGCTTCAGCACTTAGCCCGTCTGGGCCTTCGGGTCAACCGGGAGAAGAGCAAACTTTGCCCCGTGCAGAGGATCTCTTTTCTCGGCATGGAGATAGACTCGGTCGCCATGTCCGCGCAGCCTACGAGCGAGCGCGCACACTCACTGCTGACTTGTCTTCGACAGTTCGACGGCAAGAGTGCGGTTCCACTGAAACTCTTTCAGAGGCTCCTGGGGCATATGGCATCCGCAGCCGCGGCTACGCCACTCGGATTGCTTCATATGAGACCGCTTCAGCTCTGGCTTCGCGATCGAGTCCCGAGGTGGGCATGGCATCGTGGCTCGCTCCGGGTTCCAGTAACTCCAGCGTGCCGCCGAACCTTCTTCCCGTGGTTGAACCTCAGCTTTCTTCGGGCAGGTGTCCCTCTCCAGCGAGTTTCCAGGCATCTCGTTGTCTCCACGGATGCATCTACCACGGGTTGGGGTGCCATGTGCAATAGGCATGCAGCCGCGGGTTCCTGGACAGGACCCCAGCGCCTCATGCACATCAATTGCCTCGAGCTGCTGGCAGTACGCCTGGCCCTGCACCGCTTTCGAGCACTGCTCAGGGGTCAACACGTACTTGTCCGCTCAGACAATACCGCTACAGTAGCGTACATCAACCACCAGGGGGGTCTACGCTCACGTCGGATGTCGCAGCTCGCTCGCCACCTCCTATTATGGAGTCAGAAGCACCTGAGGTCCCTTCGTGCTGTGTACATTCTTGGAGCCCGGAACCTGGCAGCCGACGAGCTGTCACGGATCCGCCCTGTCTCCGGCGAATGGCGACTCCATCCCCAGACGGTCCAGCTGATCTGGGACCAGTTCGGGGAAGCTCAGATAGATCTGTTTGCCTCCCGGGACTCTTCCCACTGCGTCCAGTTTTATTCCCTGTCCGAGGGCACGCTCGGTACAGATGCGCTGGCGCACAGCTGGCCGCGGGGCCCACGCAAGTATGCGTTTCCCCCAGTGAGCCTCCTTGCACGGGTGTTGTGCAAGATCAAGGAGGACGAGGAGCAGGTCCTGCTGGTAGCCCCTTATTGGCCCACCAAGACGTGGTTCTCCGAACTCATGCTCCTCGCGACAGCACCTCCTTGGACTATTCCTCTGAGACAAGATCTGCTCACTCAGAGACGGGGCACTCTGTGGCACCCTCGTCCCGATCTATGGAGGCTACATGTGTGGCTCCTGGACGGCAGGAGGCAGGTTTGAGTTCGCTACCACCTGCGGTGGCAGCAACCGTCACTTCCGCCAGAGCGTCGTCTACTAGACACCTGTATGCGTTGAAGTGGAACCTCTTCGTCAACTGGTGCTCTTCTCGTCGAGAAGACCCCAGGAGATGCTCGATCGGTGTTGTGCTTTCCTTCCTGCAGGACGGGTTGGAGCGTAGGCTGTCGCCCTCCACCCTCAAAGTTTACGTTGCGGCTATTTCCGCCTCTCATGATGCAGTTGAAGGTAAGTCCGTTGGGAAGCACGACCTGGTCATCAGGTTCCTGAGGGGAGCGAGGAGGCTAAATCCGTCTCGTCCTCCCCTCGTGCCCTCTTGGGACCTCTCGGTAGTGTTAAATGCTCTGCAGAGGCCTCCCTTTGAGCCTTTGCAATCGGTTGAGTTTGAGTTCCTGTCTTTGAAGACAGCTCTCCTGGTTGCATTGGCCTCCATCAAGAGGGTAGGGGACCTGCACGCATTCTCCGTTGACGAAGCGTGCCTAGAGTTCGGGCCGGCTTACTCTCACGTTGTTCTGAGACCCCGGCCCGGTTACGTGCCCAAGGTTCCCACAACTCCCTTCCGGGATCAGGTGGTGACCTTGCAAGCGCTGCCCCTGGAGGAGGCAGACCCAGCCTTGGCACTGCTCTGTCCGGTGCGTGCACTCCGCACCTACGTTGACAGAACGCGGTGTTTCAGGACCTCAGATCAGCTCTTTGTTTGTTATGGGGGGAGCCAGAAGGGAAGGGCTCTCTCAAAACAGCGGCTGTCTCACTGGTTAGTGGACGCCATTGTTTTGTCTTACCAGCAGCAAGGTCGACCGTGCCCCCTTGGTGTGACAGCCCACTCCACTCGGAGTGTGGCTTCCTCTTGGGCTTTAGCGCATGGCGCCTCGCTAACAGACATCTGCAGAGCTGCAGGCTGGGCGACACCTAACACCTTCGCAAGATTTTTAATTTGCGAATTGAGCCGGTTTCCTCTCACGTACTCGCCTCCGCTAGTGCTGGAACCGCTTAAGTGTCTTCGCTTGCTCGCCACTCCACTCCTCAGATTGGATAAGTGCGATATTTCCTCAGTTGTCCTTCTTTGAAGCCCTGAGTCCTCCAGCACTTATGATGCGGGCACCACTGCGCTTGCTCTGGTGCCGGCTAGGTGCCTCCGTGTGCACGGTTCCCCTTTGGTAACTGCCTCACGTGTATTATCCACTGTAAGCCTCTCTGAGCATGTGTCTTCCCTTGGCAAGCCATCTGCCACCCCTGGAGCTAGTTGCCACCTGCGGTTGGCGCTCCAGTATTCTCCATATGTAGCCCCAGTGGCCATATGTGTTTTGTAAGTCCTCCCTTCGGTAGGCATCTGGTAGCATGTCCCTCCCGGGATATGTTTCCCAGTGTACCTTGGTAATTCTGTGTCAAAGTGGGACCTTTTTGTAATATTGTGTTAGAGGTCTAGACTTTCGCAGAGCACTGGAAGACAGCTGGAAGATGGCGTGATGGCATAGACCCCCATTCTCCGTCACTCCTTGACGTAACTCGGAGTGACTACGAAAGGGAACGTCTCGGTTACAGATGTAACCCTCGTTCCCTGAGTAGGGAACGGAGACGTTACGTCTCCTTGCCACTTCTGCTGTACCGCTGGGTGACGCCTGAGATCAGTCTTGGCTCCTCAGCGAAGACATACTGCGGTTGCGTCTGCTTCCTCCTTTTATACCCACATGGTGGGCGGAGTACGCTATGCAAATTCCGCAGACCCATGGCATTTTCACGCCATTGGCTCGTTGTTAAATACTCGAAGAGGATTGGCTTTCTGTGCGAAACCCCCATTCTCCGTCACTCCATTCTCCGTCACTCCTTGACGTAACGTCTCCGTTCCCTACTCAGGGAACGAGGGTTACATCTGTAACCGAGACGTTTCCATATTAACCCCGTAATGCCCCTATTTTTCTTTGTGTTATTTTTTATATTTTTTTAAATGACTGTAATGGCTCATACCAACTTTGTATTAACAATAAACCAATTAATAAATCACAATTCCACTTCCAAGGGAATAATCTGCAATTTAGATTTTTGTCATAATCATGCAGCTCTAAGGTGAAGAAACCTGGTGAAAAGGTGAAAAAACCTTATTATTTATTTATTTGATTTAGCAAATGTTCATGTTTCAATAAAACTACTTGTGACATGTCATATTTGGCTTTGACTGAACATTTGCTCTCACTTTGCAGAAAAAATATCGGGATAGGCTATATTTTGTATATCGAAATTCAGCCTATGGGATATGACTTTTGGGTCCATATCACCCAGCCCTAGTTGAGATGAAAACTCTTGTTCATTACATTTTACTTCATAATTGCAGCCACATGTGTTGTATTCATTGTTGCAAAACTTGTTCTGTAGTTTGTTTGTTATCGTGATCAACCATTGATCTGAAGCTCAATATTGATGCTGTCATGTAAATAGTTTTCTTATCAGCAATAAATATAACAATTTCTGATCAACCCATATCAATTGCATGCTTAAAATAACATACCAGTTAAAGCCCCGCCCATTTCAAGACTATCCGACCCACTTCCGGGTTTAGGCCCCGCCCAGTCCGAGTACAGATACAGATACAGATAATTCATATGGTTAACAGATACAGATACAGATAATGCTGTACTCGCTCATCCCTACCCATCAGTTCTCTCAACTCAAATAAGCAGGACAAAATTTTTGACTATCATGTCCAGTTTAAATAAATAAATAAATAAATAAATAAATAAATAAAATATCGGCCGATATATCGGATTTTAAAACCCAAAAATATTTTTAACAGTATCGGCCTTCAAAACCCTTTATCGGTCGGGCTCTATTATGTTATTATATACCATTTATGTTACTTATGTTATTTGGGGTGAAAATCACAACTGCCCCAATAAACATATTTATTTATATATATTAAACAAACTAGGCCTAGCTGTCAAAGACCTTTTCATAGTCTTCAAATTTTTGTGTTTGAGCATATTTTATTGTAGTGAAAGTAAAAATTAGAGCATGTGTTTTATAATGTCAACAAGAAAATGAGTAAAATGCCTGTGGTGTTCAGAACCCAAACTGCTGTGAATCTTTTTATAATTGTTTTGTATTGTCTGATGACGTCAAGAGGGAAGCCAAATCCAAACGGATAAAACTGATTTTTTTCCTGAATTCTTGATTTCTAAACAGTATTTGTACATGTGCAGCTCTCTATTCTGATTATAAAATATGTTCCTACCACATGTTGAAAGCTACACCCTGGTTGTGCATTACAGATCACAGAACACAAATCCTTTTCCACACCACCGTGGATCTGTCACATTTCTTCTCTCCGCATGACCCATCACAGCCACAAAGGAAGCCCTCCATTGCCATTTAATTAACACCGCTTTTGGCTCAGCAATAACAAGCAGCAGAAATGCATAAGGGGATCTGGATTGAATGTGTCATAGCTGGTTAAAGGGAACGAGAGGAGGGACAGGCAGAGCACAAAGGTCTCACCAGAGACCTCCCTCCTCACAGGACCTGAAAGAGCACAATGAGTCATAGGCATGATCAACACAGCAGCAGCAGTCTGTCCTTTGAAAAAAATTATCTTCATACATACATTTACATACTGTTCTTCTGCCCATATTCTAGGTTTAATGGCCAGTAAATTGAGACTATTTATAGCATTATATTGGAGTCGCTAGACATCAGCTCTTTTAATGATGCAGTATGAAATAAGATAAATTATACCGAATACTGATGCCATGTTTTGTGCAGCAGATTTTAGTGAAGGACATAAACATTAGGGAATTGTATCTGTAAATGTATTCTCTTGATAGTGGACTGGATTTTTGTGCACACAAAGCTTGTTTGAATCGTATCTCTGCGCTACTCTTTTTTGTGAGCTTTCCCCATTGAATCTTGTTTTTGTCCTTCTGCAGTACCTTGGATGATGAGGGGACGACCCTGCGACAACAGAAGCTGGACAGACAGGTGAGTCTTCCTTTGGTTTATTTTCAGCACTGTGGACAGAAGGCTCTGCTCTAAGGAAATGTGATCAATTGAAAAGAATAAGCAAAAGAAAAAACAGGCAGAAGTAGAACAATGAGAGAGAACCCATTCATTGAGGAATCACATTACAGAAACTAATGGTTTAAAGAAAATGCCTACCCATATGCCATTCCTCACGTTGTATTGAAAACTTATTGAAGCCAAAATTGTTATTCCTACAGTTAGCAAGAGTTCATTAGCCTTGTGGTTTGTATTCTGATAATCTGATAATCCTTTGTTATTAAACACACTGGATTCTAAGGAGAACAGGTGGGTTCCCTGGAAAGCTTCACACGTTTTTTGACTGTACATGTTAGTTAATCATTACTGCTATTCTTTGCGACACACATTGTTCAGAATGCCATAAGGTATCATTTTTGGAAGCTGAAAGTATTTTAAAGTTTTAACTTCAGTGTCACATGATCCTTAAGAAATCTTTCTTAAATGCTGATTTGATGCTCAAAAAAAAACCCCCATCCTTTTCTTATTAACAATATTATCGATGTTGTAAATGGTTGTTGTTCAAAAGAACAGCGTTTAATTTTAAAATGTTTTGTCACAATATAAAAGTCTCACTCTCACTTTTGGTCAATTTAATGTGTCCTTGTTAAATATTACTAGCCCCAAATTTTTAAACGGTAGCATAAACATTCAAATTATTATGAAGATCCTTCAAGGCCATTTTGACTACGGTTTGTTGCTACAGTGATTAAAATTCATAATTGAACATAATTATCACGAGATGGAGTTCATAATTCAACATAATTTAAAAACTCGTCACTGTTACCATTATGTTCTGATAGTGTCATTATCATGGACTTTTAGTTTGTTTTCATTCTCAACATGTGTTCCTCTGTTCAGGTTTCCTGCTCTTCATTAGTGTTAATTATACTCGTTTTTGTGTTGCTACAGTAAATAAGTTGATCCCTCACATTCATTCTGTGTTTGGTCTATGTTACATTTAGTGTGTGTTGCTCTGCCTGTCAGAGTATTATTTGCATTATCCTCATTAAAGTGTAAATTGCAGGTTAACAACCACCAACTATTGTGTAAATTAAAGTGCTCAATATGTATATATTTAAAAACATCTGTCTTAAAATGTATTATAATAACATTTTTTGGGGTTTCTTCAAAGGTAGCATGTTTTTTACAGTAATTGGGTGATGTTCGGGTTGAGGCAGAATAAAACGATTCACGGTACTCCCGCAAACTAGAAATATCTATGGGTAAAACATAAAACTAACACATTTCTATTAATCTGTTGCAGAAAAGCAACAAGAACAACTAAAACAAAATAGAAATAATTTACAGATAAAAGAGTTTCTATTTATAACATGTTTGCAGCATTGAACGATGTATAGCTAATCACAGACATATGTGTTGATTTCTAGTAACGCAATGGCCAATCAGAAGCAGACTTAGTTCAGTGATGAATTCTGTATGTTGGAAAATCCTTGAATTATAACAAGCAAAGTGTATATGTTATGAAAGATTCATTGATAATAACAGAGATGTGTAAGATGTAAGCAATTGTGAGCGGTTCTTATCTTTATGTTTAGTAAGCATATTGCGTTTCGTGAAAAATTTTACCTGCAATTTACACTTTAAACTCTCATAAATCTTCATCTGCCTTCCTGCAACCACCTGCAACAGTGACAAACAGTGAAATGCTTGCAACTAGCAGTATTGAATGAAATCAGGGTTATTCAAACAGATTATGTAGGTTTACTCTAAAATCCAGAAAGATGTAGAAAGATTCAGTAAAGAATTCCCAGAGTATCAGAACTACAGAGCTGAGACAGATTTAGGGTGTTAGAGGAGACCATCCTCCTCAACCTTAATGGATTTTTTTTCCAGAGAAAACCAACAGTTCAGAATTCTTTGCCTAAGTCCTTGCTGTCTTCAGCTGTTGATGGGAGATGCATAATGAGCCGCGAATATTAGGAAAGCAAGCCTTCATGTTCCGTGCAGTGAGGGAGTTTGGAGGTTTTCTTCTCGAGGGTGCTTTGCATCGGTTTGTCTGTTATTGTGCTGTAAACACCAGTGGATCTTGCAGCTGGATAGGAAGACAAGGATAATTTGCTCCAAATTTCGACTCAAGCCAATAGGTTTAGCCCACAGCACTCGGCTGGTCTTTAATGAACCTCCTACTCTCATCACAAGACCATGAGACCAAATTACCATGTTTATTGCCTGTCTGCTTTACATAAAAATAACCTTGAAGGACCCAAGCCTGAAATTGTTGAACATCACCTTAGCCAGCCTCTTTGTGCACTATAGCTTCTGGAGTCTTTGACCACTGCGTTTCTATGAATTTTATGGTGCTGTGTGATTACATATTACGAGTGATCTGTTTCAATGATACTGAAAATGCTTATTTGGCACCACATTAGTTCTGAGAACAGAGGAGAGCACAGACGGTGAACGTGTTTAGGCAATGTGTATGCAGATAAACAACTTTTTTATTAGAACATCAATATGGAGATTTGTGCGCGCTGTGCAAAGGCATGATTCCTCAAGCAGCAAGGTACCGCCAATAGAACAAGCTTTGAATAGAAACCCTTGAGGGAGACGCAATCTTAGAGGAACACGAAGCATTATTAAAAACGCCTCTATGTGAAGATGACACATTTTAAAGCTTAACAAAAGCCATGGGTGTGTCAAATCAAATGATTCTAAATCTCTTGTTTTAATGCTATCTCTATGGGGCTGTTTACACCTGGCCACTTCATGCGTTTTCTCAGATCGGATAGCAATCCGATTTATCAAAACGATTCCATTTACACCTGGTCACATAAATGTGTTTTTGCGAAACGGATATAAATCCGATCTTCAATTCACGCGCTCTATGCAGATTTTGTAAAGTGCACGTCACCGAAAGCAACAGATATGAGCCGAATTTTATTGATCATCGGCTAATTTCAAAATCAGCAAAGACGGTGATAAGAGAGAGCGGCAAGAGAACTGGTAAGATCATTTCTTTACTTTTAATGAAGATGGTAGTGTTAATCGTCTGCGACTTACTTTCACTTTGATTTGCGATAGATTGCGGCGCGTTGGCTTGATAGGCGTTCAGCTGCTCATCTGAGGTGATGCGCGTCGCAGTAGCTTTGTCATATCTGACTAAAATAGCATGACATATAGCCTGTAACACGCTCTCGCACGTTTATTTTTTAGCATTTTTGGGAGTAGTAACATTTACATATGTGGTTTCAAGAACCAGATACATTTACACTTGTCCAGTTTCGTCTGGAATGCGGCCCAGACCACCTCCTGAAGTGGTTTGAGCGATCGGATTCAAATCCGTCTCGAATGCGTTTCGGGGGGCATTTACACCTGGTCTTTTCACGATCGGATAGCTATCCGGTCACAGAAAACACATGAAGTGACCAGGTGTAAACGGCCCCTATGATATAATGAAAAGTAGGGTATTGACATATAGGGCTGGGCATTGTTTCTGATTCACAAGCTCGCTCTTGATTCATTTTTATTTTCATTCTATTCAATAGGCTTATCGATTTGTTTGTATAGTGCATGTCAAGTGCATGTAAATTTGTTTTGGGAAAACAATCTCTCATTTAAAGCTGTGCATTACTATAATATTAAAGGGGTGGTATACTGTAATGCCCTTTCTCAAGATGTAAAATAAGTCTCTGATGTCCTCAGACTCAGAGTATGTATGTGAAGTGTTAGCTCAAAATACCCCACATATATATTTAATATAGCTTGTTAAAATTGTCACTTTTTGAGGGTAAGCAAAAACGCACTGTTTTTGTGTCTGTCCCTTTAAATGCAAATAAGCTGCTCTTCCCAGCACAGGGGTTGGAGCTTCAAGAGCTTGTGTCCTTTTACCTGTGTCCTTTTTGCTTGTCTAGACACGTATGAAAATTTAAAAACCTTTCAGCCTTTTTTGTTCAAACCGAAATCAGACAAAGATGGAGAGACTCAAGAAGAAGTGACATGTAGACGACATTTCTGAATGGTTAGTTGATGATTTTATGTAGTTTATATATAGAGCATATTCTGTCATGATAAAATACAAATCGTGTTCCCGGGGGCGGGGTTTATGTAAATGTTTGGGAAGCACGGTAATTTGAAAATGCTACTGGTTTTCTACTGATACAAAGCTTAATTCTAAACCGTGAAGTATACCTTTAATGATATATGTTCCTGCATTCCAGAACGTACAACATTTAAATGGTGTCAACTTATTTTTCATGACAGATTTATTCAAACATAGATACAATAAAGAAGACACCTGTCACATTACTAGAAAGGAATAATCCAAGTAAACAGTCTTTCATCCAAAAATACCCAGGAACACTCAGGGAAACAGACTTCACAACCACTTTAACACTGACAACACAGAACAAAGAACTAAATAATCACAGGACTTAAATACACAGAGATACTAATGAGTAAATTAATTGGACAACAGGTGAACTGAGTCATTAATCAAGGGAACGCACTGGAACACACTAGGAAACTGGGTCACTCTCACAGGGAAAACAGAAGCAAAACGAAATCAAAACAAAGCATACACGTGACGTTGCAGCATCATTACCAGTACAAATATAATGAATATATAATATAGTGCATATATATATATATCAAAATGCACCTCTAGAGTTATTTTTTTCTTGTTGAATAACGAGCTTTAGACATTGAATGGCTTTCCTGAAGTAAATGCTAAATTATGTGAGATTGTTCACAAGCTATTTTATTGACATCTTTCCATGTTGGAAACACTGATTGAGTGATTACATGAGACATGATACATTGTTGTGCTGTTTCTTTCAAAATACCTTCTGATGCTCATTCATGTTTATTTCATGAAATAACTAGTAAATAGCTAGAGATGATCATTCACTGGCTCTCCACGCTTCTGCTTGAACTGAGGCGCAACAGACAACACATTAAAGAGTGCCAAAATTACATTCCTTGTTTACATTTTGTGCTAAAATGGAAAGAATGAGAAACCTGAACAAAACTACATAGCATAAAGCTCATTGTGAATATTGGACAGTAGGCACTCTACAACTAATGTTTAGTGTGATAATGCTTTTTTTTCACACATTAACAGAAAACAGCACAGACCAAAAAATCAATTTTGGAATTTAAGAATCAATATTGGTTCATCAAAATGAAGATTTATTCATTGGCTCTTATAAAACGTAAGAAAAGGCTTTTTTTATTTATGGATTTTTATAGCAGCTAATTGCATTTTTCTGCTTGCATAATCTGTGATAATAGGTTCTCATTTGCACACCACCCACCAGCACAGGGGAAGGGTGTCTTTTCTGCCTGACTGGACAGACCTGGTCTCAAGCCCACTATTCGCTCATGGATTCTTTAATGTTTAATAGACTCCAGCACTGGGATCTCCCCAGAACTTTTTACTATAGCTTTACATAATGTCAGGTTGCTGCGGAAGTGAAGAATGTTGTGTGGTGAAACCCATGCTGAGTTGAACATGCAGTCATGTGTGAAGAGAAGGCGTGTTGTAGTGGCTGGTTTTAGCTCTAGAACTAAAGAGACTAAAGTTATTCTTTGTGTGGCTCTGTTCCATTGTTGTCAAAACAGAAAGTTTCCAGATTTGAAGATGTTTTCTTTTCTTTTAAATTAAGTAAGCATTTTTTATGAACAGAGAATGAATGTGAGGGATCAACTTATGTATATAGCAAACATAAACAAGGATAATTCATAGAACACAGCTGAAACCACTTAAATAATAATGACGGTAACTATGGAGACAGACGAGTGGCGGGAGTCAGAGCGAGGAAACACGTGACAAATAAAAACAAACTGAAAGTCCGTGGACAAAACTAAACAGAATGCTGACGTCAGTGCTGTGAGTCATGCACTCTAGAACCTTAAAAGGTTCTAAAGCGCTACGTATTTGGAACCCCTAAAATGCAATGCATGTGAATGATTATAAAAATCAAGATATGGGAGTTAAAAAATGTAATTAATCAATATCACACGAAGAGTGACATTTCAGTTTTTATCCTCCAAAAATCAGCATGATTAAAATGTGATATTAAGTTACTACAACAGTTTAATAAACAATAACTTAATTACAACTACAAAATGTTGCAGAATAATGTAATATAGGAATGAATAATAGCCTATAAAGAACCTTTGTGCCAAAAGGGTTCTTTCTTGTCATTATAGAACTTTTTTTTAGCATGAAACTTCCTTTGGAGTTGAGTAAAGAACCCTATGCTACATATGTAGAACCCCAATGAACGCTTTTTTCTAAGAGTGTGGAGCTTCAGTTGAGCGACTGAGAAAGCACCTCTTTAGTTGCTTTGGCCCTTTTTAGATATATAGTTATAATTAAATGTATATATTGTTTTAATTTTAGATTAAGTTTTAATAATTTAGTTTTTCTCGTTACTTTTTCTGTTCAGGTTTTCTATCATTTTATTTTCCTTCATAAGTTTTGTATTATGTATATGTATAAAAACATCCTGTATGTTTCAGAACTCAAACGTCCAAAAACAGCTTTTACTGAAACCAAGCTCTGAAAATGATTAGTTTTTTTTTTCAGTTTGGTCACATTGTGACGCAATAGTGGATGAAAGACCGCCACTGCAGAATCTAATCAACTCCTACTTCTACATCTTTGCCCCCGCCAACTGGCACTTTAGTGAGACGAGAAGGATCAAACACCTTTGTTTTTTTTTTTGTTTTTTTTTTGACATGTCAAGTCAACTACAGGTTATTTTTTATGGTATGCCATAAAGCGTTTATTTTTAAATGTGATTGTTGGTACATTTTACTAGTATTTACCATACTTTCAATTTAAATATGAAAAATATCCAATATGAAAATTATAATGAAAGTTTTTCCAATATAAAAAAATAATCAAAATTTCGAATAAATTTTCTTTATAAAAGACAAGATTTTGTCTTCAAAAAGGTACGTCTTGAAAAAAAGGGTGTGTGTGGGGAGGGGGGTATATTATCATCAGAGTCGTCATATATTTGGAACAATACGATAATTACACAAACGGTCAATACTACGATTATTATTACAATTTTTAACATCAATTTTTTTTAGGTTTTCAGAAAATGCAGCAGACACATCCGTTGACAGCAGTAGCTTTTTGTGAAAGTGACTTTTTGATATTGAAAGATCTGCATAATTTATGTAGAAAGAACCGAAAAATGCATCCCTGAGGTTAAAACAGGCAGTGGATCCGGTCCTCATCTCCAGCTCTATTTTAGAAGATGGAAATAAGCTGAATAAAATTGGCAGTAGTACAGAAGCAGTGCTATGTACTATGAAACCCCTTTAATAATGCAAATACCTGCTGTAATACTGCAGTAATTTTAAGCAACTTTTTGTTTTTTGGCGAAAAAATTGAATTAATCTGCAACGTGCCAGTTCTCACCAAAATATATATATTTTGAGCCACTTGTTTGTGCTCACATTTCATTTCAATATTTCTTCGTATTTTTATGCCCCAGTACCTCCAATCGCTCCCCGGGCTCCACAGCAAAAGTGTCTGCCCTCTGCTCCGTGTGTGTGTGTGTGTGTTCATTACTCCTACTCCTGTGCGCACTAACCTGGATGGGTTAAATGCAGGGGACAAATTCAGAGTATGGGTTACCAATACTCTGCCTTCACGTCACTTTCGCTATTGTGGGGCAGCCCTAGACGTTACATGTTGTCATTGATCTGTTTTCTCTTCAGACTGCATCTTTTTAAGTGAAGTGATACATTAGTGATTCCACTGCAGTTTTTGAAAATCATTATGTTCCCTATGATTATTGCATCGAGTATCATGTAGCTCGAGTACTGTAAATAAAATCTCGAAACTGTTTTGACCTATTGTACTGTATTGTGTGTCTGTTGATGTGTGTTTGTAGCGAGCTTTACTGGAACAGAAGCAGAAAAAGAAACGTCAGGAGCCCCTGATGGTGCAGTCTAATCTGGACGGGCGGTCGCGGGTGCGCAGGACCCGGCAGTCGGAGGAACAGGCTCCCCTCGTGGAGAGCTACCTCAGCGGCAACAGCAGCACCATCTACCACGGTACACATAGTCGCAGCTAAAACAACACTTTCATAAAATATCACATAACCATAGTGTCACAGAGACTCAAGATTCAGGTTCTGTCTCGAGGGCATGAGATGTTATTCCAAGCTGTCTTTACACTGACATATTAATATCGACCCAAGCTGCTCAAACAGAGTGGCCCACAAAGGCCGGTGATTGAAAATGGAAATGCTTGTTTGCTGATTGTTCGCCAAACAATGGTGCCATTCTTCGCACTGCCAGCGGTACTGGCTTGAGTTACTCTATTGATCTCTGTCCCAGACTGCTCAGTGTTAGATAAACCCTTCCTACATGGTCAATGCAGCAGACCTCAATCATCTATATTAAAACATCTGTTTGGCATTATGGGTAAGCTCTGCACAATGAAATAGCCTATAATAAAGAACTGTGTGTGTTATAGGTCTACATTATAGAGTTTAATAACCTCTTTTTATGTTTGGTTTGTTTAAAGCAACAGTGTTTTTTCAGAATTATTTCTATATTTCACAGTATTTTGAAATAAAATTGGTTAACACTTTAGTTTAGGGTCCAATCCTAACTAGTTGTTAGCGTGCATATTACTAGGGTATTGGCTTTTTATTAGCACCAATAAATAAGCTGTAAATGTTAATTTATTAAAGGGTTAGTTCACCCAAAAATGAAAATTCTGTCAGTATTTACTCACCCTCATGTTGTTCCAAACCTCTATGTTTTATTTGTTCTGCTGAACACAAAGGAAGATATTTGGAAGAATGTTTTAATCAAACAGATCTCATTCCCCATTGACTACCATAGCATGTATTTTTTCCTACTATGGTAGTCAATGGGGAATGAGATCTGTTTGATTAAAACATTCTTCCAAATATCTTCCTTTGTGTATAGCAGAACAAATAAACACATAGAGGTTTGGAACAACATGAGGGTGAGTAAATACTGACAGAATTTTCATTTTTGGGTGAACTAACCCTTTAAGGCAATGGTTGTAGTTAACAGTTAACAGTAGTACACTGTAAACTATAAATTTGTCTTATTAATAAGCTGTAATCATGAAGTTATTAAGGCAAATGTAGTTAACAGTAAACCCTAACCCTCAAGATAATTAATTTGAGTAGAGCCAACTCAAATTATACAAATTAGTTCCATCAAATTAACTTTTATGAGTATTTAGAACTTTCTTTTTCCATTGAGTTCACTAAACTGACACATTTTAAGTAAGTTGAACCGCTTAATTGTTTTGAGTTTTATAAACTTTTTCTTTTAATTTAGATAAATTTAACTGAAACTGGGCTAGGATTTCTATATCCCAGCATGCTTTGCCATGAAACTCAAAAGGGAGAGTAAATGTCGAAATTTAGGGTTAAATAATGCTTTTTGTGTCAGATTATGTAGAGAATTGTGCTATGCTATCAAAGCATCGTGTTACCACGTGTGGACCCGTGAGTCAGTCCTAGAGCTCCTTCTGTCCAATTTTAGTGGAAAATCGGGTCCATCTGAGACGTCCAATAGATTTCTTAGTTATTCCCGTCAATAGTGAGATTTGGACCATAAACTAAAGTGTGACTAAATTCTTTTTATATTTTCAGCTATTTATTTGGTTTAAATAATTTGATTATGTACTTTCACTATTTTATTAGTATTTCTATTTAGTTTTATGTTTAAAACTATATTTTTTATTTTTAGCACTTCAACTTAAAAATGTTTTATTTCAGTTAGTTGCCAAGGCAACATTTCTATTCTAGTTTTTAAGTGTTTGTTTTTCATCTAATGTTTATATTTGATTTTATTCAATTACTGCAAACTTTTAGTAGTTTTAATTTTAGTTCACAGTAACATCACTTCCGTGCACTCTGTAAGCAGTCTTTAAATGCTTGTTTTGATATGCCAATGTCTCTGATGAAGTTCTGATCTTGTCAGAAGTTTGTGGTCACATTCCTGCATGTGACTCTGCTCCTATGACATTTGTCTAATGAAGAACCAGAAGGAGTTTTTCCTTTATTTATTTATTTATTTATTTATTTTTTACAAGCTGAGGGACTAGATTATTTTCAGTTGACATGATTCCACAGAGATTGTCGATCGAGTTGATCTTGTTCTATGAGTCCAAGACATTCCAGTAAATCAGTTGATACTGATCACCCGTACTCTGGGACTATAATAATCCTCACAGGTTTGTGTTTGTGTTATGAAAGAGAGGAATGTATGTTGATAGCGGTTTACAGTATTATGAATAATTTACTGTGTTTCCCTCAGTGTTGAGCTGTCTCATCAAAGAGAGAGCACCATTGGCTCTCATCCAGCCTTGGCTTCAGTGAATTGTAAAACTGTAATCGATTATGCTGTGCATATTATTTCCTTTTTTTGTACATTTGTGTTTGTCATCTTTATTTGGATGTTTTCAATTTATTGTGTTATCTTTACACTGTAAATGCAACATCTGAAGTGATACAGTACCTCAAACAAGGTGCATTTGTACATACAATTTAGCTGTACAAAGGGACATCAATGCAGTAATGTTATTGCAGAAAATGATGACTAAAAATATGAAATTTGAAAAAAATGAAAGTGGCGTTATGTCATTAAAGTTGCAGACTCGTAGGAAGACTGCAAGTGTTTAGTGTGCCATTTGGGAAATTAACATGGAGCTAGATCAGTCTCGTTAACATTTCACGCAAAAAAACATGATGCACACAAGCATTGCGAATTTCACATTTAGAAAGTACATTTCACAAATGCAAAACACAATTCATAGATATACTGTACAACTGTAAAAAGTTTTGAATGTTTAAAATTTACGAGTTTATCCTTGAATCTGAATATGCAAATCATCATTTTGAGACTTTCCTGGCAGCGCTCTGCTCCCACCTGGGTCAGTCATACCTCTTTAGCCAATCAGATTTATTCTTATCAATCAACCAATTATAATCACACGAGGGCGTGCCTACTTGGATGTTACATCATCAGCTTACTACCACAGTTCAAGTCATGGCTAAGCAGAGTTTTGTGGAGTCGATCGGTGGCAGAACACACAATAAAGCAGAAGAATAGGTTCAGAATATATTTAACAATCCACAAGAGACAACTACAGGCAGGCGAACAAACACAAGTCGGGCATCAACGAGAAAAAAAGGTTCTGAATGTGAATTAGGTTTCATTTGTGTGAAACTGGCTACGCATGTAGGATTTATGTTTTTTTTTTTGCATGAAATAATAATGAGACTGATCTATCTCCATATACGAGAGCAGTGGGATGTATAGCTTTTTTTTTGTGCTTGCAGCCATCTCCTGTGTGTACGCTGAATAGTTTTTGCTTTGTGTCTTTGCTAACTCTCTTTCCTCTCATTCATTTTAACCCTTTTCTTTATTTCCTCCCTTTTTTGTATTCTCTCACACTATCTTATCTGCTCCTACTGGCTCCTCCTGCGCCTCCTCGTTTAGTACAAGAAGCGGAACAGGAAGAAGTTAAAGCCATAGCAGAGGTTCAGGCCCCTCGCTCGGCTAAAAAAAACAAGCCGCCTACCTCCACTCCTCAGACTGGCAGCGCCAAGAAGGAGAAAAAGGGCAAGCACAAAGGTCAGCTGAGCAGCCGACGACTAACCGTCAGGCCCAGCATGTGAACGCAAATCTGTGTGGGTGTGTGTGTGTGTGTGTGTATGCGTGTGTCTGAGTGTGTGAAGGACATTTGTGTCATCCAGTGATTCAATTTGTGTCACAATCAGCATTACCTGCACTGTACAGAAATATAAAAAAAATGAATTGAGGATGATCACATGCATCATGACCGCATTGTTTGCTCCTTATGTACACTACCATTCAAAAGTTTCAAATTAATGCTGCTCTTTTGAATCTTTTATCAATTCGAAGGTTCCCTCTTAAGTTCCACAGAAGAAAGAAAGCCAAGAAATGGTGGAACAGTGTTAATTTGCTTCCTAATTGGAAAAAATTAAACATTTAAAGAGCGCATCATCAGTCAAACCGCAGATACTGTAATTTGCAATCTCTCATGTGGTTTGTTTGCTTAAACTATACTTCAGCTATACAATCTTCTCAAGTCTTTATGTTCTCCATGTTTGGTATTTTCCCTCATCTCCTTGTGTGGGTGTTGACTTTTTTTTTTTTTTTACTGCTATCTCAAATGACAATGACAGCATAGCACACAACGTTAATGAACGTACCCCTGGAGATAGACCAAACCGCTGCTCTACTGCCAATCCTCCCTCAAGGAATAACAAAAGCCCCACTAATACTGTTTGTACTATAGGAGCAGCTGCTGTCCGCCTACCATGACCTGAAGCCTTCATCAATACAAGACGCAAACATTCATGAAACAGACAAATGCTGTCTCTCTATAATGCCCTGGATATTAGACGCATGGGCTCGATCCATCAAGCGGCAGCACCGTTATGACTCACACAAGGCATTTGGATTTCTTTCTGGGGGCGAATGTATTTTTTGCTTTTTATTCACTGAAGGTGTGACTTTTATTTGAGCAGCTGACATGGCTATAAAAAGCCTACAATTAAATAAATGAGTAAAGTCAAGTTTAATAGTGTGCTGCAGGAATAATACTTTCGTTGGTCAACCCAGAAGTTCTTCTCTTGACTAAAAAAAAAAAAAAGTAGGATAGGATTATCCTATCCTACAATGGACATATCCAATGGACATATGCTATCCAATAGGATTTGTCCATTGGCTTTTGGATTATTTCAGAAAATAAGCTCTGACTGTGACAAACAAAACACATTTTGTCCATCAAGATAATCCTCACAAATTAGCATTTTGAATTTTGACAACAAATTCAATCTCCAAAAGCTAACGTTAGGCTTTTTTCTTCTTGTCTGATCACAGCCATTTCACCTTTTTCTCTTTTATTACAATTCTTCTAGTTGTCTTCTGAGACTGTGACAGCTAAACCATCACTCATGTAACAAACCTCGACACAGATCATGGTGGTTTGTAGGTGACATAACCAACACAAACAGATCTGTGATTCACAAATGATGACATCAAACCAAACATGATATTTTGGACCCCAAGCTTTGAAAGAATAAGCTGATACACATGTCTTGTTCATGCTTGTTCATCTCTCTGGCTGTTGCTTTGATGATTACTCACTTGTTAAAGAGCCTCATCACAGGTCACTATAACCTCAATGACAATCATAGTCTAAATGCAATAGTTATTATTGCAACCACGAGCACTAATGCCTCTCTGCCATCTAGTCAGAGCTAATTCCCTGATATTGTTCAGCAGACAAATCCCTGTGGGGGGGGTGAAGGGCCTCTGTTGCTAATGACTTGATTTGGCCTGGTCGGATGCATGGAAGGATGGGTAGATGAATGGGAGCTGGGGGCAGTTGCATGTTGCTGTGTTTGACATAGGACAATATGTTCTTCCCAATAATAGTGACTAATTGGATGAAATACAAAACCCAGACTGACAAAAGAGCATCTATAAATAGATTATAGCAAATTCTTCATACCCCCAGGGCACTTAAAAGCGTCTGTCAATGTTGCTCTACAATTACTATTGCTCAAAAGTTTGAAATAATGAAGATTTGTGTAATGTTTTTGAAAGAAGTCTCTTATGCTCACCAAGGCTGCATTTATTTGATAAAAAATAATAAAAAACGTAATATTTTTAAATATATGTACAGTTTAAAATGTATTCCTTTATTACAGTGCTGTTTATTCTTGTGGTGACGAAGCTGAATTTTCAGCAGTTATTATTCATCAGTGTCACATGATCCATTTTCATTTTTGTGATTTTTAACACGTAAACAACATGTTCTAGTCCACCCAGACAAGAAAATAAAGGGAAAATACAACATTTGCTCCCCCCACACACACATTTATTAACAGGGCTGTGGGTATTAACACATTTCGATTTGAGATTTGATTTAGATTCACAGGCTGTTTGCTTTATTTCAGTTTGATACAGGTTTTGATACATGGTAAATTTCCTCAAAGAAAAATTAATGCTATAAACTATTCAGGGATCCCCAGATATCATAGTATTAAAGGTTAAAATTAACGATAACACTTTACAATAAGGTTTCATTAGTTAACTTTTTACTTATGATGAACTAAGAAGGAACAACACTTCTACAGTATTTATGTAAATTTCAACATTTACTACATTATTAAAATCAAAAGTTGTATTTGATAATATTGGTTAATGCACTGTGAACTAACATGAACAGTGAACGACTGTATTTTATTAACTAGCATTAATTATTAATTATTTTATTATTTACTTATTTTTAAATAATCAATTATTGTATTAATTATGAATTAATTAATTAATTAGCTAATTTTCTATTCTTGTGAGATTCTTGTGTATTTTTGACCAAATAAATGCAGCCTTGGCGAGCATAAGAGACTTCTTTTAAAAGTAATTTAAAAAAAGATCTTAAATTGGATATGACTTTTGACTTGTAGTGCATGTGTCGCAAAGTAATTCTATTTGCAGAGGGATTCATTTATTAAGATTTGAATGTCTGTCTCCATATTTCCATAAACACCATTATTTTGTGACAGCAAACTGGAAACGGGATGGTTGATATAGTCGCGTTAACGGTGTTACTGTGTTGTGGTGGTCCCAAAGGAATTGATGGGCCCGCTGGCTTCCAGGATGAGGGTCAGGAGCTGGGCAACCAGATTCAGATCCTGACAGTGGGCCACTCACCTGCCCAGGAGATCGAGGCAGAGGGCCAGGGTGAGGCAGTGGGCAGCACACAGTCACAGGGCAAACAGGACCTACGGGTCACCATGCTGAAGAAAGGTACACCAGCGTTAGTCCTCGGAGTAACACAAACGAGAGTGGAGAGAGAGACAGATGGAGTGGCTACTGTGATCATGATGACTAAGCCATGCTCATTCACTGATTGTTCTTCAGTATTACTGATCTCCTAACATATGGCAACTAACACTTTAGAATCTACTTACATGCTATAGCATTTATATTCAGTGTCTGCCTCTCTCTCCTCCTTCTGTGACTAGATCATGTCTATTGTCTGCATGACTTTTTAGAGCTGGTTTGAGGACTGTGGACAATCATTTGCATCTCTTTTTCTGCTAATTTGTTGAACAGGCAAAAAATGAATCGTTTGGGGGTTTTTTTGTACTCTGTTTGTTGTGTCTACTGAATTTCATGCCATGTGCTTTTTTGGCATCAGAGTGCAGTTATTTACAGTGTTGTTTGCAGTGCATAATGCCTCCATGTTTGCTCTATGCCTGCTGCTGTTCTCTCCTCGTGTTCTGTTATCGCATTATTTGATTTGCACCTCAAAACAATTTTCTTGTTCGAAGGAATCTCCAGTAGCATGAACTTCGATGAAGAGGAGGATGAAGATGATCTGGTCAGCTCAAGTTCATCTCAGCTCAACAGCAACACAAGACCTGGCTCTGCCACCAGCAAAAAGTCCAGCAAGGTAGCATTGCTTATTTTGTTCATTAATGACTTTAATAAATTAAGTTGATTTTTCAGCTTTACACAATGTTAACTATAGATGCAGACACCATTGAGGCATGGAGGGAAACAAATCATTGTACCATAGTTACCAATTAATTGCTCTGAGGTGAACAAAGAGAAATACTACACTCTTAAAAAAAAGGTTCTTCAGGGGTTCTTTGCGGTGGTCATGGTGCTATATAGCACCACTAAGCCCAGTTTGGTTCTTCAGCGGTTCTTCAGTGGTTCTCTGGGGTGGTTAACATGCTCTATGGCACCTCTTATGGTTCTACATAGCACCCATGACAAAGATAAGTGCTATATGGCACTTAAAGTGGTTCCCCTATGATTACAAGCCAATGAACCACTTTTAGTGCTATTTAGCACCATTTTTTTTAGAGTGTATGTACTTATTTTAGTAACTACAATTACTGGGTAATAACTAGTACTAAACCTGAACCTACCCCTAAACCTACCTCTGTTCCATGTACTTACCTTAAATTAGCAGTACTTTCTAAGTAAGTACACTGTAAGTACTGTACTGTAAAAGGAAGCGTTACTGAACTATTTATGTCCAAACAGTGCGCTTTTCGAGTCAGTGTGTCAGTCTTAGAAGAAAAGGTTCTATATAGAACCTTAAAAGGTTCTAAAGCGCTACGTATTTGGAACCCATAAAATGCAATGCATGTGAATGTTCACAAAATTCAAGATATGGGAGTTAAAAAATGTAATTAATCAATATCACACGAAGAGTGCCATTTCAGTTTTTATCCTCCAAAAATATGCATGATTAAAATGTGATATTAAGTTACTACAACAGTTTAATAAACAACAATTTAATAACAACTACAAAATGTTGCAGAATAATGTAATATATGAATGAATAATAGCCTTTAAAGAACCTTTGTGCCAAAAGTGTTCTTTCTTGTCATTATTGAACCTTTTTTAGCATAAAATATCCTTTGGAGTTGAGTAAAGAACCCTATGCTATATACAGTAACCCTAAGAGTGCATAGAAATATACACAGCTACTGAAAAGACAAAATTCTAAAAAAATGGCTGCACATTGGTTTCTCTGGCGCATAAGGTCTATAACCAAGTCATGATAGGCCATGCTCAATAATGCAACACTCAATTTTTTTAACAAGGTGAAGATGCTTGTTCATTCCTGTGTTTTCTGAGATATTTAAATTGAAGATTGGCTGTTATTTTAAGCAGGCTCTGTGTGTTAGCTCCAAATGTGAACTCCTCAGTTGTGTTACATGTGCAGTGCTGACACAAGCAGGCTGTGTTTTGTCATGCTAGGATGTATTCTCTTGTGTCTGTCTTGGCACAAAGCCTGCAATGCTGAAAATGGAGGGGTCATAGTCCTGTTGTTTCCTATGGCAACAGTGAAATGATTACTTTCTTAAAATAACTTGATGGAAACCGTGCCTGTTTGAAGCCCCCTTTTTTTGCCAATGTCTCATTGGTGATTTCTCTGTAGTGTGTACGGTGTTTTATAGAAATGTACAATAATTATTGCTATAGTTGTATATCGCTTATTAATTAAACACATTTCCCCCCGGTTTCACAGACAAGGCTTAAGCTTGTCCCAGACGAAAATGCATGTTTGAGCCATTTTAACTGAAAGCAACTTGCACTGACATATCTTAAAATATGTCAGTGCCATTGTTTTGTCTCAAGATACACAAGTCATTTTTTTTTTTTATTTTTACACATTTATAAAAGCTACTTAAATGCCATTATTGAACTGTGAATAAGGCCTAATTCTGGCTTAATCTAAGCCATGGCTGTGAAACCAGGCCATCATGTATCATCGTTATGTTGTATCATCATCCATGTATTTGTAGATAAGCCAGATGGGGAGAATACCTGTAGTGTTGTGCAGTGTGATTTTAAAGAATATTTGTTTTGTAAATTTTGTGTAATTATTATATATGTATCGTTTATGCTTTTATTAATTGAGAGACTACAAGGACTGTCAGGTACAGGCCTGACTTGATAATCCAGATTCAAGAGGCTTGACGCAGATGAAGGACAAAATAACATTTAGGAACAATAATGAGAAACACCAGCATGAAACGTTAACACAAGACAATGAACAGAGAATAGGCTTGCTTGAGATGAACAAAATCTGCGCAGAACCGATCACGGGTGATCACCGCAAGATGCATATGCCAGTGGGTTAGAAATGTGTCAGTGCGGTCCGACTTGCTCTGATGTCATTCGACTTTATTGTCAATCAAACCATGCAACCGTACATTATGCAGCAGACTGAAATTGCGTTCCTCTATACTCCAATGTGCAATATTAATACAAAATTTAACACCTACTAAACATAGACTTAACATACGCCAAGACATAGGACACAACTAAACTAGTGCAGATACAACAGAAAAAACTCTCAAAAAATTATTCTGTAGTCGCGCGCAGTTGCTCTCCGCCGACTGCGCGTATCAAAAGCACGATGGGAAACGACTTGCTGACGACACAGCTTAATTCTTGTTGGTTTAAACGACCGTGATATAGGCCTATTGATCTCTTTTCAAAGGTTTCTCTTTCCAGTTTTACTCTTTATTATTTTTTATGTTTTATGTGTATAAATTACTTGAATATTATTATATATTATGATGAATATTATTATTTATACTTGAATATTCCCAAACTCTGTGACAGTGCGATATATATGGGTTATGTGATGTCATTTAAAAAAAAAACAATAATGACATAAAAAATCACGTGTCTGTATTAAAGAAAAAAAGATTGTTAAACACCTATTTGGAATGTAATTAAATAACAAGTACTTTGGGTGTCTTGTTCATTATATTTATTTTCATATAAAAGCAACATAACTTAAATTACATCCAGGTTATTAGCAACACTGTGCATTGATGTGAATCCCGCGATATCAGTCTTTGATCTCTCAAGTGTCAGATCTGAGGTGCCTGCAATTTTTTGGCTCCTCCTCTCACTGCAGCCGCCTACTCTCGCATACATTTCAGGCGAGCCAAGGCGCATCTCAAACAAGCCTAATGACTGAGGGTTTAAAATACACTAGAATGATGACAAGGTCATTGTGATTTAGTTAACATGGTACAAACCAGGCAACCTATGGAAACTAACAAGATAACAAATGAGACAGGAAACAGGAACTGAACATAGGCACAATTAGAAAATCAAAATAGTGAAAACGTGACAGACTACTTGCACTTTTAAAAATGTGTGTGTATATATATTAGGGCTGTCAAACGATTAATCGCGATTAATCGCATCCAAAATAAAAGTTTGTGTTTACATAATATATGTGGGTGCACTGTGTATAAAATTTTATATATATAAATACACACACATGCGTGTATATATTCAAGAAATATTTTCATGTATATACTGTATATAGATTTATATATAATTTATATTATATATAAATATAAATATTTTATATATAAATAATATTTTTTTCTGAAATATACATGCATGTGTGTGTATTTCTATATATACAAAATAATTAAACACAGTGCACCCACATATATTACGTAAACACAAACTTTTATTTTGGATGCGATTAATCGCGATTAATCGTTTGACAGCCCTAATATATATATATATATATATATATATATATATATATATATATATATATATATATATATATGTGTATTTATATTTATAGTTTTTTTATTGTTTAGAAATGTTTATAAATAAAAATGGTTGTGTATTTGTAACAAACTATAATTAATCTATAATTAACCGGGAACAATTTCTTTCTGCTCGGTCAATGTGAAAGGAGGCAACCTCAGCTTCCACCCCATTGGCCAATGAGCCATCCATCGACGTGGATGACCTGGAGGAGTTCATTCTCAGACCCGCCCCCCAAGGGGTGACTGTGAAATGTAGGATCACACGAGATAAGAAGGGCATGGACAGGGGCATGTACCCCACATACTACCTCCATCTGGAGAGGGAGGACGGCAAGAAGGTCAGACTCACCCAACACTGATTATTGCCAGTTTTTCAAAAGAGTTTTGCCTTATTTGTAATTCAACATTGTGGTGCACCAGCAATCAAGTCCTATCAGTGATACTCCATTCCTCCAATTTGCCGAAGTGCTTGACATGATTGATTCTGATGAAAGGAACCAAATTTAGCCCACAGGGATATTTAGCAGCTATTCATGACAATTAACCATGATATTGCTTCCCTGGGCAAGTGATTATCTTAAAAATATCATGGCTAACCGTAAATCACATAAAAATAACGTGTTCTACGCGTCTTGTTTACAGAATATATATATTATTCACACACACACACAGCTGTATGTCTATTAGTTGTTTATGCCATCCCTCAAAATACGGAAACGCTTTCACAGAATGTTTATATAAGGTCCCTTTATCTAATGGATCTTTTTATGTCAGTTTTGTGCTGTTGTTCGGTGCCCAATTAAATTCTGTCGCACTTTAGGTTTTCCTTTTAGCCGGGAGGAAGAGAAAGAAGAGCAAAACATCCAATTACCTCATCTCCATCGACCCAACTGACCTATCACGAGGTGGCGAGAGCTTTATTGGCAAACTGAGGTATAGTTAAAGATGATTCATCGTGTCTTGTGATTCATGAGGTAGTGTTACCTAAATCTATGCAGTTCTTGTAAAGATAAGAGAAACGTGTCTCTTTCTAAACATTCGGGAGGGAGCTTTAATGAGTTCACGTGGATGTGTGCACTGCTGAACCTATTTAAAACTGTAATTGGTTTCATTGCTGGTGTGCTGGAGTGTCCTCATATTCATATGAGGAGATAGTAACTGCATGCATGTTGATGTCTGAGTCTCAATATGGCATTTTTAAAAAACAAACTTAATATGAAATGTGTTAAAATGCCATAATTCTTTTTCTTTTTCCTTTTGATTTGGGGGTAAAATATGGATAGACATAGTCTTGGCAGTCTTTAGTAGACTAGATGCCTTTTTTCATATGACAAGATGCAGTCTTAATTGTAAGAGTTTCTTCAATAATCGCAATGCTATCCCCACAGATCAAACCTTATGGGTACCAAGTTTACAGTATATGACAGCGGTTTGAACCCAGTCAAGACCACCTCCAGCCTAGAAGCAGGGAATCTACGACAGGAGCTTGCAGCGATCTGCTATGTGAGTTTGTGAGCATGGTGTTGTTCAGTGACCAGCAGAGAGCCATCACCCAGCCCTAAGGGCAAAGTGGCCACTAGATCTTAGATCCACGAGCAATGATGAGCCAAGTCTGACCTCTGCTGGTTGGTTTTGTGCATAGAAATACCACTGATAAAGGGAAAGGGGTTAAAATAATTTATTATTATTTAATTTAGATTAGATTAAATGATTGTTTGTCTTTTGTTCTACAGGAAACTAATGTTTTAGGGTTCAAGGGGCCTCGGAAGATGAGTGTCATAATTCCTGGAATGAACATGGACCATGAAAGAGTCTCCATCAGGCCTCGAAATGTGAGTGCAGTGCTGTTTAGAAAGCCTTTGTGTGTATAAATATGAAAAATAAACATGAAACAGAAGTTGTGATAGTCTTTTAGTCCCCGTCGTGATGGAGATCCGAGTGAAACGGCTTGGAAAAGAAAAATCTAGACCAGGACTTGATTTTTCCCCATCGGTAATTGATTAGTAGGTCACATGAATATTAATAAAAAAAAGATGTTTACAGATAAATCATTTATAATAAATGCTGCAATATTTCATTAAAAAAATAGGAACTGTCAATTTTGATTTGGATTTTAATGAGCCAGAATCTCAAAAGAGTAAAGATAGTTCTCAAAATATGGTTCAGTTTGCCAGGTGATTAAAAATATATTGTACCTATCTGGCAAAATACTTGTTTGTTTATTCATTCATTCGCTCAGCATTAGTACTACATCTACCGAGTACAAAAAAGTAATTTTGTATAATATGATTAACATAAAAAGAATGTTTTATTGGTGTCATCTATGTGAAATGACTAGCACTATAAAAATAAAAAAGGAGAGGCAGTTCAAATGTGCACATGATGATATCATTGACCATGTTATTAATTTGCATTTGACTTAAATCATTTACCGTATTTATGTATCAGTTACATGAGCAGTCTAATTCTATGTAATGTCTGTTTTGGGCCAGTGCAGAACAATAGTCATAGGAAACCAATAAACGTTGACCTATATTTTATATACAGATGTTAGTATTAGCAGCAAAGTTACATGCTCTAATGGAAAGCTAATCCTCCCCCACATCTGTCTATCGCAGGACCATGAGTCTCTACTGGCTCGATGGCAGAACAAAAGCACTGAGAGTGTGATAGAGCTCCACAACAAGACGCCTGTGTGGAACGATGATACTCAATCATACGTGCTCAACTTCCATGGCAGAGTCACACAAGCATCTGTCAAAAACTTTCAGATCATTCATGACAATGACCGTGAGTGAAACAAAAGCGTACACCACATACTCTAGAGATGAATTTGATTTGTTCTTTACTGTACCGAAGAAAAGCAGTTCATTTTTCTGTATTCTCGCTCTTTTCTGCATACAGCGGATTACATTGTGATGCAGTTTGGCCGCGTAGCAGAGGATGTCTTCACAATGGATTATAACTACCCCATGTGTGCCCTGCAGGCATTTGCTATTGCTCTGTCCAGCTTTGACAGCAAACTAGCCTGTGAGTAGCCATGTCTCTCTGCCAGCCACAACCACGAAAGAACCCAGCCAGACTGCTTTACAAGCTGAATCACTGAGTCAAGGGCTGTGGTGAACTCCCAGGCAGCAGAGTCCCTCTCAAGACCCTCCTTTGAAGGCATGAATGTGTAGCGTTTGCGTCTGTGTGTGAATGTATGTGAGCAAGATGTGTGTGTGTGTGTGTGTGTGTGTGTGTGAGTGAGTGAGGTTTCTGCTCTTTTCTTTTTTTTTAAAAAAAAAATGGGCATCAGAGTTGGGGGAAAGCACAAAGACTTCACAATTCAAGAGATTGTCGGAATATGGTGCATTCATTTGAATCGACAGTCAAAAATCTCCTAGTCGCTTTCTTTACTTAACCGACAAGGTAACACTAACATTTTGCTAATGTGAAAATAAGGATATTTTACAGTAGTACTTTTGTCCCTAAGATTAAAATCATACGTCATTTTGCCATGGTCGTAAATTAATGTTCACTAACAGTTTGGATATTTTATTTAATGAACTTTTGTCAAATGATTTTCAAATGTGGCATTTCTTCAGTTACATATCATTTAATGTATCGATTCATGTTTCACTCCAAAGCCAGTGTGAAGTATGACAGACTAACATATTTATCCACTATTTATGTATTTATAGATTTCCATTCCATCTTCTGCTTGTGTCTTACCATGTCCATAATTCACAGTGCTTCAAGCACAAAACTTGACCAGGGCGCCTTCACATCTGAGCTTTTGGTGTGGCTTCATTACAATTCAACTGATGAATGTCTGACACTTCCATAAAATTGATGGTAATCATTATCAGTTCATGTCCTTCTGCACTTAAACTGCCTCAATTATGCTATTTTAAAGATTCCTAATTCTCCCAGCAAACACAGAATGTTCCCCTAACGTTCCCGAATAGTCCCATGTAGGTTATTTTGAGGTTCCTTTTTATAACGTGAGGAGAATGTTGCGGGAACGTTCCCTTAACCTTAAGGGAAAGTTCTAGGAACGTTCTGGGAACCAAAAACAAACGTTCCCAGAACCTACATTTGTTTACTGGGCTGTTTTGGAGGTCTCCTGCAATAGGTTTACATACATCCAAGGTTAAAAAAAAAAAACACTTTAATTTTCTCATAAGATGCATTGCTGCATCGCCTTATTTTTTCACAGTGTCTTAAATGATTCAATAAAGGATTCGCCCAACAAAACGCTCATTACCATATTTGAATTTCAGCAGAGGCTCCTTCAGCTCTTATATACACAGTGATATGAATGGTAATGATGGCGTCAGTTTTCGCAGGCACTGCGAAACAAATTTGGTTTTGCAAACAAATTTGGTTTTGCAAATTTGGTTCTAAATTTGGTTCAAAACCCAAACCAAATTTGGTTCAAAGCTTCGAAGGTTCGTGCAGTAAGTAAGATTGAAATTTCGGAGAACTCATTTCACACAGTTAAGAATCAATCCTTTCTTTTGGGAGACAACTCCATTTATCGTACATTTGAATCTTTGGAACTTTGTAGGCCTATTACAAACAGCTATATGACATGCTACTGTACATGAAAGGAAATATATACGAATAAGCATAATGGGGCACTTTAAAACAGTTTATCTACAGTGTTTGAGAGTGGACATGAGATCCAAATACAGTTGTAATGTCATTAGAAGCAACCAAAATGAATGGTTCACCAGTAGCTTGAGTGTGAAAGACCCAAATAGTGGCAGAAGTGTGTAGTAAATGTATTTTATGTGAGGGTCAATATCAGGGTAAGTACATTATCATCTCATACGGACCCACTACATCTGTAGGGGAATGTACTGAATGGAGCACTTTATTTAGATTAATGGTAGAAAGCTGTAAATATTGTGCCTTTGGACAAGACACTTGTGATGCTTGAAGTTGGTGAGATGATGCATTGTTTTCTTCAGACAATGTTGTTTATCATGCAGATACTTAGCTTCTGTCGTTGTTCTTGAGAACAACCTGTGTATTTGTAGTATACTGGGCTGTACATTTCCAAAAAGATCAGGTTTAGGCTATATTTACACGGAAACGATTCTAAAGAGAAAACGCAAAAGTGGCGTTGTGTTATCACTTTTTATCCTGCGTTTAGACGAGCGTTTTGGGTGGGAAATTCGCGTACATATGATGCCGCAAAAGTGTGTGAAATTCAATGTAGTATGCACTCCAGGCGGCAACAACACTAAGTCCGCGCGCCTGCATACAACCTTCACTGTCAACCAGACTTTTGCGTTTTCCCTTACACGGGAACGCGGCGGTGGAGCGATTTTAAGATTTCCACTCTGGAGGGTGGTTTCACTTTTTTGCGTTTTTAAGCCCCAAAAACGCCGTCGCCGTGTAAACGAAAGGCACATCCGATAAAATATTTTTACGTTTTCACCCGCGAGCGTTCTCGTGTAAACAGGGCCTTAGTTGCCTGCTTGTGGAGTAGATGATTTTTCAGAGCAGAGAAACTACTTATTTGACACAGTGAGACGAGTACTGTATGTTTACATGCACTTTAAAAGTTTTTTTGTCGGCCTAAAATGATGATTTGCCATGTAAACACTTAAGTCCAAATTGAAATTACACTTTTTTCTTGCAATGTCAGACTAACAGTCCTTGATAGGTGGATTATAACTGTACATGTAAACATGCTTAGAGACAGTAGTTTTGAAATATGTGGCTGAACAAAGTGTCTGTGGAATTTACACAACTCAAATGATATTCCTGTAATTGTTATAGCTTGTACACTTCTGTGTCTTTGCTAAACAATGCAGATGAGTGAAGAAGGGAAATTGTATGAAGTTGTATTATCAGTGTGGCATTTTAATAAAAAAAAAATTGCCCTTAAAGCCAAATTATAAAGCATTGTAGAAGTCTTCAGATGGCCACACTAATTTACTAGCTGCTCCATTACGCATTGGCATGCCTTGAAGTTGATTTTTATCATACCATTTTTCATTTCAGTTGAATGTCTCAACAAAGTGGAAATTGGAGAAATCAAAAAAATTGGTTATTGATTAAAATACAATAACATTAATGTTGGATGAATGTTTTCAAGAAATTAAATAATCTTAATTTTATTCTCTGCTGAGTGCCCTTTCAAGTTCGTTGTCCATCAAACAAGGAAAAAACCTTCTTAATTTCACAGTTCATTGCATTTTAGGTTAAAAATCACCTACTAATATTTAAAATGTTTGTATGTCTTATCAATCCAAGATAAATGCAAGAAATGTGCTGCAAATGGCATACCTTTTTTGTTACTATTCTCTTTGGTCTTAAATAATGTTGTGGCTTCAGACATCACATTTTGAAATGTATATCTTTCCCTCCAGAAAAAGTATTTTTACGGTTACTTTTTTAGATAAGAACATAAAGTGTATATTAAATTCTTTGGCCAAATTGCAAAGAAATATGTGTAAGTTATAAAAGTTTGTTTTTTAACTGCCTCGTGATACCATTCCAGCACTTTCGGAAGTTTTGGGTTTGCTCTAAATGGTTAAAAACACTGAAAATTAATGTGTTTTCTGCTATTTTTTATATGTTTGAAAAAATCTCACCACTCTTGTGTTAAAGTGATAACGTATAACTGTTATGTCACTGTTTTGTAAAATGTGTACATTGGTCAATATACAGTGTTTGTACTCAAGATATGAAAAATAAATAAATTGAACATGAATTTTCACATCTCAAATATTTAAGATTAAATCGTTTTATGTGCTGTACTACTTCAATGCTCATGAAATAATGTCCATACAAGCTATTTTGTTCAAACTTTTTATTGGTAAAGATTTTCTTTGGAAAAAAAAAAAAAGAACTTAAAAGTGTTTATTATAACATAACAAACTCTGAACTCTAAAGAAACCTTTAATTTTATTTTACAAGACAAGCCTAAATGATTACAGAGAAACTCAAAAGTAATAGTTCACTTCAAAATAAAATAATTCTATCATCATTTACTCACCCTAAAGTTATTCAAAATCTGTATGAATGTCTTTCTTCTGCTGAACACAAAAGAAGATATTTTGAAGAATATCGGTAACCCAAAAAGTTTACGGACCCCATTGAGTATTTGTTTTCTTACTATGGAAGTCAGTGTGGTCCATCAACTGTCTAGTTACAGATAAATGACAAATATTTGTTTGTCTGAAATTCTGTCTGAATTTTTATTTTTAAGTGAACTATTCCTTTAAGCCTCCTTAAAGGGATAGTTCACTTTAAAATTAATTTTTGATATATGTTTTACCTTACCTCAAGTGCATCCAAGATGTAGGTGTCTTTGTTTCCACAGTGTTTTCAATTTTGATATTTTTAGGTCAAACCGTTATTGTCTGTCAGTCATATAATGGAAGTATATGGGGTCCACCTCAAAGAGCATGCACAGAGAAGTCTGATATCTTGGGCGTGTACATCACTCATTGTTTACTTGAGATTTCAAGTGTCATCCTTCACCGTGAAGATCTAAACATATTTAGATATACAGGAAATCGCAATGGAAGACAATTTCGATATATCAACAGACAAATTTGAATTTTTTTTCGCAACCCTTCCGCCGCTTTCCAGCACTACCGCAGACCGAAGCGCCCGCGGCCTCAGATCACTTGGACGTGGACTTGGACTCACACAAACCGCTCGCTTCGTGTCTTAGGTCATCAATGTGTACTTACATTTACAAGTCATTAAATCATGTTTAATTTGGACTTCTTTGTGCATGCTCCTTGAGGTGGACCCCATATACCTCCATTATACAGTATGACTGACAGACAAGAACGGTTTGACCTAAAAATATCAAAATTGAAAATACTGTGGAAACAAAGACACCTACATCTTGGATGCCCTTGAGGTAAGCTAAACATAACAAAAATTAATTTCAAAGTGAACTATCCCTTTTTAGCAAAGTGAGAAAGATTCACACTAAGGAATGTTTATAGAGGTCTAGAGGGTAAATAAACAGAACACCATTGTTTTATTTTGACAGACGGGTCACTTCTTCACCTTTTGTCTCTTGTGGCGCATTCTAAGAGTCCCAGAGGCTTGATCTTCGGGAGACTCTGACGTATTTGAGATGACGGTTACCTCAGGTTGGTATGATTGTAGGAAGTCAAGCAGGTCTACCTCCTGTTCCTCGGGATCACATTCCACGTCATCATTAAATCCCAGGCTCTCGGCTTCCATCAGTGGGTCCTCCTCCTTCTCTTCCGTCTCACCCTGCCTTTCTTCATTATGTTGATCTCCCTCCTCTTCGTCACCATTTTCTTCCTCTTCACAGTCTTCCTCACTAGTTTCTTCCTCTTCATTCCCCCCCTCCTCCTCTTCTTCTTCTCTTTCGTGTTCTTCTTCCTCCTCTGTCTCATATTTGCAGCCAACAGCGCCACCCTTTGGATAATGGAAAACGTGTCTGTGATCACTGAAAGTGATTTGTCGCCTTCTGCTTGGTTTCTGTTTCTCTTCTCCTTCACTTGGGGCCTCTAATCTGTCATCATCCTCATCGATTTCTTTAGGAAGGCAGGGCTGGTCCTCTCTAACATCTTCCTCCTCATCTTCATCATCTTCCTCCTCCTCCTCCTCATCTTCTTCCTCCTCTTCATCTTCCTCTTTGTCGTCCTCTTCTTTTTCACCTTCATTACTCTCCATGTTCACCTCCTCGTTACTGCGTGCATCTTCAGCAAGCTCGTCCTCCTCTTCTTTCTCCATTCGCTCAGCAAGCTCCTCAGCTGTGGGTATGTCTTGGTCTGGTTCTTCCAGTATAACACTTGGAAATCTGCGCCTGCGGGAGGTCATGTTAAACTCTGGGTAGGTCTCATCTGGATATCCTTGGGAAGCAATGAATAAAATTAGACGCAAAATTCAAGAAACAAAGAAATTGAAACCGCAGCGGACCCAACATAAAACCTTGAGGTATACCTTCCCAGTCTGCAGTATAGGGCGCCTCCTCAGCCTCCTCCTCTGGCGTGGCTCCCTCTCGCAACTGTCTCTCCTTCATCATTTGAGTGATCTCCTTCAACTGTTTGAGCCTTCTCTCCTCACGCCTCCGTGTGCCCCTGCGTGACCTGAAATCAAAACAAGTCAGAGACTACATTAAAACAATTAATAAAAATCACAACCACTGCTAAAACACACCCACATCTCAATGATAATCATGAAGCAAAATTGTACTTTATTTGATCTAAAATGTGCAAGAAGTATGTTCAGTGAATATACAAACACTTTTAACCCTCAAGTGCTCTTCGTTTCGGAGTCACGCTTGTTATCGTCCCGGTCAAAAGTGACCGGACACCTAAAAATTAAATTTCCTCCATCCCAGTAAAACCAATGCAATTTATTTTTGTTCTATAATATTTATTCTTTGCAATTTAGTATTTTGAGACAATTTGATTGAATTTATTATTATTTATGCAATATTTATGGTCTATTTTTGCCATGGAAAAATATATGTATTTTCTATGTATATATTATTTTTGTTCAAAAAATTATTAATGTAGTATTTTAGCACCATCTGGTTACAGTATAGAGAAAAAAGCGTAGAATCATGGTGTAACGACTAGATGGCATGTACAGCTCTCTATGGAGAAGCATGCGAATTCCCCAGATGTTTATGAACACTTTTTTTTTTCGTGGATTTGAATATATAGTTGAAACAATCTCAAAAACTATTTTTTTTATTAAACAAATGTAAAAAAAAATAAATAAAAATGTGAGAATTTTTGTTTTTTGTGAATTTCCCATTAATTTCCTATGGGGGTCATTTTTGACCAAAGACCACAAGTGTGACTATTTTTTTTAAGACCACTTAGCATGCTCAGATCATGACCTCAATTTTTTTTGTGTGTTCACATACATAATGCCATTTCGTAACATTCCGATGAAGCTGTGATTTTTAATAATTCAAAACATACTTTTTGTAATCAAAATTTATTGGTGTATATGTGTATAAACGTGTGTTTGTATGTGTGTGTGGGTGGGTTTGTCTGTTTTGCACTCTAGATGTTGTAGAGTGTCACCCCTTGCCGATTTGTAGATTGCGCGTACAAAAATTCAGAGAATTTTTTTTTTGTCAATTTCCCATTCATTTCCTATGGGTCGGTCATTTTTGACCGAAGACCACAAGTGTTTTTTTTTTTTTTACGACCACTTAGCATGCTCGGATAATGACCTCAATTTTTTTTGTATTCACATACATAATGCCATAAAAGTCACCAAGTTTCATAACATTCCGATGAAGCTGTGATTTTTAGAAATTCAAAACAGAAATTTTTTCGGTCAGAAATGACCGAAGAGCACCTGAGGGTTAAATATTTACATGTATGCATTTGCTAGATGCTTTTATCCAAAGCGACTTTGCATTCAGGGTACACATTTTAGAAGCAGGCTATGTGCATTCCCTGCTAGCGTTGCTAGCATGAAGCGTTACTGAGCTACAATAAGTTTTGGGTTTTTTTTTTTTTAAATATATATCATATTTTCATTTAATTTAAATGATGGTTTCAGCTACAGCTAAAACAGTAGATGAAGGATAATCACAGATGAATAAGGCTGTGAATTTGCTCTTTTCCTTTTCAAAGGATTCCATTTCAGAGTGTCATGCAGATCATGTCAGTGCACTGTCAGCTCTTTGATCAAAAAGATGATGGATGGTGGAAGGAGAGAAATATGATCTGTATACCTGGCAGAAGGGTGGACAACTTTAGATATTCTCTTTTCTCTGATTTTTTCACTCATTCTGGCCTGCAGCTGCACCAGCTGACAAGTAGCTGTCAGGGAGACAATTGAATGAGGTTTAGAATAATGTTAGATACAGAGATTCACTCAAACGTGGCCGCCACACTCTACAGTCTCATTGTGGCATGTGCCAAAAACTGGGATGCATGAGAATGAGAAATATCTTACACAAACTTTAAAAGCAAAATCTCTTTTTTTAAGACTCACCAGAATTACCGTAATAAGAATAGTTTTATCATGTTATACACATGCTGGTACAGGGAGTGAGTGCTGTGCTGATGCTCTATCGGTTACTCTCTCCACCCTTTGGCATCCATTTTATGAATAGAGCTAAACCTCTTACTACTGATCCAAAAGACATGCAGTTAATTGGTGTTAGGAGCTGTTAGGCTTATAAAACATTACTTCTGATTGCTAATCCGGGTCGAATAAAAGGGAGAGAACAAAGCTTAGACACGATCTTAATCTACCTTATCTGGAGTTGCATGTCTTTTAGCTTATAAACAGACATGTGGTTTATGAGGCCACAGAAAAGGCTCACAACTTGACAATATATGGTGCTATTTAGATGATCTAGCATCTTTGTAAGGTATGTAAAGTTGTCCAACTAGAGTTGATGTATATGCAAACTCACGCATCTCTTCAAACTTGCATTCTGACTGCAGCATAGGGAATCTGCACTCTTGTTGATGAGGTTTGTCCTTAGAGGTCAGCTGTCGAAAGAACAAGGTAAATGACACTGATTTTGCATTTATTTAAAAAAATTGAAGCAGCACAACAGTTTTCAGCACTGATGATAATAAGAAGGATCATGTTACACTGAAGAATGGGGTACTGGCTGCTGAAAAGTCACAGAATTTAATTTCATGTTAAAATATATTAAAGGTGCAGTATTGGAACGTTATTTTCCTCTCCTCTTCAGACTTGATGCTCAAGCCAGTTGCCATATTGAGGAAAAGCAACAGGAATGAGCGCACGCGACAATGGTAGGCAACAAGACTAACACTGTAAGTTGATCGTGTTTTTTTATGCCTCTGGTCACAGAGCTTTTTAGATGGATGCCGAAGCTTTTTAGGTCACATACAGTCTGCGACCTCTGACTGTTAGATTTTGGTTTTGCCGAGCAGTGGTTTTTGGTGGCTCGCCAATGTATTGGATTTCTCCAATAGATAAAATAAGTAAGCTTGACCAGTTCTTGTGGGGAGATTTGTAGTGTAGCAGTCCTTCAGCAGCGATGTTATCATGTCACCCTTCAACAATCTCAACCCAATGTTCTGTCTGTGAGACAGAACTTTATACATGAAGACTGCCCAGTTAATTTGCTTGATTCCATGGCTGCAAAATGCTGTGTTTTCCACCAACTGGCAACCTGTGGTTTCAAAATACAATTGGATAAACTGGCAATGGGTGAGATCACAGAGACCAAATAAAAACAGACATCCTGACACACATTTAAAATTTCCGATTTACACTACCACTACCATTGAAAAGAGCAGAGCAGAGCGGCACATATGGTAGTGTGTACTGTGTACTGTATATTAAAGCACCTGTTAGATCTTTATTCCAGGGGAAGTATTATTACAGGATAGCTGCTGAACACCGCAAATGTCCAAATAGCTTCTGTTAAGACTCACCTTGAAGAACAGGTAGATGATATAAAGGAATATTCCAAAGCCATAGACAGGGATGACCTGGCCCAGCAGATTCGGCTTGCGAACACCCTTGACTCTGGCAATTGCCTCAGGATTGTAATGCTTGATGTAATGAGAGTCAGTGTCCCTGTCCCAGTGATCATGATCTTCAGGGAATGAATGTCTGTGTCGTGAGGGAGGAAAATGCCCTGGCCCAACTTCAAAGCAAAAATAAAATAAAATAAAAAAAATATATGTAATCATTTACAGAGACTGCACTCTAAAAGGACAATTTCTAGTCAGTGAAACATAATTTTAAGTTTTAACATGCAGTATTAGTATTTATGTATATATAGTATTTATATAGGCTATTTTGTTCAGGCATTGAAAGTCACAATCCATGACTGTAGGAACCATGATGAATCAATGTCCTTCCAGTACAAACATTAACCATTGTAACTGAAGAAGTTAAACGCTTGAATGATCATTAAATATGATCATATATGATTGTCACTCTGGTTACCGTGCAAAAGTATGAAAGATGTCAAAAGGAATAAATTAGGATAGATTTGTTGTGGAAATGGCATTGGGGAAAGTGATCCTCACATTATGAATCCACACACGGGGAGGAAGTTGAGGTACACGGGACCTGAGCACAGAGATCACAGGGATGGTCAAATCAGCGCTGAAATTACAGTCAAAGAGGGGTGACGGATTATATCTCATGATCATCATCTTACCATTCGACTGCACTGTTTCTTTCTTCACTCTGGGCAAAAATAATTTGGGTAGGAATAAAGACATGCAGAGGACGAGGCAAGAGACGAAGGTAATCTTCTGACATATTGAAACAGCCATATCGATACGTGAGAGGAAAAAGATGATGCAGAACAAATGGTGAAGAGCGTCAACATCACGACATCACTTCTAGTTCTACGAAATTTCCTGTTCGGAAATGACAGAAAACATTAATCCGACATCCGGTTGAGATTAGAGTGACTGACGACTCATTAAATCAGCTCACTCTGAATCATCAATCGTATTCGTGACTTGTTATTAACCTGTTTTATGAGATTATTTAGTCTTTTGCTCGTAATTTTATGTTGTTTCGCTGTCTTTACATGAATACAGGGGATCTGTCCGTAAAAATATTTCAAAATTAAATATGACAAATGTAATGTTGTTCGTGTTCTTTGTGTTGTTATTCACTTGTTTGTCCGGTAGATGGCAGTACTGTAATGATTTTAGCGCTCATGAGGACTCAAAAGCCTCCTACACATGAAGGACTTCATAGAACCTTTTGGTTGTGGACAATTTCCCTATAGTTTCTAATTCAATTAATAAATAAAACAATTCATTCTATTTTGTATAAAAGTAAAATATATTTCCTAAAGTGTTACATCATCACCACATATTACACATATGACGCATTTCTGCCACATCATAAGAAATATCTGATTATCAGACCATATCAACATACAGTAATATCAACAGTTTTAGTACTGACCCCATATATATAACAATTATTTTGTTATATATAATAAAATAATAATTTATATTTATATATTTATCTAATTTAATTAGATGTATCTGTAAGATATGTAAAATATCTAATCCTAGTTCTTTTTCCCTGCTATTTATGTAGAACCATGAAAAGGCTACACAGTCATTTCCATTTTTATGTTAATTTCTGTGTTTTTAAAATAATCCGTTCATGGCGTTCTCTAATACCTTTGAGCGCATAACATGCTCCACCTTAATGTGAAAATACCTTGCTGCTAAGCTAAATAAATATTCATAATTCATTTACATTTTCAATAATTCCTAATTAAAGTTTTGAGTTTCACCACATGCAGCTTTAATGAGCTCGTGGAAAAAGCATTTCCAGTTTTCAAAGGAATAGAGGAAATTGGAAAAGTGGATTGGTCCTTAAGTTTGGCATGGGGATGTAATGTGAGTCTGTGTGTGTGTGTGCTGATATTTCCTGCAGAGCTCAAACCCTTCCTCCAGGCCAGCTCATCTTTTATCTGTTTACTGAGCTGCTCTGTTATCAACGTTTTAACAACCTAATTATTCTTCATTAAGCTCAATTTAAGTACCACAGATGCACTGCCACGTAAGTCGCACTGTGTCTGACACCTCACACGAGGCCTGCGCATAGTTATTTTTTCAAAATAAATAAAATGGCTTTGTCTACTTTTCTATGAAAGTCTCAGTCCTCATATTGTTTATGCTAACAGGAAAATATGCCATTGACTCTTATGAAATGCTTGTGGCCCTTCCTGTCGTGTGAGCAATAGATTCGCATACATGGCAATCAACACACCTTCACCAAACAAAATTGCTTTCAGAAATAGCAATCGTTTTCTTTCTCTATATTCATGCAAGTGATTTGTTGTGCAATGTCACCTTACTCAGTGGTGGCGGACCAGGTTCGCATCGAACCCCTTTTCGCTCTCTCTCTCTCTCGCTTTCTCTCTTTCTAGCTTTGTCTAAATCAGTCAATTTATTTCCAAATTGCAAGTTGAGTGCGGGAGAAAGGGCTTCTTTCACTGCTGGGGTGAAATATTAAATCAATGCACACTCCCACATGTCGAGTGGGCTTTAATTTTTTTTATTTAATATTGATGGGAATGAAGCTGGCTTTGAGTGTCATGAAGGACATACTGTTGCAAATCCAGGGGCCTTTATATTCATGAAGGAGAGACAGTGATGGTGAGTGAATGTGCTGGATTAATGCGGACCTGTGAGGAAGCTTGGCGGCGTGGGCCAGGCCTTGAGACGCTGGCCAGTTGTCATCCTTCATTTATTATCATGAGGAGAGCAGGGCCGCAAATATGAGCCTTTGAATAATCTGGAGTGGTTCTGGAACAAATTTATTGTCAGATGAATGCTCAAAAGAAAATGAAGAATCTGAGTTGAAGTGCTTGCCAGACCTTCGACTGGTCTTCTTATTGTGGAATGGGGAAGCGTGTGAGTGTTTAAAACATAACTGGACAGTACTGCGAACGTGCTGATGATGTACTGTATAACGCGGGGAAGAGAGGAAGCAGATGGGGATCCTGATTAAGGCTGGAACGCAGTGTAAATTGTAATCTGATCTGTAGAGTCGTGCCTGTGGAAAAGCAGCTTGGGTTTTGGCCAGAGAGCACTGATGTCCTAAACCAGCACACGTTCCATTACTCGCTGCTGCACCCCTGACTCAGACAGAGGGGGAAGGGTCAAAGGTCAATTGTTAGCAAGCGTTTTGTACTATATTTTGTCCAGTATTTGTATATTGTTTTATGAACTGTATCCTCGAATGATCATAAAATATTTTTAAAGGTTCATTTATATTAGGATGATGTTAATGGAAGGTGGAAATGTGTTCTCATGACAATATTGATTGTCATTGTATACATGAATCACAATATTTGTATTGTTTTGTTTGGGGTTGGTAAGTGAAAACAGAAAAAAAAATATATAGTTAAAAACAGTAATATTGTGAAATATTATTACAATTGTACACTGTTTAATATATATATGTATTTTTTTACTCGAAATGTAATCTTGTGGTGGCAAAACTGAATTCTCAGCATCATTACCTCAGAAATTAACAACATTCCTTTGAAATAGAAGCATTTGTAAGATTATAAATGTCTTTATAATCACTTTTGATTAATGTAATGGTGAACAAAATTAATTTCTTTAAAAAAATTTTTTAGTGTATATAAGACTTTCATTTTCAAAAATTCACTGGAATAAAAATTGTGACATTGATCTAGCCACGGTCTCCCATTATTGCCCCAGTGGAATGCAGATATTTGCGAGTGCCTGCATACACTACAAACATTATTCAAGGAGGAAAAGAAATATACTAATTACCACAGCTAGCGCTGCATTTGCATTGAAATTGCTGTTTATGAAGCCAGTGTCAGTTTTCATTAAACTGCTTAGTGACAAACTACATACAGTATATGGCACAAATGTCAGTGTATTAAAACAGTGGTGCAAATTCCTCCCAGCAAGGTAATTATGTGCCCGGCCTATCGTTTTAAAGGTAAGCCATAACAGATTGTGTTTTCACACAGGAAACAAGCAATTGATTGGCTTTGTTTGACATCTAGAGTTGTTTGCCAGTGCGCCGTATCTTTGTTGTGGACGCTGTATGTGGTGGAGAGAGTGTGGGCAGGCGGCGAGGGCCACGGCGAGGGTGGAGAAGGTGCAGAGGTTCAGCTGATAGAAGCTTTGATCTCAAACAGCAGGGGGGAAATGACATTATTTAAGGTGCCTCACCAGCACGACACTGCAGCACAGCGAGAGATGCGCTGTGAAATTGCAGGTTCAGTTGCACATGGTTGAAATGCCGGACACACACACACACACTTGTGCATAAACACACAGACAAGCATATTAGCAGAAAAGCCAGCCACAGGCGAGTCGGCATCACAAGCGCACACATGCCTCACTGTGAGGAATGTAAATGCTTCAAATACATGTGTGGACCCTTCAAGTGTGACAGAGAGCAGTTTGTTTTTACATGGGCTCACTCAGAGTGGATGTCTGGCCATGAATTCAGAAGATTAGGACAGACGAAAGAGAATCCAGACTTGGATAAAGTTTTGGTTATATATTTATTTAGTTTACCACTTTAATGACAATCATAACATCAGCATAATATATTTATCTAGTACAGGTAACAATGTCCAACCCCAGGTGCATGGAGACTATTCTAATATTAATCCAGGATGATAATGATAATGATAATGATCTTGGATAGAATGGCATTTTCATATCCCACGATTCCCATTATAGGTCTAATGGATAAAATATTCATTTTAGGCAAGCAATTGATAGTTTTTTCCTGTGTAGTAGCCTACTCAGGTCCTTGATCAAATCATTTCTGATTTCTGAAATATATAACAGCACAAACATCAGTATAGCCTAACTATTACTGATTATTTTTTCAAATATATTTGCTGGTTCGACCTGCTCTTAAATGGAGCAATATTAAATAAAATGACAGAAATTGATATAATAATGTCAAAAGATGATTAAACACAAAACAACACATATCATGGAGCAACAGGCAGACGAGATAAGACAAGCAAACTCTCCATTTTCAAATCTATTTTCCTCTGTAAACACTTGCGTTACCAAGGCAACGACTGACGCTTTTGTTGAGCGGCCTAGCCTGGCACGGAATGGAACGGTTAAATTGTAATTTATTTTTAATAGAGATTGAATCGCTGAGGAAGTCACTTAAATTAGTTAAAAATAAAAAAAATAATATGTTGTTAAACTTTATGGAGGAATTCTTCGTATTGTAATTAATGCCCCCTCTTAGTTTACCAAATAGTATGAACATTAAAAGTGTCTATAGGAAAAGAAAGAAATATTGAGTTTTTTTTCTTTCTTCCTTTTTTATGTATATTTATTTAGTTTATATATATATATATATATATATATATATATATATATATATATATATATATATATATTCTTTTTTTCTTCTGCTTTTTTTGTTATCTTATCTATTTGTTTAAACTTGTTTCAATATATGTGAAATCTGTCTTTTGAAACATTCCTGTTATATACCGTATTTTGTACTTGGATTTATTTCTCAAAAAAAAAAAAAAAAAAAAAAAACGGAATGGAACCATAGGAATGGAACGGTTACAGAAAGAGAACCGCCCAGCCCGACGGTGGAGCGGCTTTTGGATATTAAACAAAGTCCCCGTTTTCATATTTCGCCAGTTTTATTACGAAATTCAAACAATAACGGTTTTCCCGTGGAATTGGGCTTACACTGTTGTGATTGTCGTGATTTTTTGTAACGTTACTCTCGGAAGTAGGAACGCGATGTGTAAGCTAACGTTACCCACCGGAAAGAGACTTGAATAACTGGGGGACATGACCCGTCTGAAACACCTGTAACACGCGTGTAGCAGTTTTGCTAGTTTTGATTAGCAATTGAACGGTGTTTGTTGTGGAGCAGACTTGATGCCCCCGTGACAGATTTCTAATGCCTCGGCTCAAGTTACACAACACATGGATGGATCATCTCTTAATCTTCGTCTTCATCTTCCGGTTACAGCAAGAAATAAACACGAATAAACATCTGAAGGTATGTTATAAGAAACGGTACAACTTACTGAAATTGATCATGTAACGTTAGTGTAGCTCAATGTTTCAACTGTCGTCAATAAAACAGCATGTCACAAGGTTAACGTTACATTTACCCATCTGAACCATCTAGCATTGTCAAAAAATTAACTGTAGTAGGGAGCAAAAGTATTTTGCAAAAAATTGTATACGTGTTGTTCATTTGAACCTTTATGTAATGTACCAGCTGACAGTGTTCCCATATTTACAGCATTAGCTGAGACAGATATCCCCCCTCAAATATTGATATAAAAATAATTGATTTTCAATAAAATTTAATCAAGATCAGAATAGATTAGTGAAATGTATCTCAGTACCCAGCTCTTTAAATAAAGTAGGCCTACCAGTCGTTGCACCATGTTGTAACTTACGTAAACCGTAACGTAAACCGAATGAAATTATGTTCAGTTACCAAATGTTTTTACAATCCTAATACACTTCTTGTGATACAATTGTTATAAATTATATTATACAATTACATTATTAATTAAATAAAAGCAATAGTTCATTCAAAAATAAATATTATTACCTATATTATTATTTCATTTATTATTCTGTTTTCCTATTTCTATTCTACTCTAAAAAATTTTAACAGAAAAAAATGCATATTGTTTTATGAAAGACTGTTTTTAAATTAGATTACAAGTGAAATACTAACATGTTAGTCTGCTCTTCTGACAAAGCTATCGTATGGCTTCATTCTTGGATGGTCAGTATTCTTGTCATTGTATGTCGACACATGTATGTGTAAACACATCATTCCAAACAAAGGATAGGAAAGTGAACAGTGTTTGTTGCACAAGCTTTGTCCTGAGAATGTCCTTCTTTTCTGACTGAGCAACTAGAGGCAGATTTAATATGCAATATAAATCAAATACAGAACGTGAGTCACTCTGTCTTGAACATATGGCTTTATATAAGATACTCACTTTATGGCTTTTTGATGTAAAAGCTCTATTCCTGCATGCATACTGTTTGCTGTTTAATTAATAAATAGAACAGGACATGATTGCTTTGGCATTAAAAGTTTACAACGTACATAAAAAGTTAATTTCTGCATGAATCAGACGAGTGTGTGATTCACGTACTAAACATACTGAATAAGCGAATGTATTCAAACCATAAAAGTGAAAGAATCACATTTTGTTTTTGTTTAAAATAGAGGTCACGGTTCTCCCATGAATCTGAATAGTCATCTGAACAAAATAACACTAAACAATACAAAAATAAATTAAACACAATGAATAGTAATAAAAATTATTTCATTAAATTGTCGCCACCTTCTGGTGGAATGATGTAATCATACAACCTTTATTTTCAGTGTCAAGTACTTTGAAAAGGTGATTTACACTATTTTGCTCGCTACTCTATCTGTGTTTATATCTGAACTATAAACTTTTATCCCAGTACTTTCGTGATAATTTGAATTGTTGTAATAGAGAATCATTGTCATTTAGGAATAAGATCACGTGGGTGGTTGAATCGAGATCAAGATCTTTTTAACGATTAATCATGCAGCACTAGTATATGGTGTGGTTCAGTTGTCAACACACCTCAGGAGAGCTGATTTGCTTCAGTACCTGGTGGATCTCAGTCATCCGAGCCCTTATTTTGAAAGCGACAGAACAGAAAATCACCGGTGTGTACCTTGTGTACGGCAGGCACCTTGAATGGCCTTAACCAGCTTTAATAGGTGATAATGATTAGTGCTTCACAAAAAAAAAGAGAACGAAATAACGGATAAAAAAGAGAGCGAGAAAGAAGGAGAGAGCGCTTCTTCATGCAATTATTAACAAGTTAACTTTGTAGTGGAGACACTTTATCCCCGAGGACAAACAACCCAAATGTTTGCAAAATATAATTAAGCCGAGGCATCTTTAAATGTCATTGCAGCCTGTGCCATGTTTCAAATTGTTCTGCATCAACAGAATTTAACGAGATGGCGAAGGAATCCATTCCCTGCAAGCATGTGATAAGCCACACATACAGTGGAGCACTTTCATTGATTGCCAAAATAAAGCATTTTGTATGCAAATGGGGGAATGGAGTGGGTAAGCTGATTCAGCCTCATGGACACCAAATAATGGCCTTTACAATTAATACTCTAGCATGCTATCCATTGAAACTTTCATCTCCCGTTTAATGGCTCTGAAACATTTACACATGCCCCATCCACCCCCCCCCACCCCCCCCCCAAAAAAAAGAAGAAAAGAAAAAATGGTGTGTTGTTCCAATGGATTAATATGAAAGCCAACAAATAAATAAAGTCCAAACACCCTGTGCCTCCACATGAGCCCCCCTTCGATTCTTGGCCCGTTCCTGCTTTTTTTTTTTGCTGTGTTTCAGGCACATTTTGGATTAACTGATAATCTTTGTACATGAAGGAAGGTCTGGGATCCCCCAGGGGCATGTGCTAGGGAGAGTGAGCTTGACAGGGGGATTGGGGCTGATGTGGCATTGTTTGAATGTAATGTGCTTGTTTTTGTACTTGTAAACACGCTTCTCTTTGTTTTAGTAATGCCACCCCCTTCCTGTGTAGATTTTTCTGCTGGAGCAGCACAGGTTTGTACACACGGAGGCGTGATGGGCTAACAGTGATATTTTATTGCAAGACCTGATCAGATTGCCTAAGAGGAAAGCCTAAAGCTAGCAGTCAATGGAAGTTGAAGTAGAGCAATCAGGCAATCTTCTGTCCTCCATTAAGTGAAAAGCTACTGATGATATCATTAATTAAGGTCATGCCGTCATGCTACTAACATGCTGTTTAATGTGATACCATGGTACTTTAATTTTTGGAAGCATTGTACAGTACTACCTGATATAAATACCATGATACTTGAATGAGTGATTATTCCATTTAAAATGTGGGGCCTTTTGTAATATTCAGCTGTGGCCCTCTCAAGGGCTTTTCATTCATAGTTAAAAATCACCAGTTTGTTGATTGGTTATACACTCACCTAAAGGATTATTAAATTATTTAGCCTTAAATCTATGTGGCATTGGTTCAACAAGGTGCTGAAAGCATTCTTTAGAAATGTTGGCCCATATTGATAGGATAGCATCTTGCAGTTGATTGAGATTTGTGGGATGCACATCCAGGGCATGAAGCTCCTATTCCACCACATCCCAAAGATGCTCTATTGGGTTGAGATCTGGGGCCTCATTTATAAAACTTTGCGTAGGATTTGCGTCAGAAGTGGCGTTCGGATGAAACAAAGGACGTGCGCACAGAAATATTCGGATTTATAAAACCGTGCGCACGCACATCCTACGCATTTTTCCCTTAATAAATCACAATCAATTCTAAATGTAGCGCAGCTTTTGCGGCTTCATGTCACGCCCATAGTTGCCCATAAATAGTCCGTGAAACGCCCAAAAGTTAATATTCATGAATTGCGAAATCATGTTAAACACAGAGAGGAATTAAAAATAATGTAACTTCACTCAATGTGAAGTAGAAGTTATCGTTGGCGAGGTGGAAAAGAGGAGAAAAATGTTGTTTGGAGGGCACATTGTGCAATACTAATGCCAAAAAAGCACTTGAGTGGCAAAAGGTTGCAGACGCCGTGCTGTAGCCTCACAACCTCGGACTGTGGCCGAAATAAAAAAGAAATGGTCGGACATCAAAGTCGAGGCAAAAAAGCGTAGTCTTTAATTCAATTAGAGAGATGGCCAAGGAGTTGGGTGAAATCAAGATTGTCCTAACTGAAATAAACTGCATAATGAGGGAATTCTTGAATAAATAATATATTTTTTCCACACCTTTTGTTGTGAAGATGATGCGTTCACTCCGAATCCTTCCATTTAATCGCTACATCTTCTAAGAGCGCAATATCAGCCATTGTGCGTCATTACGCATTGTGATGGGTCATTTTATTTACATCCATTTAATTCTGCATCTGACAAGCTACGGATACAAAACACTATTTATAGGCAAGATATTCATGCTAGAACACTTTTTCAGCGGGAATGCAAATTATAGTAGTATTTAACCATGAACACAAAAGCCACACCACAATCATATGGCCTTTAATTTGTTTATTTCATTAGCCAACATGTCACTATAATTTTAAAGTTATTTCCATCGATCAATTGACCGACATACTTGTTTGCTTTGCGGCCCCTTTAAATACAGTTTTAAAAAAGATCACACATTCGATCTACATCAGAGCATCAGAGCGTCCACGAATCTTTCCACGGCATCGTTGGCAGGGCCGCGAGAGCGGCGGCGGTGGTGTGAACGTGCAGTTACTCCAGTCTTCCCTGTACACATGTACACAATCACATGTGATTTTGTGTTAATTGAGATAATAAATTAAGGAAGAATTTTCTTTCAAGATTGTTTGACGAATAGAAAGTCCAAAAGGACAGCATTGTTTTGAAATAGAAATCATTGTTACATGTCAGGATTCCACCAGAGTTACTCACTCCTCCCACTCGTTCACTGTCTCCAGAGTTCTAATCACAGTCACCTGCACCTCCCTTTATATTTGACACCCCTTAATGCACTAATTTTCTGGTCTGGTCTCTACATGACACACAGACTCACCCATGCTATCAACCTGCCACTTACTTGATATCCAATGAATTCTCTTCATCACCCTTGCCATTGTATGCCTTCTTCAGTCTTCAACCATCTGTCTTCAACCCTTCCATGTCACTCCATCTGCATCTGAAACAGAAACTCTAATTATCCTGCAGCTAAGTTCCCATCTGATTCTCAACTGTTTGAATACTCACAATATCTTTGTCTGCGTCTGAAATCCTGTAAATAAACACTATTTCACTTACCACCTGTCTGACTCCTGTTCCATCTGTGACAGTTACTTACTGACCACAAAAGTTTGAGTTGTAGTCTAGGATTGATATATTTTTAAAATGAAATGAACTTCAAATATTGATTTGGATGTTCCCACATGATGCACATTTTTAGGTTAACATTTTTACAGTGAAGGTATAGGCACTGAAAACTTGCTAGCATCTGCCTGACCTTTAGAAACAGATTTTAATCCATCTTTTGATCCTATATATTTAGCTTATTTCACAAACTGTGATTCTCCTGACTACCAGTCTCTCTAATACCATGTTTTCTCATTCACTCTCAGTCTGATGATTTAAAATAAAGAGGTAATTGACATGCTCAATTGATGAAACAGCCCTCATTCGGATGTGTTCTGCCATAAAAATCACCTGTACCTTCTGATTATAGTCATTCCCAAAGTAACAACACTAGATCCCCATGTATCCCTTTTCTGTCATTCGTTCTGTCTGATATGACCTTTTCATTTTCGACGTCTCTGTCCTTCAACTCCTTCAGCATCTGCAAGTCGTGTGTGAAAGTCAAGGCCGGCTGTAAAAGTGTTGACAGCAGTGTCTGAGGGCTCAGGACCGCCACACCAGCAGGAGAAGGTGAAGTCTGTGTATATGTTAGTGTGTGTTTGAGAGGAGTGCTGGTGATGGAGATGACCTCTGATAGGCCGAAGTGTGCTGTGAGGAGAATGGGATCTCTACACTGCTGCCCAGGCTGGAATTTGTGCTTGGGAAGTGTTTAACTTTCTCCCAATTGCACTCAGCAGGAGGGGGCCTCCTTTTTTGCCCACAGCTCTGCTCTCTAGGTTGCCCTTGTGTCTGGATCCTAAATGTGTGTGTATGTTAGGGGTTGGAGCACTAGAGGATTGATTGGATAATGGCTCTGCTGTCAGATAGGTGAAAGTGAGATAGGACATGAAGAGAAACTGAAAACACAGCTTTAATGATCCTTAAGCTCAAGGAAACTCAGAGGTACTCGGGTAATGATGGAAGGATTGGCTCTGTTTTATTCAACAGTTATATATATATATATATATATATATATATATATATATATATATATATATTCAGCCTCAAACTGGAGTGGGAAATATTGTATTTGTGAGCTCTGAGTGCATTAATTGCCAAGCAAAGTTGTACAGGCAACTTGCAAAATAGGACAATTTTTTATTATACCTGACTGGTGACATTGGAAGAAGGGGTGTATTGATGTGAAATATGAAGGCAACCATGTCTGTTTAACGGTAATGAATGTTCTACAAAGTTTCCTATGTGATATTTCAATTATATTAGGTAGCTATATATAAATGATAAGTGATCACCTTTCACAGTTTGCTTAAAATAAGAGATATAAATCTAGTGATATATATAAGTGATATATAAGTCATAATTTTCAGATTAAATGTCAGGATATTATTTTGTTAGGGGTGGGGGAAAAACGATTCTTAGATGCATTGCGATGCGCACGTTGACGATTCTGAATCAGTTATATAAATTCCATTTAATATCTGAAATATTTTGGCTTCTGAAGTTGAAGGGGGAAAGGAGCTGGACAAGAGCTACACTAGTTGTAACCTTTGTAGAATAAGCCCTCTGAATCGCAGCCCTCTGAATCGTAAATCGAATTGTGAGGTGCCTAGAGATTCCCACCCCTACATTTTGTTTAACATACTTGCATCTGAATCTGGGAAATGTCATGATAACAAGTGCCTAATTTAGAGGTGCCCTTCAAGGCAGTATTTAAGTTACATTGTATGGTACAGGTGAAGTTTTGGGAAACCGTCACAATTGCAAGTGAGATATTGGAATGTGAGGAGTTGAAATTGCATATTATATGTGGAATTACTGAATTTCATACTTAACTAATTTTAAGAATTAAATAATCCATAGACATGCAATATTTTTATGTATACAGTTGCTGTCTAAATTATTGAACGCCCATTGCAAATCAGGTTTATTGGCAAAATTGACAGACTTTTTATCATTTACACAAAACAATACATTGATTTAAATTTTGTAAGACACTTTTTGTCTGTAAAAGCAATATGGATGTTATAAGAAACTGAAAAAAAGACACTGTCTACAGTTCAGCATTGTGCTCCTCAGTAATGCTCTGCGGCTGCTTTGCATCCTTCCTTCAATAAATCCAGGAAGGCAGGATGGATTTATTGAAGTATCTGGAAATCCTAGGAGAAAACATCATGCCGTCAGTGTGGAAGCTGAAGCTTGAGCGTAATTGGACCTTCCAACAGGACAATGATCCCAAGCATTCCTCAGATTCCACCAAGCCTTAATTTCAGAAGAAGTCATGGAATATTCCTCATTGGCCATTACAGTCACTTGGCTTGAACCCCATAGAAAATCTCTGGTGGGATTTGTTGAAGGCAGTTGCAAGATTTAAACCCAATAATATTGCTGAACTGGAGGCCATTGCTCTTGAGATATGGGCTAAGATTCCTCAGAAACGCTGCCACAAGCTGATGTCTGGTTATGTAGCTTGTTTGCAGCAGGTCATAACAGCAAACGGGTGTTCTACCAAGTAGTGAAGATGCTTACCATGAAGAGGTTGAATAATTTTGAAACTGTAGAAGTCATTAAAAGTTTAATTTTCAGTTGAATTTGGGAAAACCTCTTGAAACATTTGTTGTGTTGAGCTATTTCAATTACCTTTGTTTGATTTGTTTATTGCAAGCAGCTGAAAGTGTACATTTTGCCAATATTTGCAGGTTGAATAATTTCGATTGCAACTGTTTATATTTTTCAGAATATTACTTTGGCTTGTGAAAGACTTTTCCTATTATAAATCCACTGGACTGAGTAAATATGTTTTTTTTTTCAATGCTAACACTAGATCGAACACATTGTGTGTGAGCGATATCTCTCAATCATATCTGAGTTATAAATGGCAGGCCACTTCAATCTTCCTCAGAGAAGCTGCGGCATTACTGGTCACTGCCATGCCCACTGACTCCCTGTTGTTGTTTTTGTATTTCATTTCACTAAGCTGCCTGAGCAAAAGGGTGAGGGAAAATCTCCACTAAGTCCTTCACCTTCTGCGCAACCCTCATAGATATTCTCCACAGAGATAAAGCAAAGTAAAATTGAAATTTTACAAGCGACTAAAAAGATAATACAGTTTGAAATAATCTTACTGTGCATGCTGAACGGTGTCAATAAACAAGCATGCTTAGAACAAAATGCTCCCGCTTTTATCTCGGTGAAAAATCCATAAAGTCTTTACTTCAAGCTGAGACAGAGGTAAAGTGGTTGTTGCTTTTATGTTTCACCTTGTTTTTCTCAAAAGTGAGACCCCATTTGGGATTTGGTAGGCATGCCTTCTTATGGTTGACATTTATCTTGCACATGTGAGAGATGGAGGAAAGAGAAAGTTAATAGAGAGTAAGCGACATGCTAATCTTTCAGAGCAGACAGTTTATTCACTCGGCAGGACAACTATAATCTCGTGGCAGGAAAGGATGCAAATTCTTTTATTTAGCTTACAATTAAGAGCATTAAATGCTTTTTATTTTTTACATTTAGGTACACTTAAAGATGAAGCAAAAAAGTCCAGATCTTTTTTAAAGTTCATATATTATTTATATTTCGAGTTTAATTTGATTCAAGTCAGTTTTACTTTTAATAATGTTCCTACTGACTTGTAAGGGGAAACATAGGTGCTTTATTTTTTTTGCATGAATTTATTGTGTTATTCATCTGTTGAAAATCATTGTTATTCCATTCCGATCACCAATCCCAAACCTCATTTAATTTCAAACATTTTAATTAAAAAGGTAAACGAATAGGAAACTTTTCCATTTAAAACAGCCAAATTAAATTGGAAACAAGTATAGAAATACATCCAGCAGACAATGTGTTTGTTTGTGTTACTCACAACTGTCAAATCAAATGTCACATTTTATGCAATCTTAGTAGGACCAGGAAGTTGGAAAGTCTAAAAGCCCTCCTAGTCTGGTCAGCCAATATTTAGTATCTTGCTTTTTGTCTCTTTTTTTCTTTTAAATGTTATCTTTATTTTTATTTCAGTTTTAGTTAGTTGCGACGACTTTGGAAATTGATCATGTGATCCGATTGATGATGTTTATTAATGTCAGCTATGTGAATTGTGTGAGACTGTATGGGTGAATTTGAAATAGTATACTGCCATTATACTACTCTTACTATTTCTGCTAGCATCCTGGTTTCAGCTTCCCTAAAGAACGCTTTTTTTTCCCGAAAGGCTTTTGTGTATGGCAGCCGTTTTTTATCCCTTGTAACCTCTCCAGAGCATCATGAACTTATAGCACGTAGCACTCTCAACCGATTGATGTTTTTGACCCAGTACATTGGAAAGCATTACAACCCTCTCCAAATAGTCAGCCATGATATTTAATTTTGTGGACGACGTTACACATCAAATTAAAGAACTCGCCTTGTGTTACAACACTCTTTCAGTGCATTTTAATGGCAGTACAGTTTGTGGTGTAAGGTGGTTACATGTCTAATCAAACATGACAGAATACCAAACATTAGAAGCTTACTCTCCCAGCTCAATATGAAATGGGATCACAAAGGTTTCTGCAAATACACTTCAAGTGCTACGAGTCTGTCGGCTCTTAATAAGTGAAAGTGAAGTGAAGGTCCTCATGAGTTCAGAGCACCTGACACAGAAAGTGACCTCATCAAAGACTAGTTATCTGGTGGCAAGATAGAAGATTTGATGATTGTGCCTTCTCTCTTTAGTTTCAAGTTGAAGAGCCAATGACAACTGAAAGAAGCTGCTGTGTTTATAAGAAAATTCACGGTCTTCTCATATTCTCACATCAGAAATAATGAACACGATGCTCTGTTACTACATTTGCTGTTTATTGAGCTGCGCAAAAGTTCGACTATTTCATGTCCTACACCAAATAACCAGTTGCTATTAATACGTGTCAGCTAACCCGGTTGTGTTCTCGGCCCTTATTGATTCATTTAGCTTGCGTTTTCTCAAAGATTTGTCTCCATGCTGGAGACATCAGGAGAGCTTTCATAAGCAGAGAGTATGAAAAATATTACTTTTCGAAGCATTTGAACGCTTCACATCAGTCTGGCACCGTTATTACGGTTCCTTTGACCTTTTGCCGTTGGTGCGCAATGCGATTGACTAAGAGGAAGGCAGACAATATGCTCATAATAGCCTTTAAAACAGTTCAACAGCGCTGAGGAGCTCAATCTGCGCCCAGACAACTTTCCTCATCACACTTGTTGAATAAAACATCAGGCTGAGCGCATGCTAATGGCTGACAATGGCTTTTCTGCTTTGCACAAACAAAACCTTACTCTGTCTCTCTCGTTTTCACTCTTTTCTGCGCCCAGGAGTTTTAGCTTTGATGCATTTTACACGAGCCTCGATGTTGACAAGCTATCTGTGACCTGTAAGAGAGAACCCCCTGAAACTGCAGCGCTGAGAATCCATCTTTGCCTTCCCTTTTCGCCTGGAATAGCGGCGGAGCAAACAAACAGGGCCTAAACAATACGATATATACCACATATCAATTACACTAAATGCCTCAGTATCTATACTTCACTGTCTCAACCACACACCAGTTACAAGGCACACACACTGCGGTGGGACGATAATGAGTCGGCATTGTTCTCCACCATCTGGAGCGCTGATAAGACTCGCCTGTGCATAGTTGATAATAGGAGCCAGCGGAGGAAGAACTGAGTGTTAAACATTTCCTTGGCCCATGAAAAAGGTTCCATTAAGTCCACTGACCCCAATTGAATATTAATGAGCTAATTAACAGATTTATTGTTCTACGCAATTTCTGGAGGGGCCTGTTTTTTTAAGTGCTATTATTTTTTTCTAATTATTTTTTGCACTTTGTATAATTGAATCTTCGTAGCTGCCAGCATCCCAAGCGTGCCTTGGCAACACAGAAAAGAATTTGGATTTGTGCTTCTCTCTCCCTTTTCTCCTCCACTACTCCGTTCTTTCCCCAACAACAACAAAAACAATGTTTTCTTCGATGGCAATGTGTTTGTAATTAGGCTTTACCCCCTGCACCCCCCCCCCCCCCCCCCCATCTTCAACAGCAGAGCTTAGGCCTATGAATTTTATATTTAAAGGGGCTACGATGTTTGTTCCAGGGAAGGACCGGGGTGAGGTGTTGGATTACAAAACAGCAATCAGCAGGGTTACACTCGACTGCATCACTCGGAGGGTCTGGCAGGGCTCTTAAATGAGCATTGACAGCTGTGGCTGATAGATAGCATAATCAGCTGATGAAGAGGATACACTGCAGCGCTGCTCTCGACTGGCTTTTTGAATAGTGCTGCTGCAGCCACACACCGGGTTGATGTAAAGGTTACCTTGAAAGAAATAAATGCAATTAGGAATGCGAATGATCAACACAGGTGATAAAGGGGGACCGCAAGCCTTCCGTGGAATCCACCAAATCTCGCTCGTGTCGGCATGTCGGTGATGGATGGCATACTAGTGCGAATGTTTTGTGTTTCAAAGGAGATGTTTGAAATGGTGTTCGATGCAAGGACACAGTCTAACAATTGCTTTTTTTTGTGGTGAAATTGACATGCAACAGAATTTCAATAACTGTACGGGCATAGCAACCGGAATAATCTCAAATGTTCTGACAAGCGTACCTCCGTTTGAAATATGCGGGGAGAGATTGGAGGGACAGGCGAGGGAGGGGGGCTGCCGGTGATGACCTTTTGATAACTACAATATAATTATTATTGCATTTTTTTTTTTCTATCTGCAACTTTACTTAATTCTATTTATGCCCAGAATCCAATTCCGCCCAAATAAAAGCATCAATTTCTTTCGGTTACTCCACCAATATAACTTAGAATAATGAACTCATTTCACTGTTATATGGAAATAGGGTCTCATTACAATAATTTTGCCTGATACACAAGCCAGCTGATATTAGGAGCTGGGCCCTACAGTCAGAGAGGTTATTATGCTATACATCACAAACTGCATTAAACTCATAAAACCTGTCACCAAAAAGGTTGAGAAGTTGCAGAAGCCAGCCCTGTGGCTTCACATGTCTCCTCTAAAAAAGAAGACTCTGATGAATCAACCATATAGAAGAAGCTGATTAAAAAAATCGTTTCTGATTGTTCATGATTTCCATAGACTTTAGGGTTTCTAGCTTTGCTTCTCTTTTCTTTTCCATCAACTAGTCTTTCCCTCGTCTAATTCTTGAGATCTATTTTTTAAAGACCCCATCAATTCAATACATATGTATAGACTACCATTCAAAAAGTTTGCGGTGAGTAAATTTTTTTTAAATGTTTTTGAAAGAAGTTTCTTATGCTCATAAGGCTGCATTTATTTGATCAAAAACACTACTACTTAAATATAATTTTAAATGTAAGTCATTACTGTGATGTCAACTAAATTTTCAGCATCAATACTCTAGTCTTCAGTCACGTGATCCTTCAGAAATCATTGTAACATGCTGTTCGTATGCACATTAGTGTTGTCAAAAATACCTACTCGGTTCGCCTTACCTCACCTCCTCCTTCCTTTAGTAACGAAGTGTTACGTTTTTTCATTGTTGAAAATTTTTTTTTTTTCATAATCATGTTTAGAAAGTTGATGAATAAAAATTTTTTTTTTAAATAGAAATCTTTTGTAACATAATACATTTATTTACTTTTCTCAGTTTTAAAATTCAATTTAAAGGGGTGTTTTAGTCCTCTTTTTCTTTGCATGATTGTGTTTATGGGGTGCAATATAACATGTATTCGTGGTTTTTCTTTTTTAAAAAGTCTTATTTTTCATAAACTTCACCTTTATCGTCAGCCGCGCTCTCCTCTGTCCCCTGAACGAGCGGTTTACTTCCTGATTCTATGAAAACACTCCCTCAGAAACACGTTGTGGGCTCAGATTGGTTAGTTTGGGCGGGTGTGTTGTGATTGGCTAAACTGTCGCTCACGTTGTCTGGAAGGTTAACGCCTGTTACCTTACGGGGAAACGCCAGCTCCGGTCCAGATGTAAATAATGGTGTTGAACTGCAGTAGCAGTTTGAGGCAGAATCAGACCGAGAAAGCCGCGATGAAGCGAGTCAAACAGAACCACACCACACACGGCTCTTACTAAACGTTTCTGAATGATAATTTGCCATATTTTTTTAACCATATACACGTTTGTTTTACACAATAGCATCTGACTGGCAACGATAGTAACTGAGCAACTGACTGGCTACTAATGTTAAGCACGAACAGCGGTGGCAAGTTTACGTTCTTGATCAAATCGAAAATAACGTCATAAAGCATATATACATGAAAAATACGTTTAAAACATTAGTACTTATACAAAATTCAGGTCCATAATGTTTGTCGTAGACACAAAATACTAGCATAACTAGTAGCCTAGTGGCTATAAAAGCCAGCGCTGGCATTTTGAAAAATAAATAAAACACAGGCTAACGTTACGTCTGGAATTATACATGCAAATACATTTAAAACGATTAAGTCTTAGCCTACTTACGGGTTGTGGTCCAACAACTGCTGTCTGTGGTTTTAAAGTTGGATCTGCTTCATTCTTCCGTATGAAGCTGTCTTCCGTAAAATGCGCAGCACAGAGAGCTAGATTACGATCGTCACTTTCATGAATATAATCAAACATGAACTGTATCCATTGTTGATGAAGTATAGCATCCGTGGGAAGCTTGAAACACAGAAGACCTGACAGCTGCGTGAACACAACTCACTCGACGTGCTGCAGAAATATGCACATGCCATTTCCTGCATATTCCGAAGGGAGTGGTTGATGCAAATGTGCGGGTTAGTGACGTACCATAACCCGTTGTAGTCCCAATCGAGTCGTTTTTGTAGGCGTTTACACTTCCTGGTTTTTAAAAGACGATATCTCTGCTTACATTGAACTTTCAGCGCTGCAACTTTGCAGATACTGTTAATGCACCATCAGCAACATTACACACTATTTAAAATAAAAAAGTGAACCTGGAATCTACCACCCCTTTAAAAATCTATTTTAAAAAATCTTACTGATCTCAAACTTTTGAACAGTTTCTGTGTTGACTGTTTGTATGTGGACATAGATTACAAGTAAGCTCCTGAATTAATTTCTTTTGTAAAAGCTTAATGCTTCACTCGTGAGGTAATATTCACGTATTCACAATCAAAAAAAGTGTATCACCGCCAGTGCTACCCAGCCATAATTTTGCGTGTATTTGCTCAAGATTCAAGAAGATGAACTCAATTTGGTACTCTCGTGCTGAGAGGCGACTTTCTGTGTGTACGCTTCCGATGTGTGCGCGCACAGAAAAGATCTACCACTGCGTGTGAATTAGCTTAAAATAACAAGAGTTAACAACAATAAAATGAAAATAAGAAAATATCTGGAGGAAGGATCACTGACCCGATCGTTCAGATAGGTGATTATAGTTTTAGACGGGCTGAGATGACAGACAAAGGGTCTAGAACCAGCCCTGCTGATGTAAGCTAATGTCTGCTAATGTGGCAATATTTTAATTGCTTCATTTCCATGTTGCGGGCTGCTTGGTCCTTGACGGTTTGTCATAGTTCTTTATGTTGGGATAGCGAGAGCAATGACATGCATCTGCTGTTGATGTGAAATCACTTAAAGGAGGTGTCTCAAAATTTGCCTGTAATTGCCAGAGCTAGGAGAGAGTTTTAGCGTGCACCTGGAAAGAAGAGCTACAAATGCTGTACCTTGGCAAGTCAAGAGTTGGAGACAAAACAACAAAGTACAATAATTGTTTTTCGAGCTGAATGCCAGCGGGAATGTGTGATGCTAAAAGCAATGCTTTCTTCCACACAGCAGTCCGATGCAGTCCTGCAATCATTGTGTGTTGTCTCACAGAAAGTAATCTTTGGTAACAATCAATTACAATACATTTCCCCTTTGTGTTAGTTTTTCGCATTCTGTACAGTCTGCTAAACCTCCCTCTTTCAAATATCATACAATATATTCATAGGGAACATTGAAACATGGAGTAGTTGAGCTTCAAAGTTGTGATTATAATGCAGGCTTTCTCTCAGTAGAGGAAATGAGGATAAAACAGGGCTTTTTGGTCCCATTATGCAGACTGAATTACTATGTTGTTCTTTTTTTAAGATGTCTGTTGTGGCTCTGGTGCTCTCTCAAAGAAATGTCCATACTCTGGCTAAGGTCATGATTGTAGTCTGAAGGCAAATAGAGCTATATAAGGCAGTTTCTGTGCTGGTTTGCTGACATTGGAACGTTCCACCACTAATTTGCAATGCGAACTCAGGAATGTTTAGCCAAATGGATTGCTGGGACCAGTAAATTTCTGACTTCACCATGCCACAGTTTTCTGGAACGACTTTGGGTTAATATTAGAACCTGGGAATTATGCCTTGAATGCACCAAAAATGAAATTTTAGATTTAATTTTAGGATTAATTCAAACAGCTGTTATGTTAAATGTAATCAGTGGACGTTGGTGCAGAGATTCAGTTCTAAGGCCTTGTTAAAGGAATATTCCAAATTCAGTACAATTTAGCTCAATCAATAGCATTTGTGGCATTATTTTGATTACCACAAAAGTTTGACTGAGGCAGATAAGTAAATGGACTTATAATTCTATAAAAGCACATTCATTATTTTGTTAAAACTTACATTTAACATAAAACTTTTTATGTTGAATTATTTTGGTCACACTTTATATTAGGGTCCAATTCTCAATATTAACAATGACTTTTGCCTCAATAAACTCCGTTAGTAAGGTTTATGGGATGTAGAATATGGTCATGCAGAATAAGGCATTAATATTACGTACATTACGTACATTAATAATAATATCCTAGTTATATACATGCTAAGAAGCAACTAAAGAGGATTAGACCCTAAACTAAAGTGTTACCATTTATTTATTTATTTATCATTTTTGCGTTTTAGGTATCATGGCAATGAAGTGTAAAACTTTTATGCAACTTCATACAGAAAAAGGTTAGTAAGGAATTTGGGTTACACTTTATTTAAGGTGTCATTCTTACAGTGTAATTATATATAAAGTACTGAGTAATAATAAATTAATTCATGTAAATACTAAAGAGTTAGGGTTGGGTTTGGTTGAGTGTTGCATGTAATTATGCATAATTTACAGTTTTTTTATATGGTAAGTACATGTAACATAACACTAAAGACATATGCAAGGACACTAAAATAAAGTGTAATCGAAATTTGGTAGTTACGTCACCTTAAAATGGTGTTACCAGGATTTTTTTTTTTTTTTCAGTAAAATCATGTTAACGTACATTGTCAAGGTCGTACTACTGAATCTTTGAGTATTTTTAAGTCGCAGAAGTCGAAACAGATCTTTGTGTATTGTAATGTGCCTGGTACGGTATTTGCTCTACTGTCGCATCTGTGCAATGCAGTTTGTGTGCAGTTCCAGAATAGGGACCGGCCAAAATAAAAATAAATAAAAATTCAAATAAATTCTGTTTTTGCTTGCTTGAAATCATATAATTATCTAATTCGAATCATAAACAACTGCTTATGCTACACTAATGCCTCTAATGTCAAATGGCTACAGATATTGTGTTTAAGGCCAGTATTAGAGCAAGTAAACAACAAATAAATTAGCTTAAACAAAGAAAAATAATAAAAAAACGGCAACCGGTATCAGAATTGCCAACCAGCCGTTCAGCCAATTTGCATAAAAAAAATCGGAATCGGCCATGAAAAATCATGATTGGTGCTTCACTAAGTGTGATCCAAAACGTTATTTAGAAGTGCAACACGATTCGTTGCTCTGTCATTGCCTTGTAAGTATCAGGGAGGGAGAAGAAAGCAATACACTTGGATTTAGGGCTAACATTTCAATTACGGACTTCATCAAGAATGGTAGCTTATCCCTCATAATTAACATAAAATGGAATATATCATCACACAGTGATTCTATTTTAGAGCAATCAGAACGCAATTTCCATTCGATTATGAACATGGTTTACGACTATACTGGGCGCCTATTGAAAGCTAATTAATTTGCAATGAGGACAATTATCGGGGAGCTCATCATTTAGCACTGTACTGGAAGCTTTTTCTCCCCCTTTATCCTAATTTCGTTCACTCAGTCGGAGTGCGGAGACTGAATGAGGCTCATGAAAAGCCGCTGAATGTACGTGAACCATAGCTATGCAGAGGGAATAGAAGTGTTGGGCCAGAGCTCTGCTTCCTCTCGGGGTTACCATTTCCCAAGCACAAGCCAACTTGTATGCTTGCCTACCTTACAGCTCGAGCACTCCTGTACTGATTGGTCCACTGATTGCTCCATTATTTCAGACAGCAGCAATGCAAGATGGACTAAAGAGCCATTATCTGAGTGAGTGAGACCATCGGAACTTATTACACGTGTGACCTTTAAAAGCCTTTCCCCATTACAGATCTCAGGTGAGATTTTACCGGAATCAATTTTTTATACTCAGCCAGATTGAGGCCCCCGCACAAAAAAGGAAATGCACGAACAAATGAGCGAATGAGCAAGTGAATGAATGCATGAGCGAGTGAAAGAATACGGTAGCCTGGATCTTTGTGAAAAATGCTCTCATAAAAGGATTCCACCAGAGCCGACGGAGATGGGCAGAATTTTAAAGCACATCTAATGCCCCTGTGCCCTTTCTTCGCAAATTAAAGAGACTTTGAACTGGCTGAGGAAGATGCTGGAGTATTGTGCTTAATCAAGGTAGAAACACAAAGCCGGCACAGGGTCCCCAAAGGATCACATCAAAAGGTGCATCCCACTTTGTGCACTATTTAATCAGTTAAAACACAGATGGCAGCCTGCCTCGATTAATTAATCATATATGAAGCATCCAGTACCTGCGAGCGGAAAGTGTGTCAATGCTACCGAGATCTAATTTGGATCTCGATGTACCTCAGTATTTGTCTACAAGAAAAAAGACCCGCAGTTAAAAAACTTCTTTCATTTGTGTGAAAAGTGCCAAGCGTAGTTAGTGCTTGGTAAACTGTATTGTAAACGTTGTGGCAGCGTGGAGCCTTTGAACCTCCTTATCCCCCTCTGACTGACAGATTCTCATTTGACTTGGCTCTTATTGAATAACATTGCTGGTGCTTACCCTAGATGTATGGCTTGAATTTCATTTTAGGCCCGTTAGTCGTGTACCTGAGGGATATAAAAACAGAAGATATGCACATTATGTGTGCTTCTCTCTGTAAGAAAAAAAAAATGAAAGGCATATCTGCTTCAAAGCAAACATTATTTTATAATTAGCCTGTAAAATTCACTGACGGCGAGAATATCAATGCAAAGGCGCCTGTCAACAGACGTTTCCATCTCTGGTTTGTTGAGCTTTTTGATGAACTGCATTTTTGAGGGGAAATAGGAAAATGTCAACTCCTTTTTAAAGATCTCACCCTCCATATTAACCTTTTTTTAAATCTGGAGACTTCTGGATAATGAGATGTAGATGTGAATCTATTTTCTATCTGTCTAATCTATCTTGAGGTTTAAGGAGTGTATGTGTCTTATTGCTTTGCAGGCTTTATTTGCGGTTGACTGACCTGGTTGGAAGCTGACGTGGACCCTCATATGGCGACAATGTTTCTACCGTCTTGCAACTCCCGTATATTGCTGTCCAGGTAATCAAACTACTTTGGAAAGTCTTGTCACCTTGTAAAAGTAATTAAATTTCCATGAAAGCACCATGAAGTATGTTTAAAGGATTATAAAAGTAAGGGTAATGAATGTGGACATGAAGCCTGGAGCAGGGATAGAGATGGATATGTTGTAAAACAGCAGCTGTGTGGACCCTTGAGTCTGGACCCATTGCCCCATGCTAACGTCAGGGTGGCCCTGTCATTAGGAGCAAGAACTCCATGGTGAAAACAACCTCCATGGTTGTTCTTTAACTTAGCCTAGTTTAAGAACTCCTCTTAAACTAGGCTAAGAAAGTTTGGTGGTCTTAGTTGATTTCCCAGCCTGGTCAGGTTGGAATATTGGCTGGTTTTTGTGTTTTTTTGTGTGTGTGGCACATTTCAGTTGTGAGACCAGGGTAGGTGACCAGTTTAAATCAACTTGAGGCACAGATTTCAAAGAAATCAAAAAAATAAAATAATATATATATATATATATATATATATATATATATATATATATATATATATATATATATATATATTGAATTCATAAAAAAAACATTACAAATATATAATTAATCAATTAATTAAGTAGCTAGTTTCCTGATAAATATTACACTACACAAACATCGCAGACAGCGACCAAGGCAGCTCTGGCATAATGTCAATAACACTTCTATTAATAACTTAATCTCTTCACAGTTATTGAGATAAACATCCCTAAAGTACCAAAAAAGGTACCGTTGCGTACCGGCACAGAATTTCAGGTACCAGTACCGATACCGTTTAAAATGTGAATGGTACCCTGTTGGTAGCGTGGCTTAGGCTACTGATAAGCACATAAATGCAAAAAAGTTTTTCCCTCCTCACTTTTTTCCTCAGTTATGCATACAGATGAAACCTCCATTTCTCTGTATTAAGTTTCTTTGTCTCATACCCACTATTCCAGCGAAGCTCAATAAAGTACATTAATATAGTTCAGGGCTGCCTGAGCTCAACTGCATGGAAATGACACCTATACAACTGTAATGTATCTGATCCCTTTAGTCATCTCCTGTGATCTATTCTACCTGTTTCCCCTTCTGGAGGCAGCGTGTACCCTGCAGATGGTGCTGTTTTAAAAAAGATGGTGGCATGAAATGCAATTCCTGTGCTCAGTTGTGCACTTTGTCTTACTGTTAGCATATCTAAATAAGCCCTGTCTATGTCTGGCTGATATGGTTAGTCAAATGGCTACTCCATTAGTTTGTTCCATACCAACAAGAGTTTGCAGTCGTTTTCTACCTTATATCTTGAATGTGAAGACGCTGCAGTAGCACTTGTTTTCAAAGTCTGAACATCAAAGGGATCTTTTAGAACGTGTCAGTGGCTATTCTTTTTCATAGAAACAGATATTGACGAAAACATCAACAAACTAAAGACCCCAGAGGACAGGAGAGAGCAGAAGTGCTTGTGTTAAGGAGCTGCAGTGATTGAGTACACTGTTTGTGCATTAGCAAAGTACAGCTGTGGTTAAATGAATGTTGCATCAAAGCTCACTCAATCAGCAGCAACACATGCAATTATAGCCGGTGCAGGAGCGAGGCACGCCATGACCCCAGTTCTGAAAAATAATTTACAAGCAATTTACTGTTGAAAACACTTGGATAAAAATACTACACCTGGAATCAGTTTCATGAATGAGGGTTTATTGACTATCTATAAATTTATCTGTCTGTCTGTCATCCATTATTTTTTTCTATTCATTGTTGTTCTACCTATTGTTCTTTCTGTCATTCAATGTTAATAACATTGATTATATTGTTACGATGGCACCTGTTAAGGGGTGGGATAGGCAGTAAGTGAACAGTCAATTCTTGAATTTCATGTGTTGGAAACAGGATAAATGGGCAAGTGAAAAGATCTGAGTGACTTTGACAAGGGTCAAATAGTGGTGACTGGGCGACTTGGTCAGAGAATCTCCCAAACTCTCCAAAATCTCTGCAAAAATGGTGCTGCCTTGATCTCCAGATTCCTCATCAGAGCTGTTTTGGCAGTAAGAGGTGGACCTACAGGATATTAGGTGTTAATGTTGTGCTGGTGTTAATGTTGTGACTGATCAGTTTGTATACTGTAATATAGTTATTTAGCTATTGTTCTACCATTTTATATCTATATCTCTCAGCCTATCTGTTGTTCTATCTTTCATTCTGTCATTTTATCGTTTCAACAGACTGATCTCGTGAAATGGCGTATGACACGCCAATGTGTATTTCCATTTTTGGCGTGCTAGCAACACGCATAATCGCTTTTCAGCGCGTTTATGAACGCCGTTGACTTAACATTATTACTGCATAAATATATGACCTACAGTACCCCAACCCCGTCCCTAAACCTACCCTTCATCGGGGGTTAATAGCATTTATGAGTCTTCCCCTACCATTCTAGGAAAAAAAAAATCGCTCCCTAGATGTAGATCTACATTTTGCTTCGTTTCGCTCGGACAATGGCGTGTACATACACGCAGAATCACTCGGGACATTTAACGGCGTAGACATACACGCATACACGCGGATAGCTCAAAATGCGTATAGATAACAGGCCACTTGACTTGAAAGTGGCGTGTATGTTTACGCTAAAGTCATTATGTCATGTTGCGTTTCAACGTTCAAAGATTGTCTTGAAAATGTCTTGTATGACTCACGGAGCGAGCTGTTCTTTCTGGTGAATAAAGTGTCTTATAAATGAGTTTCCCGTTATTCTAAAATTCTCATTTCACACAGTGTCTGTGAAGTGGAGCAGGACAACGTCCCTTCAGTCCTCATTTCAGATTATCATCCACGGACAACTGGTTCTGGGCGCAGGGTTTTACTGCGTGATAAATGTAAGCAGCACAGCACAACAGTTCATGCTCATCGTCTCCAAATCATGACCAGAGATGGATAAATATTAAGTCTGCTGTTTAAAACAAATAAAGAACCAATAGAGTAGAATACTAGTTATGCGCAAACAGCGGCGTATTCGTGCAGTGTCAAAAAATCAATTCTGATTTAAATCTTGTGACAAATACGCATATCAACTCAATTACTTTATTTATCGTTCATGTAAACATCATGTTCAGATTCATCAATCGGATGGATTTCGTTCCGATTGAACCGAAAGGTGTCCATGTAAACGTACCTGTACATTAAATCAATCAGTCCCAAATTGCGTTATCTGAGAACGCATCTGCACGCGAGAGTAAGACTATTTAAATATGAATCCTGCATGCTGTCTCTGTGTGAATGAGCGGCGCAGATGGTTTCGTTCACCTTCTACAAATGACTACGTTTCTTTACAGTTATTGAGGTAAACATGCCTATAAAAAAGGGTACCGTTGGGTACCAGTTCAAATGGGAATGGTATCCAACCCTAATATTGACATTATCACTTTTAATTTGCCAATACACTGTTATAGATTAAAAAAAAATAACTCCGTATCTTTAGAAAAGCCTACATTTGTAAATTATTATAGTCTCTAATTTTGATTGCAGCTGTATCAATATCAATTAATCGCAATTCGGTATTTAGTTGCTACATCGGTTCGGCTAAAATTCACATATTGAACTGGAATCTAAATGCCATTCTCGGTTTGGTTCTGGTGTACTGACGGTAAGCGAGTCTATCGTTGGATTAGTGTATGAAATATCTGACTGTAACTGCCCGAGCTCACATTGCACTCTGGCTCGTATCAGTACTTAGAGCAATAGAGGACCACGTCAGCCCGGAGAGAAACTTAATCAACAGTAATATATACAGTGCGCCCCGAATCCATTCTCTATATCCAACAAGGTGCTTTTCTCTCTCTCTCTTCCTTTCTTTACGAGAAAGAGAAAATTGCACATCTAATGAAATCCAATTTTATATTTCATTCTGAGGAGCACAATAAACAGAGAACAAGCAGTAAATAAGCTTTTCAAAAAGCTGATTACCAAAGCAATTTATTGCCAAGTCCAAAACCATAGCAGAGGAAAGATGTGTGTGGGGGGGTGAACAGGGGGGTTTCTTTTCTCTCTTTTACCTTTTCGCCTGCTGCGTTGTTATTGGCCAGGTGCGAGCGTGTATGCGTAGGTCTCTATGTGTGAGTATATTTATTTATCCGTACGCGCTCAACTTTTCTGGGATTTCTTTGTCTACTGATGAGAATAAAAAGGGGTTTGTGATTGGGGTCAGCCCTGCATCCATTAGAGCAGCAAATGAAGTGGAATTCAAGGCTCCTCCATTACAGAGGCCTTCTCCCATTGTTCTCGACTGCTTTCCATACAGCGGAGTCGCTCTCTAACCCAAGGCTGATTGCAATAATGATATTTTCCCACCACAACAGTCCCGACGTTTCCCTGATTGGAATACATAGGCGGCGTGCTCCAATAAATAGGCCTCACCTGTCCCTTGCCCCTCCTGAACAAAAGGTCCTAGCCTGTGCTTTGAGACAAATTGTCTCCCAGTTACAGCTGTATCATATTATTCTGTTGAGCTCATTTACTGGAATAGAAAAATGATAATTTCATTGTATTGTTTGTGTAGTGGGCCCACTGATATGGCCCTGCTATTCATGAGCTTTTCATTATTGGATTTGGATTCTAGACGTCTGGTTGAGCAGATCTTTGTCCTACAGGATTGAAAATGTATTGTCTCTGTACAGCCTCATCAAAGCGACTGTATATGCAGCGTCTATTACTTGACTTTAGATACGTGTTCATTTTTTTTTGTGCCATGCATTTCGCACAAATGTGTCATCAGCATTCAAAATAGTGCCCATCTAGCTCAAATATGAGACAGACTGAGGATGTCTGAAAGGGGTAGGGTGGCTAATGTTAGAAGAAATAAATTGAGCCGGCATACAGTGCAGGAAAAGTGCACCGTGCAGATTATTCACAGTTATATAATGTACTGGGCGAGAAACAGGCGCTTCTCATTTTGGTCACTTATCCCTCATTGTAGAGAGGCTGTATATTGCATTGCTGCTGCAGCAGCTTAGAGGATACATTTCAAAGCAGCAAATAAAAATTGGCTAAACTTCCAAAATTAGCACTTCAAAGTCAAACATGATTTGCAGCGAGGGAGAGGGGGGAGAGAGAGAGAGAGAGAGGAGGGAATGTGACTGAAATTTCTTCTGTGTGTATGTGTGTGTGCAGGGGCTAGAGTACAAAACACTCTGTGTAGACCCTAAAACCAATTTCTAGGCAAATTGGTTTAATTTAAGAATGAGATCATAGAATAAGCAAAATGCTGCGGGGGCAAGTGTATGTATTTCTGCATTTATTTCGGATCTCTTGCAGTCTGTCCATTTGGAAGTGTGTAACGGGAATAATTTCACCCAGGGGTGCGCAAGCAGGTCAGCTTGCTATACAGCATATGTTATCAAGCTAAAATAATATACAAAGAAGTCTGTAGACTCAGTCTGAACACTTTTAATAACTTATGTCTTTGATGTAGAACGACTTCCTCTTTTTTGATCACTTTGCTTAAAACTTGACTTAACTGAGCATATCAGGAACTAATGTGTAGTTTGGGGGCATGTTTATTTTATAGATATTATATGTTGATGAAGAGACAACAGTATGAATATCATATCCTCTGCAGCAATTCAAAACAGAATCCGTTCTCTTTCTGGGACGGTTTTTCATAGTGGTAAAATAATGCTACATTAAAACCTGTTATTTGGTTAAGTTTACTATTATTTATCATTTATGGTGAAAATCTATATTTTATTTTAATAAACACTGCATAGAATTATATTTGCTTAAAAGACCCGCGTATGCCGAGTTCACACTGCGCGATTTTACCCGATTTTCATTCGCCGTGAGGTTTTGTGAAATCACCGACAGTTGCCAAAAATCTGAAACAAATCTGTGGTCGTTCACGAGAGTGACAATCACGTTGTGTGCGGGAGAATTGCCGGCCCCCTTGAGATAATTGGTATGCCAAATATCTGGACCTATCTGTGATTTAAAATCCAATATATGTTCTGACTGAAAATTACATTTTAGTTTAATTTTCATTTACATTTTTTTGAAAATTATTTACCTACAGCCAATGAGAGAGCTAGATACAGGGCAGCGGAAAGTTCTAGACCAGCATATCCTTATTACACATAAGCCTTACAATTATATCAAACAGAAACAAAGCACAAACATACTGTATGCTTGACCAGCCGCAACAGCATTGCAAAATTACTTATTTACCTCCAACTCTCTTTGCAGAACACACAATCCTTGCTCCCCATGTCTCCCCAACCATTTCCTCCTCCATAATCTTTTTTTTTAATTTTTCTCCTTTTCGCCGCAAATCAGTGCACAGACATTTTCACAAACTTCTTGCGGGGTATCATTTTTAATAACAATTCCAGTCTTGTGCGTGGACTGTGGCCTCTTAAGTTATTTCCTTATCACTTATCTTGCGTGTGCTTGGTTGTGAAACGTAGTCTGCAGACCAGACAGACAGACAGAGTTGTTTGCAATTCTTCCTATTGTAAAGTCATTCTATGTGTAACCCTCCAATAAGATAACCGTGCAGTTTGAAAAGAACAGTGATCGTGCAATGGGAACTCAGCACTAGACCAGTTAATGCTGGTTTGGACCACCATTCAAAATGCAATGTATTGCTGATCTTTTTCCTGCTCTGGGAAATGCAGTGAAGCACAGACAAGGCACCTGTAGTTTTAATTACACACACCTCACCTTTAAATCACCAGTAAGTACACGTGGAGTCGTTTGTGTGAGGTAATGCTGCAGCTGGGGATGATACGTGTGTGTGGTTGTGTATGTGGTCTTTTCCCTCATTATTTTTCTAGAAAATGAGCAATCAGGCATCTTGCACAGAGCCTGATTGTCTCCCTCTGTAAATCAATCCAGGAGCTGCAATTAAAAGGTACTCTTATGTGGCGTAATTGCTGTCTCGCTAATCCTTTATTTGCACACCTGCCGGTGAGTCTGAATTTTTAATGAATTTCTAATTAATGCACATTGTACACTTGATTTATTTGTTAGCAAATGATGTGGCTGGTCTGCTTTCACTACTTGAGCAGTGTTTCCATGTTAGCCTGCCATCATCCTCAGTATAGGTATACTTTCTCCACATTTTTGAGTGAAAATATGCACATGTATGTCTGGCTTAAAGGTCAAAACCCATATGCTGTCCATGTGTGGTTATAAACATCGCGCCGATGCAGGTGGGGAGATACAATAAAAGTTTATGGTGATTTTGCAATTGTTTGGCCGCCCTTATTCCTTGATTTGACGGCCTGTTTTATTCACATGTCCAGTTTTATCACTGTTGATTACAGAAATGAGTCTCTTTTTGTTTAGTTTGGTGTCTGTGTGTTTGTATAATTTTGTGCTTTGTGCTAGCAAATTAGATTGAAAAATATTTTCTTGTGGGCTTAGTTTGGCCCCACAACACATATTATTTAAAAAAGTGTCATTTGTAGAGGTGCAATGGATCAAATTACTCACGGTTAGTTTTTTTTCATCATGGTTAGGAGCACTTTTTAAGTACGGTTTGGCACATGCTTTGTTCAGGGAAAAAATTACTACTATTAAATAAAAATAAGGAATATAATAATAAATAAATGGCAAGAAACGGCACAAATAAATACAATAGAGCAAAAATAACAAATAAAGGTTATTCAGGTATTTAGCAGTAATAGTAGCAGGTACAGAAATGTAATAAAGTAAACAAAATGTAATATAACATTGCGTATAATCGGCACTGTATAAATTATATAAATATGAATCCGTGTTAAAGTTACAAAAGCTATTCGGTCAAGAGCAGGGAGGGATTTCCTTGTATTTTGTTGTTTGATTAACATTAATTAACAAACAGCAGTTAGGCTACTGTCGCTTTAAGACAATTCATGGATCCAATACACTGATACGGAACTGCTTGCAGAACCACAGAACAGTTTGTTTAGTTTTTTTTGTTTTTTTTTTTACCAAGAACTGTTACTAAACTAGCAGTTTGAGCATGTGTGCGTTTGTGTGAAGCAGCAATTAAGAATATAAGAAATAAAGTCTATTATAAAATACAATATTTAAGTATTGTATTTATTTATTTATTGTTAGGTATTGTACTTGTGCCTTAAAAATATATCTAAAAAAATCCCCTACATTGGACAGCCTTTATAACAAAAACATTTTAGTTATAAGTTCATGTTTGTACTTTTTCAATTACTTTGTGCTCTTTTTAGTCTGAAGTTTTCAAAGCACTCTGGGAAACAGGGAGAAGTTTTCCTCATGAATAGCATGAAAAGCTCCATTTAGCAAAATTATACCGGAGAGTCTGCTTTAAGTATTGGACATCTGTAAATGAAATTTCAATATGCTGTAAGACCCCAACTGATACCCTTCCCATTTCTTACCCACAATGAATGAAACTAATTGCTTTAAATGGCAGATCCTCTGTGAAGCAGCTCTCCTGTGGTTCAGAGCTCATAGAAACAAGAATTACCACCAACAGATGAAAATCAAAAGTAATGGGACAGAAGATTGTGTCACCTCAGTCGCAATCCTTTAATTGCACTTCTTTTGTTCATGAAAGCCATTCGGAAATGCAGCGCTTTTGAGAGAGCAGTTTAACTCTCACAATGCTTTAGAAAGACTGAAAACCCAAGGTGGCATGAAATATTTAGCTGTATGTTTTGCGTACAAATACCATGCTGTTATTTTTCTCCAGACAACATTATGAGGCCTTGTTATATTTTGATTTCATATAGAGTTGTTCCATGTCAGACATGAACTACGAAAGGTATTTGATCAAGACTTGACTCACCAATAGTAAGGTTAAGTATTCGTTTGATAAGTGAGAGTTTGAAAAACAGAAAAAATGTTAAAAACTCAAACTCAGAATCAGACACTCAATGTTATTTTATTACGACAACAACAACAACTTGGAGTTTTTTAAAATTAATTTCCTTTATTCGAAATAAGACCGTATTTAATCCATCTGAAAACAATTAACTTGTCTTAGTCCATCAGCAATTAAAATATGCTGTTTTATTATGCCATTCTCTATATAAAATTGTCATTTATAATTTCTTTGTAGTTGTCTGATAAATGTTTTTGAAGTTTCAGCCATTTTAAGAGTCTTCAATAATTACATGTGTTGATACATGGGCCAGCCTCTTCAAACTTTGGCTTTAGGATCAGAAAACAAACTCAACTATGAACATTTAAGAATCTTTTTAATTCACACTGGTAATAAAATTGCATTACAGTTTCATAAAATAAATGTTCCAGTTTATATATACAGAAAACCGACTGTACATACCCTCAGAGAAGCATTAGAAGAACAAGAGATAGAGAGGGAGAGAGAGAGAAATAGTTAGAGACCAAAACAGAAAAACATCACAAAAACCATACAGGCATTACAGTGCTCAACTAAGCAGGCACAACTGTACATCAAAACGTGTAACTGCTCAGTGTTGGGGACAGGAAGGGCCAAAAAGTAGTACATTTACAATAGAGTCCTCAGGGACCAATAGGGCTTTTACTGTAAAAAGTATTGCAGGCAAGCAGACAGATGCTCTTCTCTCTGAGTGCAGCAGAACATCCATCGCACAGAAGCATGTGTTTGTGTGTGTGTGTGGACCGAGAGCTGCCGCTGCCATCGTTTGATTGGCTATTGAACTTGTGTCTCAAAGCTCCCGTTGAGCTGCCCCTCCTCATAGTCCATCTGACACAGAATCATGTTGTTTTTTAGGAAAAACTTGTCGCCCACACAAAACCTGCAGAAAAACAAACAAACAAATACATAGGTTAACATACAAATCTATTTGGCTTATTTACCTCGAGTCCACAACAAAGACCATAAGAAAATATTTTATTCCCAACTATGTTGAACTTTTTGTTTTGTTTTTGTGCAGCTAAGTTGTTCTTGTCGTTTCATTTATAATAGGGATAACAAATTATCATTCAGGTATCTCAGGAAATAACGACGATTCAGCATCAGACTCAATGGTTATGAGAATTTTTTTGGCCAGATTTGGAACTTTGACACTGAAACACTACAGTCCAGGATTTTCTCCATATAATGGATTTCATTGGGAACCAACGGTTCAATGGAGAAAATCCTGGAATGTTTTCATCAAAAACCTTAATTTCTTTTCGACTGAAGAAAGAAAGACATAGACATCTTGGATGACATGGGGGTGTGTAAATTATCAGCAAATGTTTTTTTAAAAGTGAACTACTCCTTTAATTGCTAATAGATTCTGGGAAATGAAGCTTTTATTTAAAGTAGTGTTTCACTTTTTTTAAAAAAACTTTTGCTGATAATTTACTCACCCCCATGTCATCCAAGATATCCATGTCTTTCTTTCTTCAGTCGAAAAGAAATGAAGGTTTTTGATGAAAACATTCCAGGATTTTTCTCTATATAATGGACTTCAATGGGAACCAAACGGTTTGAGGTCCAAAACAAAGTTTCAGTGCAAACGGCAAACTGTTCAACGGGCTTTAAATGATTTCAGACGATTAATAAGGGTCTTATCGAGCGAAATGATCGCTCATTTGAAAACAAAAAAACAAAAAAACTACAAAGTTTAAGTTTTATAAGCACAAATGGTCGCCGAGCTCTCTTAGGGTTAGGGTGTGATGCGCGTTCATGACTGAATCTTTTCCCGAGTCAGCTCGTTTATTTCGTTCGTTGAATGAACCAAATGACACGAAAAAAGATTTGTTCATTTTGATAAACGAGTTTGAACAGGAGAGTCACGAACGAGCATCACAGAACAGAGCAAGGTGACCATCTTAAACTTAGTAATTTTTTTTTCTTTTTTAAATAAGCAATCGTTTTGCTTGATAAGACCCTTATTCATCACCTGGTGCCGTTTAAAGCCCTTTGAACAGTTTGCAGTTTGCACTGAAAGTGTCTTTTGGACCTTGAACCGTTTGGTTCCTATTGAAGTCCATTATATGGAGAAGAATCCTGGAATGTTTTCATCAAAAACCTTAATGTCTTTTCGACTGAAGAAAGAATGACATGGATATCTTGGATGACATGGGAGTGAGTAAATTATCAGCAAAAGTTTTTTTTTTTTTTTTTTTTTTTTTTTTTTTTTTAAATGAACTACTTCTTTAAGTGGAAATCCAAGTGAACTTTATTAATTTTGTTCTACATTTAAAATTTGAACTGCAATTTTATATACACTATCCATCAAAAGTTTGGGGTCAGTAATATTCCTTAATTTTTTGAAAGAAGTCTCATGCTTACCATGGATGCATTTATTTGATCAAACAATTTAAATGAACTGTTAACTCTATTTTAATAGGCTGTATGTAATATGTGCATTGGCTAATCAGCATTGAATATACAAATCAATTAACTTTTTTATATAGGTAATAGTGCATCGGTATAAAGTCTTTGTCATCACTGGCATCAGGAATGCTACTGTTTCTGTGGTGGCCTCAAAGTCCCCTGTGATGTAGCTATAAGGTGTAGCTTTAACTAAATGTTTTCAAAACCAACAGCATTTTTCAAAACAGGACAGGACTGGCATCCAATGAAAGCATGCCACCATTACTTTTCATTGGCAAAAGAAACCCCCAAAAAGCTGCACCAGTTTCCAAGGAAACCCCACCGCTGAGCTTTTTTTCCCCCTACTTGGGGGCTCCTTGCCAAAGTATAAATTGTTAGCCTCCAAAAACTTCCCATGAAATTTCATGCCAATTAAAGAGAAAAACATTCCATGTGTGCACTCCTTTTTTTACATTAACAAGTTTGCATATGAAAGTCATGAATATTGTATGAACAGTAGAGCGTCTATGATGAAAGCCAATGATATTTTCTGTCAAATAAATTGCAATCAGTGCCCCACCAATGTTCTGAGTTGCCAAAGGAATAGAGCGGGGGAATAAAACAGAGTTTCTCGTGTGCCATCCTTCAGTGGTGATGCTTCACTTACCAAACTTTACAACACATGGTTCTAATCAAATATGCCACTTGACCTTTTATTCCTCTTTCCTACCATATGCTTTTTTGGTTTGTTTTATGGATGTATTCAACATCTAGATCTAGAGAGTCAGTTACACTATACAATATAATATCGTAGGTGCAGCATCTGTTCTGAAATGAAGTTTGAGCTTGTTTGTATTTATTGTAGTATTCAATGAGTGTAGCGTGCATGCAGTGGGTTTTTGAGAATGACACAAGTCTTTTTTAGAAGTAGGTCACACACTAGAGCATTTAAGACACTGTCACACTCCTTTGCTCCCCAGGAATGTTTGGAAGGATGATCCTTAAAAAGTTCATTCGTCCGGCTGCTTAATTCCCTCGGCGAGACGCATAGTGGTGACGTGCTCGGCTTGGTCGTGTATTGAGTAAGAGCTTTCTGGCTGACTGTGTTCAATAAGGCGTTCACAGTTTGATCAGGCTTGGTATTGGTCTGCTAACGATATCCCCACTGAAGCGCTGGTTAATTTCACTCAACTCAAGCTTATAATCCTGGTTCTGGTCACAAATATAAGCCAGGACAAAAAAAAAACATAAGTTTGAGAATGGGGTAAGGGCCAATCGGAATGTGTAAAGCCCCAATGCTAGTGTGTCAGCTAATAAGTGCATTTCTAGATAGAAAGAAAGACAATCTTGCAGGCTCTTTTTCTCCTTACCTCTGGTTACAAAGCTGACAGGCAAAACAGTCCAAATGGTAAACATTATCTCTGGCCCTCATAACCATTTCAAAGGCTGGGATCAGTTTACTGCAGGCTGCACAGTTCCCCGTTGTACCAAAGAGCCTGTGAGAGAAAGCACAAAAAGCAGATTTACTCACTTATACCTTTCTTAGCCTTTACGAAATCATGCAACAAACCAAAAAAGGCAAGAAAACAACTAAAGAAGTGGGAGGAAAAAAAAAACAAAACAAAACATTGGACATCTAATGCAATACGTGAATCCAGCTTGGCACACATAGGTATTTTTTGTTAATGAGGGTACAAACCTAGATGTTAATTCTTAGCTAATGATCTAATTAAAATGATCACATGGTTCTAATCCCCTTCTTCAAAGAGATTTTGCCTAGCACACTGCAAAAGCAATGAAAACAGGTCTGAGGCGAGCAATTGAACTGCTCAAAGTTTTTTTTTTCTTTCCCCCCTCTCTTTTAAATCCAGAGTAACTAATGAGACTTTGCTCAGACCAAAGCCAGCTGGATTTTACACAAGAGGCTAAATACTATAATATAGTCAAGTTCAAAAGATTCCCCTCACAAGGATACTGCTTCTATCCTTCGTACCCCTCCTCTCGTTTTCTCTGTGACCAGCTAAATACAGAGTATTGGAGAGGCAAGATGCTCGCTGGAGCACAGAAAGTGACACAAAACTCACATTTCTCCACTGTTTGTTTAAGCTTATTAGATGGGATGCAAACCACCAAGGTCACAAACAGAACGAGGAATCGAGGCAGATCGCTTTCCTTCACTACATCCGCCGTTGGATTTACATTTTCAAAGCCTTTGCTCCAATGTTTAATTTGGAGATTCAGAGATATAGATATACGTTCTGCAGAACAGGGGCGCTATGCACACAGGAAGAGCAAATGGAGAAGAACAGGGAGAGGAAAAATGGAAAAATAAGGCAGGATCAGGGTGAGGCAGTATGCTAAACACTCCTCTAAAGTTAAGGGCTTGGTTGAAAAGATAAGGAAACAGAACAAAGTTGCTGCGAGTCCATATTAGTCTCTCTCGACTGCTTGCCCTGCGTCACTGCTAGCATCTATCCAGCAGACCCTGCTGTTAATTAGAGCAACAGACCCGAGCGGAGAGGAGTCTTATGGTGGGAGAGGGCATGTTGTTATATCAGATAGGCGAGGTGTTAAAAAGAGCATTGTTATATCGGGTTACTGCTCCAGTAAAATGTGTTTATGTGGAACTCTGACACTCTGAGGAGGCTGTGCAACCCCAGCGAGGTGTTGCCTCACAAAAGAGTTTAGCTTATTAAAATAATGGTTCAACTGCAGCTCTGTTCCAAGGTCAGCGCAGAAACTAATAATTGCATATACACATTTTGTACTTTACATTTTACAGTTACACTTTACATTCTGTTGTGTCTGTTACACATTACATATAGAATTATAGTTGTAAATCACAGTATGTGTATTTAATGTACAAGTTGCTAAAAAAAATAATTGCTTAGTTCCATGTTATCTGTATTTCTAATGTATCATTGTAATAAGGAACTGATGTATTCCAAATGATTTTTTTAATGGGAAGGCTGGGTATACGAAATAAATGTCTTGGTTCAATTTTCATTCACAAACTCTTCTGTTTCTGTGCGTTCACACTGCCGCTGAATGCTTGGTCTTTTTTAAAGGGGCCGTAGCAAACAAGCATGTTGATCGTTATTTGTGCAGACTGACCGGGTATAAGTTAACCTCTTGGAATCTTTTAAATGTGACGGTAAGAAATTGATCGATGGAAAGAACTTAAGTATAGTGACATGTAAGGAAATAAGCCAATTAATAGACATTTGTGTGGTGTGGTCAAGTGCTAATCTAATTTGCATCCCTGCTGAAAAACAAGCGTTCTAGCACGGAAATCTTGCCTATTAATAGTGTTGCGCACCTTATCAAATTCAAATGATCAACTTCTCTATTTTGCTTTGGGAAAGCAAAGTTTACTTGACTGTGTTCTCTGGAATCCTCTCAAGGGGAGCACTTCTACATTCCAATTGGTTGCCGCCGAACCACGTCATAGCTCATTACCATAAAGTTGACCTGACTTCAACTTTTCCTCACCGCTCTCACAGTCCAAGACACGCCGTCCCCTTACTGGAGCTCGCCACAGGCTCACATTGAAAATGAATGACTTCCGGCCACTTTAGCGCTCTCGCGGGTGGCGGTGTGAATGCACGGTTGGCGTATATTTCAATTAAAATGTGCATTTTGCTGCACGAATTACGAACTTGTCTTTTTGAACTGTTCATTTAAAGAACCAGCTCAGAAGAGTCACTTGTTTGTGAATCACACTATAATAGTCGTGCACAGGGTTTGAAATTAACACCAGCCAACCCATCAAATGCGGGTAAAAATCAACTGTGGCGGGTAACGTTTTCAGTAGCCAAATTAGTGGGTTACTTTGCTGGGGAAGTTCGTGTAAGCCACTGCACAGATTTAGGGCAAATACTCAACTCGTGAGTCATTATGTTATAGTAAATACAGCGTATTGCGCAGAATCTGCGTATGTCTGGCTTACTTCAGCAAACATCACTACGCAACAAATAACGGCACACATATTCATTTGCATGGAAGCAATAGCAAAGACTATGTGGCAATACTACCAGAGTTCACACGAAAAGACCAAGCTGAAAAACTGTACTTCATTACTGATACAGCAGAAGATGAGAACTCTGAGGGCATTAGGTTAACAGAAAAGACAATGTTATTTTCCAACATCCTATAATTTGAGCTGACCCTGGCTTATCCTGAGAAAACAGGTTTATTTTCTTCTGCGTGATGTTTGATGTTCTTTGTACTGTATTGATCTGTCCACCGAAAATACATTTTTGGTTATGAGGATGAAAGAGGAAGGGAGGAGATGGCTAGATGACAGGGTTTTTTTTGAAAAAGAAATTAATGTATGAAATTCATTTTTTTTTTAAAATTATAAAATAATTATAATCTGCGACATAGTTAATCTGGTTTATTTATTTTTTTTCTTTTTGGCTTGTAGAAGTTCTGAATGGCTGGTAACTTAATTTAGTAGCAAAATTGTCCGGTGTGTGAAAAAGTGCTGTCGTGCTTTATGTTTTTGATTCAGTTAAAGAACTTGCTCAGAGTCATTTTGTTCATAAATCAGTCTGCGAATTGGATGACACTGGTCAATTTGTATGTTTGTTTTTGTGTGCAGCTTATGAGGACATCTCAATAGACAGACTTTTCTTGACATTTTTGTGCTGTACTTGTTGCATCACATTCAGCTCAGGTGAAATATTTATTTTTCTGTGGTGGTGATTCATTATTAAATTAATTGTGTTTAATTGGAAAATCTATATTTTTACACAGCTCTATGTATTAGTATTTCATGCTTGGTAAAAAAGTTTTGACAAAGATAGATACGTCCAAGAATTGTCTTTTCATGAGGGCCTTTGGCAGCACATTAAAGAGACTATGCCAAATCATTTGCCACAACATTTGACAGGACAACCCTTAACGGTAAGAATGCCAGTTGTAGTTGGCTGAGATCTACCGGTCATTCTTCAATCTTGGCAAGTTCTCAGCTGGCGGGCCACACACTCCAAACGTTTGCGGACACATACATGTTCAGAGGCAGAAAGAAGGATTAAAGTCTCTGTCTGAAGGGCCATGTTGTCTAAAACGGAATAGCACAAAGATTGTGGTCGAACACATTTCAAATGTCATGCCTTAATGCAGCAAGCAACTGGAGTTGAGAGTTCAATGTTGTGTTATCCTGGCTTTCTACTGAAAAGGTGGTTGGAGTCCCTGGGGAACCTAAACAATTTCTTATGGCTCACGTCCATCATGTTGCACAGTAGAGGGTGTTACAGATCACATCACAAGACCCATTTTCCCTTCTTTTCTAAATCAGGTCACAGAAAGCACAGGGATGGCAGTTTGAGAGGGTTGTTACCGACTTGTGAAAATTCAGGGACCTCTTGATGGTTTAAGAGCACAGCAGTCTTCTTAAAAGAGAAGGGACTCCTCACACACACACACACACACACAGTGACAGATAACCAGGGTTCTGCAAAGAAATCTGCGGTGTTTTAATTGTAGGTTTTCGCAGCACTATGATGGCCCGGCTCAAAATGGAGACTTTACTGGTGGTTAATTTAAGTGGATTAGGAGGTTACAGAAACTCATTTGGAAGGTCACCAGCAAACTTTGAAATACAATGGCTTGGATTTTCAGGCAATATAATTCAAGATAAAGTGAAACCATTTTATCAGCAAGGCCATTTAATGTGTTATTCCAAGCGAAATGTACTCAAGAACTTTCAGGCCTAAAACGTCCATTGTGCATAATGTTTGCTTTATGAATTGCCATTTACAACCAAACTTTTAAACAAAGCAGTCCATTCAATAACAGATACTGTTGATAAGATTGAGCACTCAACTCAATGTAGTATTCCTTTAAATGTAAGCATAGCCTTGGCAAAGTAGATATCTTAATTTTTCTTTAAGAAAATTAGGGGGAGGGGGGGGTTCTTAAGACAATAAAGGAAAGGAGAACAGAGTTTTTCCCTTTCTAATCTTGTTTGTGTTTAACTAAACTTTAGTATTAAAGCTGAAAGCCTTTGCTCATTGTTCTCTATGATTCCCTGTGGCTCTGTGTAGACAGGTGTTTCTCTTCTGGTGTTTCTTTATAACTCCTCTGAAGCCGGCATCAGCTTCCTTCCCTTTAATGTCTCTCTGTGATTAGACTTCAGCTGTTCTAGTGCTTTACTTGCGTTCAAAGAGGCGGTGGTTCAATACTGTATGTGACTTTGCACAAGTTCTGAATACAGTGGGGTTCAAAAGTGATTCCACAATAAAAATCATAAAAAGATTTTCCCTTTAAAAAAATAAAGATAAAAATAAAGCCTGGACCTAAACCAAATGTTTATTATATTCTAATTGTTCTACCAATCTGTTTGCTCTACAGCATATCTTATTATCATAAAAAAACATACTAATACGAACATTAACTGCATTTTCTACTGATCTCAGTCTTTTGTACCCCACTGTAGTTTTTCTTTTACAGACAGGGGTCACTCTATTGTGTTTTAGGTGTAGTAGTTAATCTTCAAAGTGAGATACAGTTGACATTGGGATTGTGTTTCCACTCAAACAATATGTCTCCTTTTTGCCTCATTGGAATAGCCGTGCTTGCTCAGCAGACTATTTTAACATCAAAATGCACTGAATGATCGCGGAGACTCATCTCTGCCCTTTAATCATACTCACATGCTGTGCCATCATTAGGATGGGGTGTAATCTGCTTTTTATTTCAATTAAAAGCACCCTTCTTTGATTAGCAAATGACTGATGTGTCCCCTGTAATACAATGCGATGTTTCAGACATAAAACATAATTTCAGGTCTTGGGGTGATGCTCTCTGGTCGTGAGGTTAAAAGATTGTTGACCCCAGCAAAACAGATGAATCTATTTCTGTGCACAGTAATGAAAGAGTATGGCCTGAAAGCTTTTAAATCCGGCGTTTACTTGCTTCCTGCGTAAGGATGGTCAAATGCAATAGCTTGAGCTAGTTTGTGCGTGTTTTCATGGGGTGGGGGTTCATTATGGCTCTACAGTACTCCTGAAGGACAAAACGCAGAAGGAGCACAGCTCATAATTAATGTGCGCATGGCAGGGCTCCAAAAAACCCAGCCGAAAATAAAAGAAATGCGTTTGATCCACCCGCCTGTCTTTAATGAAGTACCTCCCTGTATGGGACACTAATTCTGGGTGAGATTTCAGCTTCATTACTGAATGCGAGCAGTGCGCTGGAGGCGAAGTTTAGGTGGGACACCCTGTGTGGACTCTCAATCACTCGCATTCAAAGCCAACACACCGATGCTGCCTCACTCTGTCTGCAAGGAGAGGGATACTTCTTAATTTGTTCCTTAATAGAATTCATATCCAGCATCTCCAGGCATTAAGTAGCACACATTTGTCACGGGGTGAAGAGCAGACGAGTGGGCTAGATTTCATTAGGACATCAGAGCCAGTATAGCGGCAACAGGAAGCTTGTTAGGGCCCGAGCACCGATGGTGTGAGGAACCGATTGGAATTGCTCTGTTTATTTTCTTGCTGTTTCTCCCTCCTCCACCTTACTTTTATTCCACCGAACCAAAAAGTAATCGCCTAACATCTTTGTATTATTTAGATTTTTTAAACTATTCATTTTATCATTACCTTACATGCTCCAGTTTACCTATTGGGAACTAAGGTTGCTCTTACAGTATTGCGACAGGATGTGAAATATGAGCAATGGCCAATGGTAATTTTTAAACAGTCTGTTTTATTCAAAGTTTTTGGGCAAAATACACTAAAATAAACCACTGCTTTCGGTTTCACTTTTATTGCATTTAGTTTCCATCTTATCGTAGTCAAAATAATATTTTATTTGTCGAGAGTGACATATGACTCCAAATATCCAAAGATTGTGTACAGTATAGGCTTATTAATTTAAAGATATTTCAACATTTGTCAAAATCATTTCAAAATCTTGAGTTTCTGAAGTAGCATAATAATAATATGTACAATAATATGTAAACATTGTGAATGTTTTTGACATTTTTCTGGTGCATATTAACAATACAAGTTACTTGCTAGTCAAAATTTGTACGTTATATTGTTATGTTCACTTGTGCATTCATTACATTTTGTGCATATCTGATTAACTGATTAATCTCATATGTATATTTTGTGTTTGGGTGAGTTAACGAACTCGGTAGCAAAGCGCACCAGTGTTTATTCGCATGCGGCTCAATCCTTATTCTACATCAGGCCTATTTGTAAATGTTTTCTGTTTAAAATAAAATATTGTTAGAGATTTTTTTTTTATACTTGACATTTTTTGACCCCGTTGACTTTTCTTTAAAATGCAAACGACAAAATATCTTTTGTGTTCTACAGAAAAAAGTTATGAGGGTGTGTAAATGACATGATTTTTATATTTGGGTGAACTATCTCTTTAACACTGGTAATGACGACAATGCTGAACTGCATGTCTTACTAAGAAGGGCCTCACCAGTGGGGGCTCTTTGGGGAGAGCAGCTTGGGGATAAATGACTAGATCTGGTTGGGAGACCCCAGGGACTGGGATTTAACGCCCAGGAAATAATCATGTTTAATTTAGCAAGCAGATGGCTCAGAGATAGGAGGCAAAACAGATCCTTAGACCTGCGGTTCTGCCACTCATATGCCTGGTGTGAGCAGAAAGTCCATACATGCACTGCTACACAGCAGTTGATCACTTAACTTAGAAAATGGGCGGCACGTCACATTCATGTAAACATGCGCAACTTCACCCAGCTGAACATAAACAGTCGCTACAAGATGCCACTCCAAGCTATTTGCTCACTTGCACAACTGGGATTTAATTGGAACACACTGAGTCTGGGTCAGTACACTCAGATGAAGACTGAACAAGCACTTAATCTTCTGTAATAGCTTCAAAGAAAACAATTTACGAGCAAAAAATATTATCTCTAACCCCACAAGTTAGCAGATAAACGCAACAGGAGAGAGAGAGAGAGAGACAGAGGACAGGGCCAGGAATGAGACGGGCAGGGTGGCAATCATCGTCTGTTAGATGAGGGTATACTTTTCTGAATGTCATGCAGCCTGAGGTGTAACAAGCCCTTTCTGCTTTGGCAGAACTTTGACTGGAGCGTGTTCTTACCTTAGATAGTCCCTGCGACAGAGGATGAGATTGGCTTTGGTGTAGAGGGTGGAGCCCACCTCCCCCAGGCGGCAGTCACAGCAGGCACATTTCAGGCAGTCTTCGTGCCAGTATTTGTCCAGGGCCTTGAGCAGGTAGCGGTCTTTAATCTTGCGGTTGCAGCCGGCGCATCCCTTCTGTTTTCCTTTGGGCTGGACGGAGAGCATCGGCACACCTGTGGCGATAGGGAGACAAACACAGAGTGTTGTGATTTACTGCCTGCTAAACCAGTGACTTTTCATGTTCCGTGCTCTTTGATAAGGGTGGTGACAGACCCCCGAAGCTCGGGCTGGTGTTTTATATGCATTAGCCAGGGACGCTCTTTCGCGCAGATAGGCGCGTGGGTCACTTTGGACCGCATTCATCCATCACTGTCCCAGCTCAGAAGAACAGATGTTATTTTTGGCAAGTGACATACACCCGTTTAATTGGGGCTTGAATGCATCTCTATGTTGGAATGCCCCAGGACCATCTCTATTTAGATAGCTGACAGAGGTATTTATGTTGTTTGGAAGATTAGCCATGGCCCTATTTCATCAGTATGAGAACCGTTGGCCATGCTAAAAGCCTCCCATGGGTTTTGTTTGGTATAGATCAACATTAACCTTTTAGAGCACTGTTGACCGCAAGAAGGCTGCTCTCAGCTTCCAATGAGATACTGTATGGCCTAAGTGCCTTCCAAACACACGCACACACACGCGCCACAGCCCGATCTCCTTTTACACTCACAACCAGCGAAGAGTAACCAAACAGGCTAAATCGCCGTGCTGTCATGTAGCCTCCCCCTTTAAGCATGCCTTTTAGCCTCCTAAAGGACAAATAAAGTCCATTTAATAACTGCACTAAACACTAATAGTCTATCTGCGGTCTGACATTTGTGTGTGGACTAAAAGCCGCCCCCGGGCCAGAGCTGGTAACACTGGCACTCGGCACCCCTCTGCCAGCACTAACAGGTCTGCCACAGCTGAAAGCGCAGGACAACAGCTCTTAAGACACTCTCTCCCACACTGAGCTATTGATCCGTCTAATAGAACACGCAGCTAAACCGGCACTCTCCCTCTCTCTATACCTCTCTTTTGCTCTCTGCTTTCAAAACACATTTCTCTCAGAAATCCCTGTGTGATGCCCTCTTTGACACCCCCCTCCCCCCTCTCCTCTCTCCTTTACCTCCATGCCTTCTCCGTCACCGTTCGGTGTATTGTGCCCTGGACGGTCAAACCATTAAAAGCCCCCAATCCTATATGGAGACAGACCAATCTGGACAGAGGGCTTTTGATTCAAGTATTAACCATTTTACAGTTTTACAGTACAGAAAAAACATAAAAACATTCCCTGTATTTAAAGAATTTGTGTTATTAAATTTAATGTGGTAGGAATTAAAGGAACTGTCAAAATTATGTCATCTACTCACTCAACTGTTTCTTCAGTGGTACACAAAAGATGATATTTTGAAAAATATATATTTTTATCCGCTGCATAAACAACTTTTGCATTCTACAAAAAGTTTTGGAAAGGCATGAGAATAAATGACAAATGATTGTGTTGTTGGTTGGACTACCCTTCTAAATTAATATTCCTCAGTATCGCCGTGTTGATATGAAGCTTGTGCTTAGCTGATTGTTAGTGCATTGTATATGTCTGTTAAGAGTATCCTAATGGCAGAGGTCACAGGCAGCAGCTCTAGTTTAATGTCTAGCTTTAATGTCCGGTAATGGCTCTATGATCAACAAATATACGCCAGTGGGCATGAACTCCATTATCCGTTACCCTGCATTCAACTATCAGCATATTCATGTTTTTTTTTTTTTTTTTTTTTTTTTTTTTTTTAATTTAATAGGAGGAGGGGGGGAGGCGGGTATCCTCCCCTAACCGGACTAACCTTGCACTGTACTTAACATGACAGGTTGGGTTTATATGGCAGGGTTGGACAAATTTCTGAATCTTTTCAAACTTTCAGACAACGTTTTGTGATTTTGTAAAGCCACTATTCAAATTTTGTCTTGACAAACTTAAAGGTGTTGAATGTAACTTGGTGACTGAACTAAAGCATAAAAATTCCACAATTTGTTAGCAGAGATTTAGGAAACATTAAGTTCACATACTTAAGTTCACATAATAAAAAACACTTGCTTACTTTAAATTTTTACTTATTTTACTTTAAAATGTGTGTTCCGTGTTGGAATGTCTTTTTTTGTTTCAGTCTGTATGATCTTAACCACTGACAATTTACCCAATATTATTTAGGGTTGCCAGATGGTAGAAAACAGTGTATTACAGCCATTGAAGCCAGCAAACAAACTAGGTCAGAGATCACAGATCCTACCCGACCTAAAGAGCCTCGGCATCCATCTAATTAAAACACGGATAAATCAACTCATCAACTTACAAGTGTGTATATCCAATGCTATCTCATGACCAATCCGTAGGAATGTGTAGGAGTGATTAAAAAGTGGCTAATTCGTACTAATTCATGCGACCACACAAATTTGTACGATTTGTCTAAATCCAAGTGATGGGTAGGTTTAGGGAGTAGGGCATTCGTACGAATTCATACGAATTGGCCAACTCGTAAAATATGTACGATTTAGCAAAAATTGTACTAATTCGTACGAGTGAGGTCGTACGAATTGTTACGAATTAGCCACCTTGTAAAATTCGTACGAATTGCCGTGAGATCGGGATTGTATTGCCTCATTCCATAACGTTTAAAAAAAAAAGATATTTCGTACAAACTCGATATACCACCCAGCCTTACTAGGGACTAAATTAGAATTTGAACTGCATTCTCAATTCAATTCTAAATAGCCACAACTACCTGCTCATTCTCACACTTTCCCTCTGTGATATGCTTGTTCATTTATTGGATTCAGATTTGTTCAATGATTCTGGACTGTCCACACATAAGGTGCTATGAATATAATATAATTAGCATTTCCTCGGTTATAAAATTAGGTAAAATGTGAGAGCACTCAGGAAAGACTGAACGAGAGAGGGCAGGAGAGCAAGGGCTTGTTAGTTAAATTTATGACTTGGATGTGAATAAGAGCTCTGATGGTATTCAACCATCTTATTTCTTTATCAGAACTGGAAAAAGAGGGAAGCTAATTGGTCTAGCGCCACTGATGGGAGCCATCAATTAGCGGTGTGATTTCCCCCTCCAGCTTCCTCCCCCGTCCCTCCTCCGGCCCCAATACGGGCCCCTTGAAGCCGCTGCATTAGGATCACAAAACTCGCTATAAATACCAATGTTCGGTATAAATGAAGGTAAAAAGCCTTTAAATTGAAGCCACACTAGCTGAGGGCGGTCGTTTTCTACCTGCATTTCATGGCTTGTTAGAGGTGCACTCTGCAGGTATGCCAACAGTGCTCTCCTGTCAGCCTTCTACGGAACTAGAAACAGTCTTAATGAGGAGAGGAAAAAGTGTGTCTGTGTTTGTACGTGAGTGTGCGAACTAGACGGAAACGAGCTTGGGAATCAGGCTCCTTCAGTTCCCCAAGGGATGGCACAAAAATCTTTAATTTGCCTTTTATGACAGCTAATTAGTTATTCTATTCAAAATCTTTGCTTTAAATAAGAGAACTAATTATACACAAAGGTCGTTTCCCCCACCTCAGGAGAACCACACATAATTGGTTTAGGCTACAACCCTCCCACCACACACACACTCAAACCACCTTTTAACAACACGCACGTTGGTTGAAAAAGTTAACCGTAAAGAACCCTTTCTGTTGTAAACCATATACGAAAAACCTTGGAGCATCCCCGTTCTGTAATTACCTGGATGAATTCAGGTAACTGAATGGCTCGTCACATAGTAACAAGTTTCCTAACCTAGATTTAAGGAGGCTAACACTTCCTGTCTCACTAGGCTAGAGCATTCTCCAGGATGAGTTAGTTGACGTGAAGAGCACTGTATTTTTTTTTTCTGAGCTAATCATCTTGTTTCTGCCATCTCTGAGAAACCTCTTGTTGTTTTCCAAAAAAAGAGCCAGCTGAAATATGCTTTTAGAAGCCCTATATAGCCTCAGCACATTTTAAACCTGAAACGCAGAGTAAATGACTGAATAAAAGTACATAATGTTGACTCTCACATCAGCAAACTGGTATTTTGGGGTTTATACAGAGGAGTGCACCTGTCATCATTCTTTGAACAGTTTGGAATCTTGGTAGTAGCCCCTTCCCCCATTTCTGTCCTGCAGAACAAAAAAGGGTAACATTATAAACGGAGACGCAAACTGAGGAGGCAGCTCCCACTTAATCCAATCCATTTAACCGATACAAGTGCTGCTGACCTTCCTATGTCATTCCATGTCACAAAAAGCATATCCTGCTATCTGCCACTTGATTCATATCCTAACAGTAGATGCGTTTTCTTCCTTCAAGAGGGAGCGTTTGCCTTGTCAAACATTTCTCCCAAACAAATAAGAGTAGGGAAGAAAATCATTCGCTATTAGTAATTGGTGTGCACCCTGTCATCTGCCTCTCTTCCGCCCATACACCCATTTAAAGACCTTATCTCGTTCGAATATGTACGGATGCGTTTTTGCATTTGAAACTGTCAGACCATGTACTTTCCATTATAAAGATAGGATCCGGTTTCTATGTAGGCCTTCATTTCAAGTTCCATTTTTGTGGATATCAAAAAAATCAAATCAATGTGGTACCCTTTTGATGCATTTAAGGTTTAGAGCAAGAGGGGAAAAAGTCAAGGAATCGTTTTAAAGCATTACATCACAATTATCATACAGTATCTTTGGGGGTGGGGAAGATTTAAGAGAAAATGATTTGTTTGGCTTTGTAGTCAGTCTTTTTCGTTTATTGTGGCTTCTAATGAGCACACAATGGAAGCCAGTGATCGATGATGCAAAGTTTACTGTTTGCAGGGTCACTGTTAATATATCTGATCAATTAGCTGGACACCTCAGTGTGAGGCACTCGTGGGGGCAGGTGAATGGGACCACCAGGATATTAGGCTTGTCATCTGTATTGCCATTCTAAAAGCATGCTACAATATGCTCTTAAAAAGATATTTCACCCAAAATTAATTGTATCATCATTTACTCACGCTATAAGATTAAATGAAGATATTTCAAACATTGTTTTCCATGCAATTACACTGGATGGGGACTGGAACTTTCAAGCTTAAAAAATTGACAAAAAGAGCCATAAGTATCATGAAGGTGGTCCATTTGACTTCTGGGTTTGGATGATTTGTTCAGAATCAGATTTTAGTTTTTAAACTAAAACCTTACTGCAAAGCTATTGTATGACTTAAAATAGAGAGTTAAGACTACCTCTATAAAACAGTCTATTTTGAAGTTTGAAAGTGTCCATCATTCATTAAAACTGCATGAAATGAGACCAGCCTAGTCTTATGAATCTTTTTTTTTTTTTTTTTTTTTTTTTTTTTTGCGTTCCATGGAAAAATAAATTCATACAGGATTAGAACGACATTTGTAAATAATAAATTTCTTTAATTTTGGGGGGGAGATGTCCATTGCCGTATCAAATTCAGAGACATCAATAATTATGATATGCATGGATGTATTTTAGACAAAAGCCACTCTTACTAAAGTATGAACATGGCTTTGTGCTGTATGAGGGCCTGCATATGCATATGGATCCCTCAATGCCCTTAAACAAACCTCAACGGCATAAACCATGCCCATGACCTCAAAACATTTGAGAAAGGGACCAATTTAGAGGGACAAAGTGCTGAACTGCAGATGTATGAGGGATTACAGGCAGTCATCTGTTGCAAAGCTGTTGGCATGATTTTTCATGTATGACATGGAGTAATGCATGCATGGAGCAGAAGGGTTCTCCAAAATATTAAACACTAGCAGTGAATGAAAAGTGTCTGAATGGTTTTCATTGACAGGAGAGTTTGCATACAGTACAAAGAGTTTGTGAAAACAGACAACAAATTCTTTAAATACAGGTCTGATTCGAGGCAATGTGTTGGAGAGGAGTGTATGGTGGTTGAGACAGATTGGACCAGAAGGCCACAGTGGTGACAAATGAAAGCTGATCAAGCCATGGGAGGTTGTAGTATTTGATTGAGCTGAACCATTTGCCAGAAGGGAGTCTTGGTGGTGACAGGGATGGGAGAGGTCTGTGATGATATTAACTGCATGTCTCCAAGGCATGTGATGAAGATGATCTCTGTGGACTTGATAAGCACTTGCAGCTTACCTGAGAGTGGACAGATGGAGTCCTGAATTAGTCATTACCTTATTGAATGGATAGTGATATTTGGGGAATTAAAAAGCACCCAGTAGGGATGGACAAAACTATTAAAAAAAAAATCAACTAGTCAGTGGGAGATTTTGGGTTCACCTGATCAGACATGTTTCAACACACATTTACATACGACAAGCTCTTGCATTCAAAAAAGAGACTGTGCTCAACATACAACATTAGAAAAGAATGCAAGAGAAAGGAAAATAAAATAAATTCTGCCATCATTTACTCTCCTTCTTATTGTTCCAAACCAGAATGCATTTTTGTCTCCTGTGGAACAGAGAAGATATTAAAAGTCTTGTTTTTTGTCAATACTATAAAAGTCAAAGGGGTACAATGTTTTTTTTGTTTTGTTTTGTTTTTTTTTAACCCCATTTTATTCATTTAGTTGACGCTTTTATCTAAAGCGACTTACAATTGCTATATTTGTCAGAGGTTCCACGCCTCTGGAGCAGCTAGGGGTTAAGTGTCTTGCTCAGGGACACATTGATGTCTCTCACACCAAAGGCATGTGTCTAATCCACTGCACCATCACCACCCACCAATGACAATTCAAATTGAGTCAACTAGCCTATCCATTTAATATTTTAAATGTTGGACTGATTTAAATATTATATTTGGACTATTCTAAAAGGTGTGTGAATATTAAATGTCATTTCTGATCTGACTGGTTTGTCAAAAGCAAAAGCATAGCATGCTAATTCTTTCACTAAATAAATGGCCAGCTCACACTGCTAAATACTCATGAAGTTAACACTATAAAAACTACTAACACCTCAGTTGAACTTTATCATAAACAAAAGCTTTGTGTTAGCTTCAGTTGTCCATAGGAGCAGTTTCTGTCTGCATGTAAGCTCTGTAAATGCCACAGCTATGGCAATCTGGTCTATAGTTTACATTTATATGATATTTGTATTTTTGTAATTGAATTTTTGCCATGAAAATAGCCTTAGATGCTGACATGGCATTAAATAAAACAATCTATCTATCCATCTAGAATTTCCCAGACAGCCACCAAGGAGGTTAATGGGGAACGAAGGCAGATGTCCTGCCATTGTCTGCGTGAATCAGTTCCTTTCAATCGGTCCATATCATTACTGCAATTGAGCCTGTAGACACTCATTCTCCTTTACTACCAGGACAAAACACATCTGGTAATAATGTCAGGTAGAATATATGCCAGTTAAAACACAGACACATGAATAAGAGATTGATACTTGTTGATAAGCCCAGTGGAGAATGATTTGGAACATATTGATTCATGTGTTTGGAGGACATTATTGGAGAAAATAATATACTCAGCTGAAGCTGGTGGGCAAATGAAGGTAAAGTAGTTGTGGATGCAAATATATCTTTTCATGACTGCTCTGTGCATGAAATCAGGCCTGTATTTGCTTGCTATGATTTGATATAATTAACACACCAGAAAAGTTTAGACTGGGAGTAAATTTGACAGAAAGATGAAGGAAGAAAGAAGAAAAAAAGTGAGAGATCCGCGCTGGCATGATCACTATGGTTGGAACGAGGGTACCGTCCATTAATATAATGCACTTTTGCAAACTTTAGCAGCCGGCTGCTGCTAATAAGCCCCAGTGAAACGGAGCAGTGCTGCTCCCTCGCAGTGACCCTGGCACTGCCCGGGATAAGGGAGGGTTTTGTCTCCGGGAATAATTGCTCTTTTCACATGTTACAAGTGTACTGACCCCTGTGGTCGGCAGGCACTTTCCCCGAGTATAATTACTTCTGATCCGGCCCAAATGAGCCAGTCGCATTAGGGCTGCAATACACTGGCCCGGCCTAAAGCACAGCAGCGTGGGGAGTCTCTGGGATATCTCAAAGTCCTGGCGGTCATTTCCGTCATGTCAGAGATGCAGTTCTTACACTTGCAGTCACTTCTAGGATCCAAGTCCTTTTCTCTCTCTCTCTCTCTCTCTCTCTTTTCTCTAGGATGAGGAGACTGAGAGGCTTACTAAACACATTGTTTGCTCTTGGTGCCCTGCTAAAGCTTTGGCTAACAGATGCGATTCCAATTAACGGATAACTTCATTAACTCTAAGTGTGTGTTCATTATTTATTTTTTTTGCTTTACACTTTTCTTTCTCCTATTAATTTTAATTTATTCACATGGGGTTAATTAAAAGAAATGTATCAGGGAGATATGCAACAGCTATCTAATTAAATTCATTACTGCTTATTTTGGAGACGTGCGAAAACTGGCAGTGTTTTTGCAAGAGGCAAGTTGTTCCAACACTTTGGTGCTCGCTCGCTGGCATGGTGAGAAAACAGCTCTGGAAGGTGAGCTGTCGACAGAATCAAAAAAGCTTGTGCAAAAGGAAAGAGAGAACACACCCGACTCAAGGGTCGAAAGAGTTTCCGAGGAACAATCAGTCACTCAATTGAGAAAGAATAGGGAGGTGTGTGACCTCACATTTAGACAATCAAGCGTCACCCGTCTGGAAGTTGTTCTCTACAGTAGGCCTGAAGTGTGCGTTTACTTTGGGTCTTCATTTAGATGGATCTCGGAGACTGCAGCGCATATATATATATATATATGTATGATTTAAGTAATTAATTTGCATTTTATTGCATGACATAAGTATTTTATACATCAGATAAGCAGACCTTAACATTGGTTACGGAAACCTTTTTTTGCAATTACAGAGATCATATGTTTCCTGTAGTTCTTGACGAGGTTTGCACACACTGCAGCAGGGATTTCATACAGTCCCACTCCTCCATACAGACCTTCTCCAGATCCTAAAGGTTCAGGGGCTGTCGCTGACTTTCAGCTCCCTCCAAAGATTTTCTATTGAGTTCAGGTCTGGAGACTGGCTTGGCCACTCCAGGACCTTGAGATGCTTCTTACGGAGCCACTCCTTAGTTGCCCTGGCTGTGTGTTTCAGGTCGTTGTCATGCTGGAAAACCCAGCCATGACCCATCTTCAATCCTTTTAATCAAGGAAGGAGGTTGTTGGCCAAGATCTCACGATACATGGCCCCATCCTTGATCATTGATGCCCACGTGGTGAGATCTTGCATGGAGCCCAGACTGAGGGAGATTGACCTTCATCTTGTCCTCCTATTTTCTAATGATAGCACCAACTGTTGTTGCCTTCTCACCAAGCTGCTTGCCTATTGTCCTGTAGCCCATCCCGGCCTTGTGCAGGTGTACAATTCTATCCCTGATGCCCTTACACAGCTCTCTGGTCTTGGCCATTGCGGAGAGGTTGGAATCTGTTTGATTGAGTGTGTGGAGAGGTGTCTTTAATACAGGTAACATGTTCAAACAGATGCAGTTAATACATGGAATGAGTGGAGGACAGGAGGGCTTCTTGTAGAGAAACTAACAGGTCTGTGAGAGCCTGAATTCTTACTGGCTGGTAGGTGATCAAATACTTATGTCATGCAATAAAATGCAAATGAATTACTGAATCATACAATGCGATTGATTGCATTTGCATCTGAATAAAGGAATAAATCCATCTTTTTTCCTTCTAGATCTTTTCGGTCTTTGAGAAAAAAAAAAAAAAAAGAGGACAATCTTATCTACTATTTCATGACTCCTGGCAAGAATGTAACCATTAGCACTGTCAGAGCCTCTTTCCGCCATCTGTCGCACAATGATGCCCCGACACTTTTTAGCCAACATTAAAAATGCATTTGGTTAGGCATAAATGAAGGCCTTCTAAAGTTTGTCACTCCTAAGGTTAGGGGAGTGATGTATGAAATTCCCCTCTCCCAGCAATTACTACACATTTAGCGTTTCAAAAGATATGCCAGGTGTGCCATTCAGAACCATGCTGCAAGGTTGAAAATGGAAGAAACGGCACGCAGCACAACTCCATTTGGGCCCTGTTTAGAGCTGAATAATGCAAATCCACCACAGGGGGTATTTGTTTGGTGTGTGGGGCCTCTGTGTCACTCGAACACTCTCTCAGATGCCAGTCTCCTTATGGGGTAAATAATGAAGCAGGGTTTGGATTGCAACAGTTACATTTCATTTGCAGGCCTTTTGGGCACGCAAATTACATTGGGGACCAGCCTTTACTGTCCAGGCTAGGCCTGCATGATATTGGAAAAAACTTACATTGCGATATTTAGTTTTTCTGCAATATAAATACAATTTCGCTAGATGATTTGAATCTCTATTTGAAAAGTAATAATTATTCAAGAATAATTGGTGATTTTGTAGTTTGTTGTATTTTGAAAATAATAAACAAATTACAAGCCTAGATAAATACAATAGAAGATACAACTCAAATTAGCAGTGATATGTTTTTCAGGTACATCTATCAGTTTTCAGGTACAGAAATTGAATAATCAAAAGTTAAAATACAGTCCACTGTATAAATACAGTCCACTGTATAATATAATGTATTGATAAATACAGTTTATCTTTGTTAAAGCTACAAAAGGCATTTTCTTTTTTTTTTTTTGTTTAAGATTGTTGACAAACAGCTGCTTTTATCTAAGGTTGCTGTCCCTTTCAGATGTATACACGGACTAATATAAATGACACGTATCAGCTTTCTTTCTCAGTAGTAATACAGACATAACCGATTGTTTACAAGGATACTCGACAAGCCAGACAGTTTGACTTCATTTTGCGTGCATGTCTCCGTTTAAGCTCAGAGAAAAAGTTCAATTCGTGTTCATGTGCTGTCAGCGTGACTGTGTGCGCCCAGAAAAGAGCGCGCAAGTTCAACTATTTTTATTCTTATCAGTTTTATATCACAATCTTATCACAGTTACAGTATTTCCAGCCTGTGAGTTTGTGGTTATACTTGGGTAGACTTTGTTAGGTATAATGTTTATCAATGCAATAGTAATAGTTACTCGCGATATTTTAAATATTTTACATTTTAGTATTCTTATTGAAAAAATATGGATATATATAGTCCGATATTGAATTTCCTTATATTTTAAGATCTAGATTACATTTCCATGTTCAAAATAGCAACCCTCTACGCGTACCTTGGCTCTATGCCATTGGCTAGTAAATTTTTTTGTTTACTATTGGCTAGTAATTTTTTTTGTTTACTCGCCAGACTGATATATATATATATATATATATATATATATATATATATATATATATATATATGAATAAAATCAATCAGTTTATCTATTAAATATCTGAACGTACACTTAACATCAATCAAGCATTATTATATGCTAATCAAGCACTATTTAATGATCGAACTTCAGTACTTCAACTAGTTTAGAGTTTGTCAAATAGATACACTGCGCACATCCATTGAGCTGAATAGAAATATATTAATTTCTTTTTCGCTTAATTGATGGAAAGCTCTCAAGCGCTCAGTGTTCAGCAAGTGAAAATATAAATGTAAACTTATCTCTAACACACACACAGGTGAGTAAAATCTTAATGGCTAATGACATTAAGTCGCCAGTGTGAAGATTATCGCATATGCGTGTGATTTACTCGCAATGTAAAGGGTTGAATAGTGATAGTTTATTGCATAGATTTAACCCTTTAAAGGGTTATTTCACCCAAAATGAAAATTATAGTTTAATAAAGGCCTTCTGAAGTGAAGCAATTATGCATTTTTGTAAGAAAAATCCATATTTATACACTCTAAAAATGCTGGGTTGTTTTAACCCAACTTTGGGTCAAATATGGACAAACCCAAATGTTGTGTTAAAAATGTAATTAAAACCCAATTTAACCCAATGGCTGGGCTTGTCCATATTTGACTCCAAGTTGAGTTAAAAAAAAAACCCAGCAATTTTTAGAGAGTAACTTTATAAACTATAATCACTGGTTTCCGGTAACGGCCATACTTGCGTCAGGTCAGGTGTCATTCTTAGGCCGGAATTTGACATATGACGTAGGAGCAGCGCAAGCTTAGGTGAGCGTAGACGTCTCTCACAGTTCAAACAAATAAGGCTGGGCAACAAACTCAAGCTCCTCTGTAATGTCTTTAAAAAGTCTCGTTTTAGACTTCTAGTTCATGGCCAGTGTGTTGATTTGCTCTTTGTGCTTCAGAGTTCGTCAAGGTCACTCTTATGCAGGAACTAGACTCACATACGGTCATTACTGGAAGCCAGCTCTGATTATAGTTTATAAGGTTATAAATATGGATACTTTTCTTACAAAAATGCATTGCTTTGCTTTGGAAGGCCTTTATTAACCTGCTGAAACCGTTCGGATGACTTCGTTTTTGTAGATTTTTTTTTAATTTTATTTTATAAAACTGTGTTTGGCTGAGAGAACAAAGTAACAGAGTAAACAGAGTAAAGTATGGGATAAATTCAACTTTTGTGTGAAATAACCCTTAAGGGATCTATTGAAGTTTCCCTTTAAGAGTGTCTGTCAGCTGTGTGTAAATTGATTTTTCTAAATGTAACATTGAATTTAATATTCAACAATAATATTGATCTGTCTGCATTGACATGACTATACAAGAACTGAACTGAGCTGGACGATGACTTCACGGTTTACTCCAGTGCGGCTATACAGTATATATATATATATAACTAAATTAATAACTTTTTTTAAAACAAATGAAACAATCACTGAACTTAAGCTGGACTGTGATGCCATTTCCTTCTGGAAACAAACTTTTTTACATTTTCCTGTTATCTCTGTAAAGCTGCTTTGAAACAATCTGTACTGTAAAAAAGCGCTATATATAAATAAATGTGACTTGACGTGCATTGTGTAATTTTCTTTTTTGATGAATTAAATTAAGAAATATTGATATCTCTTTCATACTGCACAGTATAATATTATGATGCACACATTTACTTGTGCCATACAAAGTACAAACAGGGTTCCCACGGGTCCTTGAAATCCTTGAAAGTTTGTGAATCTGAAAAAAAAAAAAAAAAAAAAATTGGAAATAAAAATTTATAGATAAATGGTCTTGAAAGCGCTTGAATTTATTTTGTGTAAAACATTTTCTGGAAAAAAAAAACCGATTATTCCCTCCGGTCCGCTAATGTGTTATTTTGCACATATACTACTGTACGCATTACGTTGTGTTTCCTGCGTGAGGTACTTTGTGTTGTACGTTGCCATGACATTCACACGCGCGCAAAACTACTATGATGGTATCCCAATGTTTGTTATTGGACACAACACATGTGTCCCACATTAAGTTCTTGAATTTGAGAGTATTAGACCTGGAAAGTCCTTGAAAGGTCATTGAATTTGAAGCTAATCAAGGTGTGGGAACCCTGTACAAACTATTTAGTGTTGTGTATTTTAATTGTCTTGTTTTAAATGTATAATATCAGTTATGTATTGATTATTGGCCATCACATGAAAATAATTAGCTTTCTGTTACTGGCCAGAATGTCTCTCTGGCTTTGTCTCTGTCAATAGGAATAAGGTTTGTGTCTAATCATAATTAGCTAAACAACAGAATTTAATATAAATTACAATAACATTATGCTCTCATTTAGAAGAAATGTTTAGATGACGAATTAATGCGTGTAATGTATTCTAACCTTCTCCATAGCAGCATTGAGAGCACAATGATTGAATGGCCACACCATACAAGGTTATTGACGTTGCTGGAGAATTCAAGAGTTAAATCGAATGGCCACTCCATTATAATCTCCAACCATGCACGAGAGACCGCCACATTTAAGTGTCAAGAAAGGGTAAAATCAGCGGCCGGCAGAAAGGGGGCTGGACAGCATTATTCAGCCTGTGCTCGGTTTCCAATTTCAATTAAAGCAGAGCAGAGTGGCCAAGCGCTTTGGACCACAGCTGCCACTCTAATGGATCAGAACCCTCACGCTTAGCATCGATTAAATCAACCTCACCAATACTGTGTCCTTCCCCTTTAAGGAACAATACAAACTAACCGGTAATCACTGCCTTTAATTAGGTATTCAAGATTTGATTTATCGAAGGTCGGCCAATGAGTTGTGGAAGTTAGTATCTCATTAAGTGGACTGTGTTTCCATTTGCAAGCCTCCCTCCAGTGTTTTCTCTAACAGCGTCCTCCCTTATATGTTGTGGCTTTTTTTATTAAAAAAAGGAATAGATTTTAATATCCATGTAATATTTGGATGGAATGTGTTTACACAGCCTATATTGGATTTCTCTCTCCCAACTATTTTCTTAAGTACTTTACATGAGGTTTGTTATTATCGGTTTGTGGCATATATATGGAAAGTTTATTGAGCTGGGGGGAGTTTTCATTATGTTGTCCCAATAGAAAAGAAAAACCCTTTGGCATACATGTTTCCTATATTTATAACAGTGACCCAGGCAGCATTACAAATACAGATGAAGTGAATCCCTAGATTTCAACAACAAAAAAGGTATTATGATAACAAATGGTTTGGTTTCTCCTTCAACAGCAAAAAACTTTGAAAGTGCAATAAAGATCAAGTAAAAAGCATGAACTTTTAAAAATAGTGAATTGACGTGTATACTTGGCTACCATTACAAAGTTTGGGTTCAGAAAGTTTTTTTTTTTTCTTTACATGCGTTAAGAAAGAATGCATTAAAATGGTATATATATATATATATATATAAATGCTGTGTGTGTGTGTGTGTATATATATATATATATATATATATATATATATATATATATATAAAACACAGTTTTTATTTAATATAATTTATAAAATATTTCAAATGTTTTTCTAACAAATAATAAAAAAAATAAATAAATCACCATTTCCACAAAAATATTGAGCACAACTATTTATAACATTGATAATAAACAAAATATATTGGCCACCAAATCAGCATACTAAAATGATTTCTGAAAGATCATTTGACGCTGAAGACTGTAGTAATAGTTCACTGTCATCGCAAGAATTGTATTTGAAAAATTTGAAATTGTAATAGTTCACAATATTACTGAATAATAAATGCAGCATCAGAGCATAAGACTTCTTTCAAAAAGAAATATACATTATGTTTTACAGTACATACACACAGAGAGAGACATATACAAACAGGACAATGGTTTCCTTCAGATTCCAGTCCCAGAGAACCTATATCATATCTGCATGAGAATGTGTGGCTGTGAGGTGAGTCAAGAGGCTATAATCTCCGAAAACATTAACGCAATAGTTTGACTATCTTCCTCACGAATGACAAATTGAATCACATTGAACAGTGTATCATTACTCAATTCAGAATTCTTCTCGCTGCACTCCGCTATTCAGTGATCTTCAATAGCGCCATCGCAAAGCACAGATGCACATCAGCTATGAGGACTAGAACTTAAACGGCACTCTGAGATATGCTTTGTGCGTTCATTCAAACATGTTGTAAACATGCATGGTAAATACGTTCTGCACATGCAAACCAATTGCACGCACACGGTAAACACGTACCCTTACAGGTGTGCACACATAGCCTACTTACACAACCCTAAAAACAACAACGGTTATCAGTGTGTGCATGAAGTTCTCCGGTAAACACACTCTTGTGAATATGTATCAAGGGAACATTTCAGGAGGGATTAAAAAAAGGCCTTCCAACTAATAGCATAATGGAAGATCAATGTATAACAAGATGGAAACTCATGCATAAACAGACCCTGTTACAATTATGCCACAAGATTCTATTTCTACATTAATCATTCATAACTGCGTAGCACACCCTCGTAAACATTCACAATGCTTTCCCTTTCTGTGACTAAATACCTTTCACAATTCATGTCTGGCATCTTCCCTTGTTTTATCATATGTGAGGTTGATAATTACAGAATAAGGACAGCAAGATGATGTGTGCATAATCATGGTGTGATTTCTTTTTTTTTTTTTTTTTACACTCTCACATACATACAGTATGTATGCATATATATAGCAACACTAATGAACGGCTATGATACCTCAAGCTGCACTTTCTAACTTCATTAGAGCCAAATGTGGATATCAGTGTAGGTATCATTAGGAAAGCTTTTATCAAGTTACAGAATGTGATAAGGTTAATGAGGAGTTTATAAAAGTGTCTCTGGCGGATGGAAAGAGCTGGCAGGGAGGATGAGACCTTAAGCAAAGTATGCTAGTCATTTATTTCATTAGCATGGCCACCTGTACTTTTTTTTTTTTTGAAAGGCTGAACCTTTTAAAACAAGAAGGTCATGCCAAAAAGTAACGCTCAAAAGTGCAGCAGCAGAACTTGGTCATGAAAATCGCGTGCATGTGTTGAGCTGTAGGTCACTGCGTCGTTCTTTAGCTAGTGCTATAGGTCGCAGTCAGTGGTAAAGTAACATTCCTAGAGCTTCACAGGACAACCTGCGCAAAAGATGAGATGAAGGGAGGAGGGGGGAAAATAAACAAATAAATAAATACAGGAATGGAAGAGGGACTGATGAAATGGAGCCAAGTGTGACGACCTGCTGCAAGAGAAGCGGAGTGTGTGTGTGTGAGGGGAAAGAGAAAGTGATCGCACACAAATGCAATAGACGAAGCAACTCACCCTTGCAGCGAGACGTGCTAGTGAGAGGTGCTGCGACAAGGTGACATAAGGGAATAACATGTGGTCTAAAGACCAAAGGAAAGTAAATTAAAAACCACCTACTGTAAAATCATCAATATGTAGCCGTATATCCCTTTTTTCAGCAGAGCACATGTACTATTACTTGGAGCATGTCCACTGGGAGAAGTTACTATTGTTGAGAATTCCAGAGCAGAAACAAATTTGAAATGAAAAAAAGGCAAACATTTGTACAGACATTGTAGTGTTTTTCTATTTTTAAGATGACGTTAAATTTGGACGAGCCTGATTGGAATAAACATCACACTTTATACACACACACAACACTTAAGTATTGTTTTCTGCAGATCTCTTGCTCATGTTCTCTCTCTTTTTTCTTTTTTTACACTGAACACTGCACCTGTCTGCATTCGTCTCAGGACTCAAGGTGAAAGATAAGGTTGCTTCGAGACATTTTAAAAGGTAGCCTAAAAATGACGATTCATCTCGCTGGCAGCATGTCTGAGGATGTTATAAAAGGTTTTCTGTGTTCCCAATCCTTCAGTGATGGACTGTATGTCCTTGGAGCTTTTCAAAAATCCCATGTTTATTGAAATGATTTAAAAACTTGCCAATAACTACATCTTTACACAGGAAAATATATTGTTGAAGCAAGACTGGGAGGGATTCATAGAAACATGCTGCCGTGACAGACCGTATGGATGCAATGTGAGCCTTAGCCAGCTCCCTTGATGCTTGACAGTGTTTAGAAATGTAAATGGAAATGTGCTGGGATGTAAATTTTAGTAAAAAAGTGTTTGCACGTAGCACAGGAAGGAAAAGTGATTGAGTTAGTAATCGGTTCCGATGAGCGTAACCAGACGCATCGTAACTTTAACTCTCACTCTCTCTAGAACCTTCATCTTTATTCAGGTCCCCTTTGAGTTGTTTTGAAATGATTGGAAATGATATACATCTGTAGTCAGTGATGTGAGAAAGCACAAGCTTGATAGTGATCAAGTGGCTTGGGACAGCGACTGCTCGTTTAGTCGATCACATAAGATTTGGATTCGGTCTCTTTTGCTCAGATTAATTCTCGTCAAAAGGATTGGAATGTTGTCCCAGGTGTTGCAATTTTATGGGTTGCCCACCCATAAAATTTGGTCATGTGTCCCCGGGATTTAAGCAACGACCCCGCGTGCAATTATGGTAAAATTATAGAAGCAGCTATCAAGTTTTGTACCATTGAAAAGGAGGCATCACCTTGTAATGTTGAACATTTTAACATCAAAATGAGTCAGACCATCATGCATTCAAAACCATCAACAACAAAACAAAAAGAGCATGCCAATTCGAGACCACACAGCGATGAGGGATCTCTATGTTGAGGACACATCAGTTGCAGATATATTGAACTGTAATTGCATCAGGAGGAAATGTTTATAAAGTAGGAATTTCTTCAGGCTGAAGCAATATAAGTGGCAAGAACACAAGCATTAGGCCCCGAATCCAGGCGCAATATTGCGAGAGACCCAGGGCGAGAGAAACATTGATGTAATTTCAATATTTGAAATTGGCAAGTTTAATTTAGAGTAAGAACAAGCCAATAAGCTGAGAAAATAGCAAATACAAGAGAGAAAATTACCTTGCAGGATGAAAAAAGTGAAAAGACTTTAGGAATGTATAAAAGTAATCTGCAAGTGGAAATTAGAAATCAACCCACAGAAAAGGGAATAACAGAAAAGAAATATTACTGTCCACTCTCTAAATCAATATAAAATTGCTATGAGACAGAATTACCATGGTAACTCAAGTAAAGAATGAAGCAATTCTTTTTTCTTTTCTTTCTTTTTTTTTTTTTTTAGAAAAACTGGTGCCTGAAGCTCCAAGTTTTATTACAGCGGCAGACAGATCAGGGGTCTAGTATTCATTTGAAACATTGCATTTCAAATACATGCATTAGGACCGAACAGATTTCATTGGTCAGTCGACACGCATGGCTCGTAAATTAAACGGTGAACGGTAACCAAGAATTTATCATCAGGATGAAGAATAGAACGGTGTTCTTTTCTCTTCACCAGGTTCTAGGGAGCCCAGCGATGCGAATGATCAATCCTGAACAAGTCCACAATGAGGACCCAATTATTCCTCCCAATGAAGATAGTTTTAAATACCTTGAAGGGAAAGAAAATGTCTGAATAGCGTATTTCTCCAGAGAGAATTAAAAGTCAACCGAGAGCTTCTTTTATTTAAAGGTAGTCATGAAAAGGAGTCGTGCTTGTTCTGTACCTTAACACATTTCCCCACTCCCTCCTCAAAGTCATGCTAAGAAAGTACAAGAGCAAGTACTCTCATGTTGTGGCGTGAAAGCAGTACAGCTTTTTTGCAAGGATCAAATACAGTGCAAGGACCACTGATGACAAAGCCTGCAATGCTCAAATGTGAAAGGATTGATGGTTTGGGAAGGCAGTGTAATAGTAGTACAATAGCGAGAGTGTGCAAAACCCCGTCACAAGCCCCACATTGCTCTACTTTCAATCTCCTGCGCTTACATCGCATAGACGTGAATGACCCAATATTTCACATAGAAAAATTTACACATTTTGGAACTTCCTAATAAAGCTTCCTAACAGTGCAGGGGGAATTTTAGGTCAGAAAACTAAAGCAAGCTTAGAGTATAGTAAAAACTACTTTGTATCCTACTTTGAGGATGTCGGAGAGAAGGTAACAGGATCATTCTTCTATTGCTGAACTTAGTAATTTCACAGTCACATTGAGACCCTTTGGAAGTTTTGTTACGTAAACCAAATACAGAGCTGGCACTGACATATGTAACTTTCAGAATTGTTACAGAACCGCAATCATAAAACATTTTGTTTGAAGAACATTTCTAAATCTGGAATATCACAATGCACCAGCAAGTTCATAAGTACTGAGGATCTGTTGACTTATGTATGGGTGATGTTAACTAACATGAGGGTTGTGCATATGGTTGTATTTTTTCACAAGGCTCAGTTCAATTCACTAGCTTCCCTCGCTTTGAATCTGGTACAAGCTGTACCGAACTATGAGGGTGCTAAACCTCAACTGATATATTTAGTTAAGTGTGTGTGTGTGTGTGTGTGTGTGTGTGTGTGTGAGAGAGAGAGAGAGTGCGAGTGAGAGCAGATCCAAGCTGCCTCCCCATCCCTGCCAAAATGCCAGCGCAGTTGGTCGGCACCAGCAAGCAAAGGGTGAAGCTTTTAGGCAATGAGCAGCAGGTGATCTAAGCTTTTCTGTAAGTCCTAATGCTCCTAAAAGCCACTCTCCCTGCTTCTGTAATTGGGCATCAGTAGTTAATGTAGTATTGACTGCATTACATGCTCCTGTGCATCCTCTCCTACTAATGCCATTTGCATCACCTTGTACATTTACCATATTGCTTAGCCAATAGCTGTTAAAAGCAATCTCAATCATGAATCATATGGGGAACTTTTAGCAAGACAGACATCCAAAGGAGACAATTTACAGTTGAGTTAATCTGGGTACATTAGCGCAACATGGATTGAGCGAGACAGACCAATTTATGTTTCTACGGCAATCCCTTTATTGGTTTTTAGATGGGTTAGTGAAAGGATGGTTGGCTCAAAGAGATATGAAATATCCATTTTCAAACATAAATATGGGCCTGAAATGCAAGCCATTACTTTAGAGGGGAAAGGGCCCCTGGCTAAAACTAAATGTGTGCGTGATGACAATATTCCATAAAAGATGACAGGAAAGGCATTTTTAGGTCAGAGACGCTTTGTAGAGATTTTTTTTCCCCTCTCTCAACGCTGTTACAGAAACATATCGGAATAAAAAACGGGATTCAGCTTCACCAAAAACTTGTCAGCACAACAAGCCCCAAAAGAAAAGTTTATAAACGGTTTCCATAGGAACCAGAGTGCAGCGTACTGTAAATACGTTCATTGCTCATGTCCCTGTAAAACACAAAAATGCCTACAAACTAAATACACTATCAATTTGGTGATGAAATAGTCCTCGATTACACTTATCATCAGTATGGGTTAAGGTTCAAATGCTCTCACCTGTGAGCGAGGGCAGCCGCTGCGAATGAAACATCTCCGTAACTTCACAGATTTGCACGAGCGCTATAGCTAACTGATACTGCGGTGAATAGCGACGTTGGTTCAGCTCTATCTACGTCTTTTAAACAGATAACATCATATTTCATACACGGGGACTGTAGAGAATTTCACCGCATTCTGCATGTCTCTCCCGACTCGAAGTCTTTCAGAGTAGCCAGCTACCGTACGCGCTCCCTCCCTCACATAAACCTGACGAACGAATGTGACCGTTTGATGACAAACGAACTGGAACATGAAAGTGCCGTTCGAAGAGAAAATGGACGCTAAATTCTGCATTTCCTTACTGTCCCGCGTTCTTCATAGTCGTAGAGAGCAAATGAATGCTCTAATAATCATCCGTGCACTTACCCTCTTCCTTGTCTAACACCATCGTCCTGAGGAGCGAGGAGTCCGGCTCCAGGCGATCCGTTCTCGGCTCCAGCACACTTCTGCGCGCGCCGCTCGCGTCTCTGAGAAGAAATTGCTTTGCAACAAGAAAATAATAATCGTCCGTATTGTGTTGTTGCCACAAGCTTTAATTATACAGGATCGTCTGTGTGGTTTTCCGCTATTCAGAGACGGAAAGCCATTTAGAGTAGCATATGCGTGTCTGTTGTTCTATTCTTTAATGTATTTCGGAGATTATATGCAGCGATGTCCCCCCAGTTGTGTTCGTGGACGCAGCGCGTCGGTAATATCCACGCTTGCAATTAACGATGTCTAAAACTAAAGTGAGACGCCACGGTGCATTCCATGCGAAAATGAAACGACTACTCTAACTCAAATCTAATTTCAAACACCCGTTTAAATTGAGCTGCCGCGAAGAAGCTCTCGGAGTAGAAACGTGGTCCTCCCAGTTCTCATTTGCTCCGAAACTGTAACTATATTCAAGAAATCCAATTCTGAGGCTGACAACTCCTAACAGCATGCTCGCGCTGCCTTTCTCACCCAATTTATGCGCTCCGCGCGCTCCTGCTACTGAATAAATGCGCGCGCTTCCCAGAGAGCCACGGATTCCCCTGTTAATTAAATCAATTCATTATGCTCAGATCTGATTAGCAGCCCTTCCCCCCTCTTTGAATCAATTATTCAATACACAAACATAATTGCTTGTGCCAGAGGTGTCTAAGTATTAGCTTATTTAACTCCAAGGACACTAATTACCCCTAGGGCAAGGGAACTTTTCTCATTAATTCTGACAAAACACAAAAGCACAGCTAAGGGAAAGTGTGTGTATGTCTATGCGTGTGTGTTTCCCAGAGTGTGTGAAGTGCTCACATGGGGATGTGTGTGTACGTGTGTTCTTGTGTGATTGTGATGTGTGTTATAAATAGAGAAAAGAGGGTTTGAAAACATTTTGAACTACGCTTATGATCTAATTCGTTCACATTCTTCATTATTGTCATTATAATTTTTCCACTGGATGTGTATGATCGGCTAGACGACTCACTTTCCATATTCAGATAAACATTCATTTTGAGAGCAACAACACAACAGATGGGCTGTGTTTTGATTAGCGGTGAGATAGGAGACTGCGTTTGGCTCTGGTAATATAATTGTTAGCTGTTACTTTGCTGATAAAAGTGTTACTGTTTCATGGTGGGCAATTTGTGTGGTTTGCACCTGCCCTGCAGAGACTCTTAACCAATCAAGTCAGAGATCCACCCGAGATTAACCATTAGGGGAGATGCAGAGGTTACAAGTGCTCTGTTTGATAGCAAGTAGCCTGGCTTGCTAGTTTTCCTTTACTTTTATTTTACATCCCTGTCAAAGTAGAAATGAACAAATGGTGCCTCTTTTAATGTCTCTATCTGGATCTCCCTGAAGGTGATGCATAGACATAAATTATGAACTCGTAATTCATATCTACTATGCCCCCAGACATTCATTCGTAGTTGAATTCAAACTATAGGCTGTAGCAGATTGGGACATTACGCTGCCCCTAAAATCCATTCTTTGAGCCTTTGCACTCTGCCTCTCTTGCTTGACATGTCTGACTTTTCATTTCTGCAGTGTGATAGATGGATGACTTTTGATCACAAATGTATGTCGGCTGACCTCTTGCAGAAGTAAATGACACCCAATTATTCCAATCACAAAGAAGAAACTGAGGGAACAAGGAAAGCGTGGCCCCTTGTTGTTGAATGCCGGGCTACAAAAGGCCTCCTGACAGTTAAATGGGAAAACAATAACATGGCCGGTCTCTAAGTGCTGATATGGTGTTATAAAAACCCCTATTCTGTTAAGACACTTCTTACAAAAAGAGAAAGATCTCATCTTCATCTGATTAAATATGAACACAAATCATGTTCTATATTCAAAGGGTCATTTTCGGACTGGCAACAAGATGTAAGCCTATAGAGTGGTTCATTATTAGAAAACATCAGGTTGTGATGTTCTGGCTTTCTTATGAAGCCCTCTAGGAATTACTTTGAGTGCAGTGACACGTATCATGCTTCCCTTCTGAGCTGATGGTCAGTGATGGAGCGATCCATTGTTTCTTGATTATTAGGAGTGTGTCCGTGTTCTACGGCACACTGCATACGGGGTCAGCTGTGACTGGAAACCACCCTGGAGTGTGGGCCTTGTGTTGCTAAGTTAATTAAAATTCATTTTTGATTGGGAATTAAGCAGGCCCATCTATTTACTGCTGGGGCTCACATTCAGCCAGTTCAAAAACACAGCACAGTAATTAACCCCACCTAATCAGATAGCATAGAGCCGAGTTGGGTTCCCATTTATCCTGGGGCAAACAATCAGTGGATGGTAGAGTCAGGGAGAGGTTGAACACGAGCCTCTCCTATATTTCATAATGCTTAAGCTGATTATAAACCAATATCAGACATGGTACTTTTCTCTAACTGCGTTCAATGGAAAGTCCTGCTTGGAGGAGAGACTCGGAGAGGCTTGTCGTGATGATATCTGATAAATGAGATAAATGATGCACATGATAGATGGTGCTTGCTTAAATGAAATTAAATACCAGTTGAAAGTTGTCCTCTTATTCTTTCATTTGATGGACAGCACTCAAGAATTTTTATTTCATGTGTGAGAATGATGCTTCATTGCAGATAATTATCTTATAATTGTAATTGGTTTTTGAGGATGTTTTTTTTCCTCCTGTCTTTCCGGGCACATCCTGGGCACATTTTGTGTTGTATAATGGATGCAGAAACTTTTTTACTATTACAATGCAATATTATTAATGTTCCACAGGACCACATCAGGTTGAAGCAGTGGACAATAGTTGTTTGTTTACTCTTCTGACAGTTTGTGTAGCCCCTCCTAGTGGTTGCATAATGCATGTGCACTTTTAAGTGAACAAGCAAGAGCCTTTTCTTCAGCTCTCCTTCCTGTTACAGCAATGTATTACATTTAAACCACGAAACTGCCCGTGACCTTAGAGAGCCTCACTACTTGAATATGCTCCTCAATGTTTGATTGCACGAAACGGCAATTTGCAGTCCACCTTCTCATAACAAATGGGACTAGTCAAAAATAGCTTAGGTGTCATTTGGGGGCAAAGAATCCTCTTCCCAAACATTTAATCCAACTTTAATCCCAGTCATTAAGAATTAGACATGCAGAGCTGTCCGGCCGTGCCTCTAAATTACAATCAAACGGTTACCAATTACACAAATTATTGATGGTAGATTCTCTTTTCAACTGCAAATTAAGGCTATTAAGAAAGGCTCCTTTTTAATGCAAAAGTGACTAATTAACCAACGGATGGGAAATCTGCAGCCCAGATATCAAAAAAGTGCTCGGCGCACATTGCAGAAACACAAGGGAACCAATTAGTTTAATTATCAAAACAGCTAATTAAAATTGCACAGTTCCTAATTAGTTCTTTGCTTTTGCCTCTAATTGACAGTATGGAGATAAATGGGCTGCCGATGAAAAAAGAGAGAGAGAGAGAGGGAGAGGAGAAAAACAGCAGAAACTTGTGCAGAATATTTATGCTGACTTTATCTCCGTCTGTGTGGCAGCCCTTGAAAGTGGAAAATTAATGACCTTAATTCCCAAACTGTTTTCCTTCTAACGGTGCTCCCCTCCATGCTCCTGGTACACTCGCCTTTGTATGGGGCTTGCCACCCTGCCAACTACTGGAATAGGGAAAAGGAGGACTTGGGGGTGGGAAGGAGCCACCGATTCTCCTCCCAATGTGACAGCTCCCACCTAACAATAGAGCGAGATGAAAGAGTGGAGCAGATGTGACCACTGGGATTGTGCATCATGGGACTGCAACTTTGTCGCTTTTTTTTTTTTTTTTTTTTGAAGGGCTTCCGACATCTTTTCCGAGCACTAATTTGTCCCATAAAAAGAGAAGACTGCCGGGCTGCAGATAAAAGACATTTGATGGAGGAAAATGTGCTTTTATTGAATGTTCAAATGCCAGATGAATAATTGCTCTCCAAAATGTATTTATTTTCAGAATCATTTTCCAATTAAGTGACCAATGAGAGTGCTGTGCCTACATTACTGTGTCTTACTGTGTTTTATATGAAAGCCTTCCTGCTGTTGGTTGGTACCTTCTCTTTAAAGGGGTGGTTTACTCCTCTTTTTCTTTGCATGATTGTGTTTATGGGGTGCAATATAACATGTATTCGTGGTTTTTCTTTTTTAAAAAAAGTCTTATTTTTCATAAACTTCACCTTTATCGTCAGCCGCGCTCTCCTCTGTCCCCTGAACGAGCGGTTTACTTCCTGATTCTATGAAAACACTCCCTCAGAAACAAATCGTGGGCTCAGATTGGTTAGTTTGGGCGGGTGTGTTGTGATTGGCTAAACTGTCGCTCACGTTGTCCGGAAGGTTAACGCCTATTACCTTACGGGGAAACGCCAGCTCCGGTCCAGATGTAAATAATGGTGTCGAACTGCAGTATCAGTGAGGCAGAATCAGACCGAGAAAGCCGCGATGAAGCGAGTCAAACAGAACCACACCACACACGGCTCTTACTAAATGTTTCTGAATGATAATTTGCAATATTTTTTTAACAATATACACGTTTGTTTTACACAATAGCATCTGACTGGCAACGATAGCAACTGACTGACTACTAATGTTAAGCACAAACAGTGTTGGCAAGTTTACATTCTTGATCAAATCGAAAATAACGTCATAAAGCATATATACATGAAAAATACGTTTAAAACATTAGTACTTATACAAAATTCAGATCCATAATGTTTGTACGCGTTTGTCGTAGACACAAAATACTAGCATAACTTGTAGCCTAGTGGCTATAAAGCCAGCGCTGGCATTTTGAAAAAATAAAACATAAATAAAACACAGGCTAACGTTACGTCTGGAATTATACATGCAAATACATTTAAAACGATTAAGTCTTAGCCTACTTACAGGTTGTGGTCCAACAACTGCCTGTGGTTTTAAAGTTGGATCTGCTTCATTGTTTATTAACAGTTTCTTGCTCCATTGAACTCGTGGAGATTCTGGAAGCTGTCTTGCGTAAAATGCGCAGCACAGAGAGCTAGATTACGATCGTCACTTTCATGAATATAATCAAACATAAACTGTATCCATTGTTGATGAAGTATAGCATCCGTGGGAAGCTTGAAACACAGAAGACCTGACAGCTGCGTGAACACAACTCACTCGACGTGCTGCAGAAATATGCACATGCCATTTCCTGCATATTCTGAAGGGAGTGGTTGATGCAAATGTGCGGGTTAGTGACGTACCATAACCCGTTGTAGTCCCAATCCAGTCGTTTTTGTAGGCGTTTACACTTCCTGGTTTTTAAAAGACGATATCTCTGCTTACATTGAACTTTCAGCGCTGCAACTTTGCAGATACTGTTAATGCACCATCAGCAACATTACACACTATTTAAAATCAAAAAAGTGAAAATGGAATCAATCACCCCTTTAAAGGCCGTTGAAGCTAAAAAGCAACGATGGATCGCTGCTACACGAATCTTGAATGACAGCCATTTGATTTTGAAGACAGTGTTTAGAGTGCGCCAGACACACACCGGTCCTGTGCTCTGGAAAGGCCCAGACCTGGCTGTAATCCTGCCTATGTATCCCCTCACATGTCACTGTCACAACAACCCCCTTCACATTAGAAGATAAGCATCTACTAATCAGTTTACTCAGGGGCCTGTGTTAAAATGTAAATTACATTAATGCTCAAATTATGCATTATCGTAGTCAGTGATGCCTGGCCCATAGCCTGCATAATGTTCCCATCATTTGGATACAATCTTTTTAGGTTTGTTGTCCATGCACACCGATTTCCCCCGATCTGGTTAGCATCAAGTGTGATACATCAGTAGGACATCACCATTTCTGAATTAGAGCAGCTTTTTAGTGGAGCGGCTCTAAAAGGTTGCGGTAATGACATGTTGGTTTCTTTTGCCCAGCACTTGTCCATGGAGAAAGACATTTCTGCTCTTTGCATTAATATTTCGGCGCTGGCGGTTGGAAAATTGCATAGGTATTAATTTACTTGTAATCCCAGTGAGTCAAAGTGGATTGCCTGAAGAGCTTTTAGGAACAACATTCGAAATGTGATTTATCTGTCCTTCCTGGCCATTTCGAAATTGCACCCTGAAGAGACCCTCGTGTTGCAGAAGCTCTTTTTGCCCAGAGGAACCTGCTGCCCATGACTAACAAAGACACACGCTCTTGGCTAATTGATTGTCTTCTGTTTTATTTATGGAAAGGCGGTAATTAGTGGCCAGCATAATGTACGCCCTTCATTAGCACTTGGGTACCACTATGGATTTCACTGCTTTGTTTTAGACGTGCACACCATTAGGAGCAAACAAAAGATGAGAATTTATTAGCTCGGGCTCTTGTAAATATCCCTGAAATGTCTGTGTGCCTTTAAGGGGAGAGCGCAAGGCCTGTAAAACTTCTCTCAGCGCTCGCTCAGTGATTCCATTCGCGCGACGGAATATGTTAAGGAAAAAAAGCGGTATAAATTTAATTTTAATTGTTTTGTACACACGCCAGTGAAAAGGAACTGATTGGACACAGTTCACAGACAGTATATTAATATGTTATTTTCATATGTTAATTGGTTTGCATAATCTTTCCCCGTGCCTGGTTTCAGAGTACCTGGCACTGAGAAGGGACCTAGAGAGAGAAAAAGGATGACTCCAATTTACATAAAATCAGACTCTCCGAACATTAAATAATAATGCGTCTGCAAGCCGAAGGTGTGTTCAGTTAGCAGAAAGCGCATTTCTATAATTTATACGCCAGCTGTTTCGATGCTTTCGAGTCCATTTGCCTCCCTGCCTGCATTTAATGAAATCTTGTTACTGGAGAATTGACTGGGTCTGAATTGAGATTTTAATCCCATTGACGTTGTGACATGGAAATGCACACTGGTGGGAACTTTTAATGGAGGATCTTGTAATCAGAAGACACTTGTATTCAGCTCCCTTACAATAATGAATCTCATCAAATGCTCCGGGCCCGGGCTGCGTGCGAGGGGCTCAAATTTCAAGGTTTTTGACCATCCCCATTCGAGACATTCCTTGGGGAGAGTGTGATTACTCAAGTTTAGCAGTTTATTGCCTCATCTTTCAATAGCCACTGAAGCACAAAATTCTCATCTAGGTTACTCGTTTTCTTCTTCCTTTACTTGAAGAGCAGGCCAATATAGACTGCAGAACAGCTGGTGACATGTGGAATGCTATTGTGATGAACACCTTTGATGTTCAACTTATATTTGCATTATCATCATCAGGCGGTGTAGAAATATTTTGCATATTTATTATGCAGCTCTCCCAAATACTTGATTCTAATTAGTCAATTGTGGAGGTCAGATATTTAAAATTACTGGCAATGCTGTATATCTCTTTTTTTCTGTCTGATATACAACGTGACAATGAATATTAAATTGTAATATTATACAGCATATCTGGCTGCTGAAGGCCACAATTCACCTTTTAAAAAAACCCTGTAACTACATTGGATCCCTAAACTGTTGGTAAAACCTCATAACTCCACCCCGCCTCTGTCTCAATCAAGTGTGGGACAATTTGGCCTATACCTTAGCTTGTTTGCAATGCAAGGGCAAATAAAGAACTGGTCGTTTGAATAAGTACAACATTTTCTTTATTCAAGAAACATTATATATATATATATATATTGACTACCATAGTATGTATTTTTTCCTACTATGGTAGTCAATGGGGAATTAGATCTGTTTGATTAAAACATTCTTCCAAATATCTTCCTTTGTGTTCAGCAGTACAAATAAACACAGAGGTTTGGAACAACATGAGCATGAGTAAATACTGACAGAATTTTAATTTTTGGGTAAACTAACCCTTTAAATAATGTCTGTAGCTGTGACATAAAATGTTGGCTAAATGGCAGAATAACTGCTACAGTAAACTTTACTATGTTAGTTGATGAAAACGTAATGCGAGGCACTTACTGCTTCAGATGCGCTCATTCTAATGATGGGAAAAAACACAACATTCGCTGGTCAAAAACTTTCAAGTGTACGATCATATATAAAGCCACATCAACGTTGATATGATATGCTGTTTTATTTTAAGTTCACAGGGCACCAGGCTCAAATTTGATGGCAGCACCACCTCAAATGAAAACTCACACAAAAAAAAACTCTACAAAAAAAAAAAAAAAAATCTGGTATCACTGGGGCAGACAATAAATCGCTAAGCTTAATTTAGCAACCCGGTCTCATCCCAATTCGTCATATAACTGACGTTTTGGGACGTCTTTTGACCATTCGTCAATATACGACTTTTTAGGGCCCCCTTAAACGTCGGTAGATGACGTTATGGGATCCTAACTCTACCCCATACCTAAACCTAACCCTAAACCCAACTCGTCACCTAACTGACGTTAAAGGTAAAGCGTCAGTTGTATGACGACCCGGGATCGTCATCTACCGACGTTTAAGGGGGCCCTAAAAAGTCGTATATTGACGAATGGTCAAAAGACGTCCCAAAGCGTCAGTTATATGACGAATTGGGATGAGACTGTGTTAAATTTAGGGTGTAGATGAAATGAACTTTAGTTATTATCATTTATAATGTCTTAATATTTATAAAAAAAACATGTATATCAAGGAGTGAAAATAGCCAATAAACATCCTGTTTATAATGCTATTATTAATAAGAGTTTTCCAGCATCTTAAAATTTTTCGTTTTAGGCCATTCTTTGAAGGATGAACAAAAAATATGTTGGTCATCACATAAAAAATACAAAAAATAAAACATTTATATATGATATTAGAGTTTTGAAGTGCTGGAAAAAGATGTGTAGTAGGCTACTTGTAAGCGTTTGACTATTTCTGTCACATTATCATATTTATATTAGAGTTAGCCTAAATCCATGGTGAATGTTGCTGATTTGTGGATTGAAAGCCTTCTATAAGTTTTTCTCCTGGTTTCCACTCTGTGCTGAATCAGAATGTTTCTCACTGGTTCTCATAGTGATGATTTTATTAATTCTGAGGCAAATTCAACGTATTTCTTCACTGGATCTCCTAGTAACAGTGTCGCGTGATCGAGATCGGCCCGCGACTGGCAAGTACGGGGCTTTATTTTACTGTCAGTGGTTCGGGGCGCTGCTTCATAGATATACGTAAGAAAGGCTATGCGCTGCTCTGTCTATTATTGATCCAAGCTAATAAACGGTCCGCGAAGCATATATACGAGTAGCGTATTTTCGTTCCACTTTCATTTTGTTTGCATTCGCTGCTAGGTAACGAGTCGATAGATCACTTATTGCTCCGATGCACATAGCAGGTTGTGATATTTGTCTCCATCTCCTTCACACGGACATTTATGCGCGCTAATCATGTAACGGATTCATTGACGCACGCTTTAGATGCTTAACCATGCGTTTAAGGTGTGGCAAATTTACTGGTCGCACATGTGCGACTGGATGTAAAATTCAGTCGCACACTCTCAAATTTTGGTTGCAAATTGCGACCATTTGGTCGCAATCTGGACCCCAGTTAAAGTGATCACAATCACCATGTCTTGCTCACCCAACATTGTATTGTACAACTGTTCATTCCACCATGATTCCAATGATGTCAAAGAAAGTTCTCGCAAGACTTTTTGAGGGCAGTCCATCAGCCTTCCGTTGCTGGGTGGAGATCATGCAGGGACACCAGGGTTGTAGCAGAGGACGGATTTGTCCATGTTTCTCCTGGAGGTCTACTGCAGATCAATCACTGCAGAGCTGCTCCCACTGGGACTCTCAGTAACATCCACTGATTGCTTTCTGTGGTGGAGGCTGTTAAGTGGGAGCCGCATGATGGGCTCATGGACAACACTTAACGATCAATCAGCAAGGTCCAGACCTATTTCCAACTGCATACAGAGGCCGTCCTACACACCACACGCATTCAGTTGGAGAACCATTCAGGTGGTAAGAAGTGTTTAAGAATCACCAGGAAGAGAGCCTCTATCAGCGGTGGAGTGGGGAGTGAGGGAGGTTTGTAGTGGACAAGGACGCGCTATTTGTATTCAGTTTGGTGAATGTTTGGTCATTATTTATAATAGGGGAGATTTGAAAGTTGATATTTTGTTTTGAATGGTGTTTGAGAGCATGACCTTCAAAGAGTCAGTGTACGTTTCAGCTGGCACTTGATGAGTAGAGCTTGTCTTTGGGATTGGCAGGCATTCTGTTGTTTCCCTACCAATTTAAATACGCCAGACAAACAAAGCTCTGCAAAAAAGCAAAATGCATTTACCCGAGCAGAAATACTTGATGCGCTGCTTGTGCGAAAGACTTTACCACAAAACATAATGAACCGTAACAACCAGTACCGTGTCTTCAAGAACGTAGTTGCGCTGTGCAGTACTTCTGCAATTGTTGAGAACAGTCAAATGCGTTAACTTACGGTCAAATCTATACTATAGGCCTTACTTTAAATGTATCGTAAGTGCCTCCATAGAGCAGATGAAGCTCTAATGGCAAGAGAGCTACTTGAAGTTTTCCCATTGATTAAGGATTCCATTGACTTAATGAACCTTGTGCCTTCTATCAGACAAGCAGCCAATAAGTTCTAATCTCCCAAACAGATGTTAGGCACAGACTAGCTATAAATGAATTGATCTGCTCATCTTTCACAAATGGGAAAATGGCAAAGTATTGATATGACTCCCAGCATGGTGATGGATCAGGGGTGGTGTTAAAACATGATCCATTGACCAGGAAGTGATTGCACAAATCAAGCAGCAATGCTAATTTTCTAGAAGCCTTCAAATGGATGTCTTTTCTTTTACTGCAAATGTAGTTTTATTCTGGATGCGGAATATGACATGTTTTGTATTCCCCTGATTCTATTTTTTTTTCAGAAATAATGTCTGTTAGATGATGAAACCTAAAAAGCAGCATCAGCAAAAAGATGCGTGAATCTTTTTAACATGACTGTTTCAATGTAGCTGAGAGAAAATATATGAGTCTGTCCTTTTTGTGCATTTCTGTGCCCTGAAACCAGTCGCGTTTTTGAGTTATTAAGATTATAGTTATTAGACTTGGCTTGCTTGGATTCCTATGAAATCTCGGGAAGATTTATACTACCTCCTGCTGTATTTTCTCTCAGTCACTGCAAGAAGATCAAGTTTTGAATTAGAACAACTGCTTATTTAATAGAAACTGAAACAATCTCTTCCCCTGCTAATCTTTCTCGATTTGGTTGTCAGAAATGTTAATCTTTCCTGTGGCCTGCAATAATGAGCCTGCTTTATTGGTCAAAGGCCATAATCATTTGAGCTCTTGCTTTATAAACTCATTTCTGGAGACTGACATTGTGATAGAGGCACGAATAATAAATCATAAACGGGTCCTCCAAGAAGATTGTATTGTAAATGTCAAACCACACAGGAAATTGTAATTAAAGAAAGGAAATTGCCTCAAAGAACCACCTGATTCTGAAACGAGCTAAGCATGGAATTTTGTAAGCATTTAATTATGGTTCAATTTGCCAAGACTGTTATTTTTTTCTCTCTTTGTTCATCTTTCTCTTTTGAACTTATTATTCTTTCCTCTTCTTCACAGTCACTCAGCATGAGTTGCTGAAAAGAGGATCAAGAAGAGAGCTTAATTCTCTATGCTTTCATTCACAACCAGAGTGATTATTTCATAAAATATTTTGTTCTGTCATTATCCAGTGCTTGAGAACCAAAAGGAACACATTTAGCTGCACATCTTCAATATTTAGATGGCTTCTTTTTATGCTCCTATCACATAAAGTTATCTGAAATTTGTATACACAAATTAGCGATATTTTTTATTGATAGCACAGATTTAGACAAAACAATAAAACTTTATTCATCTGTTATGTGTTAGCATTGATAGATGGCTCTGATTGGTCAGTCATGCCATCTAGTAATCAGTTATTTTAATCAGTCTCCATGGCAACGCTGTATCAGACCACTGTTCTGTGTAACTGAAAGACTCATACAAACACAACTGTCACCAGTTGTGCATCTTAATTACCAACTGTTGTAAAAATGGACGCCTGGGATTTCAGTATTAAAGGGTTAGTTCACCCAAAAATGAAAATTAAGTCATTAATTACTCCCACCATGCTGTACCAACCCCATAAGACCTTCGTTCAAGAGATTTCCACGATGCATGCGCGGGAATTGCGTTATTTTTCTACTACTTGCGCAATTCTCGCGCATGCGTCGTGGAAATCTCTTGAACTCTCGTCTCAGGCCCAGAAGGAAGAAAAGGAATAGTCGAATAAAGTCGTTATTTTTGTTTGGTATCCCCACAAAAAGTATTCTCGTCGCTTTAGAAACTTATAGTTGAGCCACTGTAGTCACATGGAATATTTAAACATTTTCTTCAATGACTTTCTGGGCCGTCAAGTTTCAATCCTTTAGGAGCCTATGTCCACCTCCCAAATTTAATCAAAAATATCTTCATTTGTGTTCCGAAGATGAATGAAGGTCTTACGGGGTTGGTACAGCATGGGGGTGAGACTTAATTTTCATTTTTTGGGTGAACTAACCCTTTAATATTACTGTAATAATGTTATTTTCCTTGTTGCTATGCTCAGTGTTTTGTACATTGTGATGGACTGGAAAAAAATGATAAAATAATAGGCTATTTAATATAAAATTTAATTTATAATACTTCTTCTATATTCATATCCATATATTAATTTATATGGTGATGAGCCGTGTAATAAGTAGAATACAGTAATGTACTGTCAGTCCAGTTGCCACTTTGAAAACATTGCTTGATTTTTGCAGCATTAATGTTATGACTTTTAGGGCCGGACTATCTGTTATTTGCATATATATTATATTACTTTTGCAATTCCGTTTAGTGCCTCTAGTGGCGCAGACATTGCACACTTCACTAACTATAGACTTCAGTCATCTGACATATCAGAAGACCTCATTCTCACATGTTGTGGTGGAGGGAGGGGTGACAGATAGCAGTGAGTGTGTCTGAGAGAGAAAGATCTGGTCTTGAAGTGGCTATCTACCCACACTCCTTAGCCCTGTGCAGCGATGTCAACCAGCCCCTCTGCTAGTCAGACTGAGTGAGAGGAACAACAGAAATTTCAACTGAGAAGATCAATTATAGATAGAAGGAAATGAATGGGAAAAGTAATTTAATAAATTATTGAGTTGATGTCTTATATCATCTACAAAAGCAAATGAAAAATTAGATTGTGTATTTGGATGAAACTGGATTTTTAAAGGGGCTCAGAAAACATATTTAATTAGAAAAAAAAAGATGGTGATTGGTATGGTTACACAAGGAGGAAAATTAATAGGTGGAAGAGAGATAGTGAGACATATGCCCAAGAGAGAGAGAGATGTCATGGACAGGAACACCAGAAAGAGAGACTGCAGTTTAGACAAGAGTGTGTGGAGTGAATTTATTTCTTTTTCAACTCCTGAGGCAGGACATCGCAAATGAGTTAGCATTTGCCATAAATTCTTAGATTACCATGTATTCTGTTTTCAAATCTCATATACAGAAATACAGTGTCTGTAAACTTATAAACACCAGCCGTAGCAGAAAAATAGCCTCAGTTAATGTCAACGCGACTTCATTTTTTGTTTTCTACGTACTGTCCCCAACCCAAACACATGTATCTAAACATAAAAGAGGACACTCTGATTTACCCATCAGCCCCAGGATAAAGTAAACAGCAAAAGTAATTAAAAGGGAGTAACTTGAAAGTTGAAAGTGGATTTCTCCTCTGTTTGAACCAGCGCATGAGTTATAGTGCAGATGAGGGAGGAGAGGGGAAGTAAGGAAGACTAATTATGCGTTCTTCTGAGTGGCTTCTTTGGGACAAGGCGGTGTAGTACGAGGAATGCAAATTGCGACTGTTTCTAGGTGAGGTGCGCCACAGTCACAATTCGTGTTGGGACCCAGAGTGTTCTCAAAAAGGCCTTTGTCTTCCCATTCCCAAGAGACCAGCTCAACGAACGGTATTATCGGCATTGCCATGTTGTTTATGCAGAAAAAAATGTCACTATTTATAAGATGAAAGGCTATCATCAGGGAATGAAAGAATTATTTTATTTTTTTTACCACTTAATTGGTGTTCTGAGATACTTTTCTTGTCGCCATCTCCCTTGTGGTTTTGATATTAGTGTATTTACTGGATTGCAGTGAGTTTCTGGAGCATTATATCTCAAGGTGATGTATTTGTCAGTGTTTTGGCCTCAGTTGATTCAATGAATGCTAGGTTCAAGTGTCCTATTCAGGCAGAGTTTCAACAATGGAGCGTAATACTGATTTTTTATAAGTTCCTGTTGTACTTGCTATAGTGAAAATGACTGATGCTGCAGGAAATTTTTCAACCATTTGATCCAGGCAATCAGGATATTTTCTCTTGAATTCAACTGCGTTAGTTCCAAGAATACACTAATCAGAAGCTCAGTACAAATGCAAGACCGCTTCTTGGACATGAGAACAATCTTGTAATTGTGAAATGCTACTCAAGTATCAATCAGTGATTAAAGAAATCAACTCAGAGACCTTAATCAAACCAAGAAGTCGAGTTGAATTCCAAACAGCCCTTCAAAGTGAAGCAGCGTTTAGATATAGATTTGCACAAGAACAATCTATAGCGCCGCTTTGTTGTTTTTCTATCACGAGACTCAAAAGGGGAAGAAAATCTATTAACTTCTGATTAACATGTACTCAGTCGCGTCACAAATACTTGTGATTCAAGTGTGAATAGATTGTCGCTGCCATTAGATATGAGTTTATGCAGGTGTTGGCCACAGTCAGTGCTTGTGTGGGTGTCTTCAGGCGGGCCTGGAGTCGAAATGGTGATAATATAAAAATGTGTGAATCCGCTAATGAGACCCTCTTAATATTCTGCAAATCTAAGCATCATATTATCATAAACGTGCTCACAATTTAGTCAACTCCATTGAGCGGCTGTGCTAGGAAACAAATTGTCCTATTCTGTACGGCTAAATATTTGAAAGCGCATGGATCCCTGCCACTGCCGTCAACCTTTTAAAAGCTCGGTGATTGGCACATGAATAGAAAGTGCCCCTTTTGAGCAAACGTACAAGTTCCTGCCAGTGTTGTGAATGGAGCTCTATATTTTACCGTATACCAACAAGATCTCTAATTGCATTCCCGATCAGGCTAATTGAGTTGGATTCCAGTGCAAAGTCACAGTCATAAAGGCTTTCTTAAAAAAAAAAAAAGATGCTTATACGGATGTTCTTCAAATGGGCGAATGAGGGGATTGATGCCAACGTCCTTTGTTCTGACATCTGTTAGTGACATCTGATGATTGGTTGGAATGCGGCTTTATATTTTTCCACAGCCAGAGCTAAAATTGAGCTGTGTTTCAGGGTCAGCACCACCATTGTGTCCGTCCATTAGAGGTCACATCTTTTGTCATCTGATTGTGTGTGTGAGTGAATAAGGATCATTACATTAGATCATAAGTTGCTGAAATACAGCCGCCTTAACCTTAGAGTAGCTCTCGCTCCTTCACCGCTGTAATTGAATAACTTGCCCACACACAAAAAAACTCTGCTCATCCTTTTCGCCTTCCATGCAGCAACACAGAAAGGGAAAGAAAAGTCTGCTCTGTAACTACCTGGGAAAGCAACCCATCAACAGCTGTTAGAGCTGACTTGAAGGTTAAATATTAGGAAGGAATCCAATTTCTCTTGTCTATTCAGCTCAGCGGTGTGTTAGATTGCAGCTGGAGTGTGCTTAGCGAGTATGGGGATATGAAGTGGGCTAATCAATCCCCTCTGCCTCATTCTCAAATTCCTCTCATATCAGGTCCCTGCCCCCCAGGCAGGCCTTCTGCTTTCCGAAAGCCAATTCCACACGAAATAAGAACTGTGACCTGCAGCTAGAGGGTGAAGTTGAGTTTTCCCTTCATGATTAATCTCTTCTTGGGTGGCTTTCAGAAAAAAAAACAGGGGGAGCGAGAGGGTGGACGTTTGGGGGGGGGGGATATAGTGTAAGAATAAGACAACATGCAAGTTGCTTTGCAACAAACCCAACGCTGTTTCTTTTTTTTTCCTTCTTAAGAACTTTGTACGGCCGAGCAGGCTTATGTCGTCGGGAGCTGCTTGTTTTGATAGGGCTTCATATTGACATTGAGAAAATGAAGTTACAGAGGCTACGATTAGACCTGACACTATTATTGTTGACTGAACGGGGTAACACTAATGTGCTTTTTAACAGTTCCTATTTTTTTTTTCCCAAGGACCTCACATGGCTTGGTGTGATGAAGTGATGTATGTGTTATCAGCTTACAGCTCTGTGGCATTCGTGTACAGATGTACAAGGCAAGCCGTGTTACTTGGCAACTCTTAATTTTATTCTCATGGATTTGATCGTATATGTAAATGAATTCATTTTCAAACTGTGATTTTTCTCATCGATTTTTATTAAAAAAAATATCCTTAGATTCTTTAGAATTAGTTATTTATGATAGCTCACAATTAGATAAAGCAGTTCTAAAATCACAAAAAGACATGAAGACAAGCAGAGTGCAGAGTCTTCAGCGAAAGGCAGTATAACCTTAAAGTGCCAATGTAGCATTTTATAGCATATAATGACATCTTTCACTGAAATTGGACCTGTCAGGCACTCATCCATCCAGTTGGATTCTACCTAATGGCCGTTGGTTAGAGTTCAGAAAAAATGGTTAAAGTACCACATACCAGCCTCGAGTGTCTAGAAAGCCTTCAGAAATGATGGCTTTTGTTTAGAGATGGAACTCTGAAGGATGTGTGGTGTTAAGTAGTTGAATGTTTAAATGGCACTAGCCAAAAAAGGGTTACAAATTTCAACCAGACTCAGGGATTATATCTGTCAACATATTGTTGTGCATTAATTTTTTTAAGTATCTCTAAACCTTCAGCTTTGCACTTCTCTGAAAGTTCCAGCCCGTGATCTCATCCTCTGATTCTGACTGATCTCACATCCCCCAGGGCCCTCAGATAGACCCCAAAAATGTGTTCACCGGGATGCTAAATGGCCTCTGGAACCATGTGCATTTTTAATGTCTTAATGATGATCCCATGCTCAGTGTACAAGTGTTACACATACATCCTGTAAATTTTTTAGCATCTAAAACGCTCACTTTGAAAAACAGCCCATTTGCTCGCTACCCCCCACCAAACAAATTGGTGGAGAACAACAAAGTTCAATCTACGTTTGAATATTTCTGTGTTCCTCATCTGCGGCGAGCACTTACAGGAGTGCGTTTTTACATCCTGGATATGGTAGTGGTCCACGAGGGACGAGAGGAAAGTGGATTTCAACCAGATTGGGGAATCTGCTGCATCCAGCTTTGAGCACCTCTGAGTCAGGCTAAACAGTGGGCACAGTCATCCACACACTGGGCCAAATGGAAGAGTGAAGTAGCAAACACCATGGAGCTACTTAGAGGAGGAGGACTGCAGTTCTCTAAACATGTTCCTCTCATTGGTGTGTGGTCTTAGACACTCATTAAAAATGAAGTGGGTGGACTTTTGCTCTCATGTAAGAGATTTGTTTATAATATACAGCATTATGGAATTATCGTGTTAGGCGGCCTGGGCCGGCTTGATGTCGTTTGTGGTCTCTGGAATTTAGTTATTTCCGTAATAAGTGCAAGATGTACGAAGCCTTAAAGGGCAAAGTGCCAAAGTCCCTAAGTCTAAGGACCATCAAAATAAAGTGTTACCAGATATTAAGCAAACAGTCTACTAATACTCTAATAAGAGTTGGTTGACATTCAGTAGTTGCTCATAGTTGGTATAATGTGTAAAGTGGACCATCGAAATATAGTGTTACTATTTTTTATGTGTTATTCTCAACTGTTTTGCATATTCCTTTTTTCAGTTTCAATCAGATTTCTTTCATATAGTAGAGGTGCCCTGGAAAGCCAGTTTAGCATTCTAAACATGCAGCATGCTGTTACAAATAGCCCAATTATTATTTCCTAATGTCTTAAATTTTTCTGAATGCATGATGTTGTTCTGTTTGGGTATGATTAATTCATGCATCTATTTAATTATATACATAATTAAACCTCACAATCATATATATATATATATATATATATATATATATATATATATATATATATATATACTGTATATACACACTGTAAATTGCATATATAATATAAACACACTTATTTTTAACAAATGTTTATATAATTTTTTATAATTAAAAATTTCGAAAGGATTAAAAAAAATCTATCTTAGCTAATGCTGTAATCTAAATAGGGAAGCCTTAATTACACATTACTATAATATTAAAGGTTACAATAAACAACAGAGCCCAAATTATTCAAATCAGTTGCAATATATATATATATATATATACATACTAATCACCACTTAAAAAAACTTTTTTACTCCAATTCCTTTTTGAAATAATAATTTACACAGTGGCTGCCATAAGTTTTTTTTCATGACGAATTTATTTAAACATACATTAAATAATCAAGACATTATTAGCAGGTAAAGTAAATATAATGAATAGATTATTAGAGCATGTAAAAATGCTTCTCTAGAGTTCATTTCTCTTCAGAACTAACCTGCTGTCGAGTCCTATTGCCTGAGGTAAACGTAATGCTACGTGAGATGTTATTCTCAAGCTGTTTTATTGATAACCCTCCACAGTTAAAACACTGGACGAGAGATGTAAACATATTGATCATCGTCTCTTCTTATTCTTCTGAGCTTTTTACTGATAGCGAACATAGTTGCATTACCATTGCCCCCCTCTAGATCGGAGTGTGAATAAGTGCAGGCTAATCTGGGCAGCTTTATTTAGATTTGAAGCGTGATTCCGTAATACTGACCAGGGTCACCGGACCTCTTGATACCTCCACAGACGTCCATGTGTGTGCAAACATATAGGATGTGCGAAGTCTCCGACACACTGCAGCACTCACACAGACCTTATCTCTGACAGCTAGGCCCCTGGAGCTCCACCATATTGATGAATAAAATAGTACCTTTTCCCAATTAGATTTCCCAGTGTTGGCACGAAAATGTACTGGCTGGAGAGGGGGAGTTAAAAGTGGCCTCGATGTTTGACGGTCTGCAAAGACAGCATAAAAGTTCTTCTGGCTCTTAATGACGGGGCTGGGGATGGTGATGATGTTGAAGACTGACACTTTGTCAGAGGCTTTTATGGGCGCAGGGTGAAAGTGCACAGAGACGGTTCCGCCATCACTTCTCACCTCATTGTCCTCCGTGAGTAATGTACGGAGGAAGAGGAGGAGGAGTGCGATGAAGATGAAGGGCGGAGAGTGGGGAGAGCAGATGCTTCTGTACACAGTGACGGTCGTCTCAGTGCGAGAGCTGAACTGCACTTAGGCCCCATTTGCTTTTAAGGATGTCTGACAGGACGGCAGCCACGTATGATCAAACTCCCCCCACCCCCAATGTTCAGTTGTGACAGTTCGCTGGGAGAAGGCCTTAATGCACTGTCACCGGCGTTCTCCACTCAGCTGCCTTGATTTACCTCCCCCATCTGTCCTAGTCAGACAAGACAGGACAGAGAGCAGGACTAATGCTCTGGACCGGGTTAGCATGGGTCATTCTTTAGTTCATTGCACATTAACCAGACTTTTTACATTGCTGCCGTTTTAATTCAAGTGATTATTATTTACTCACCCTCATGTGGTTCCTGTGGTTCCTAACCCTAACCTTTTGTCCTCAGACTTTACCTTAGACTTTACCGTTCAATTTGTTTTTAAAGAAATGAATTAATAGAAAGAAATGAAACTTAACAATTATATCTCATGTGACAGTAAATACATTACATTTATAATATTACAAAAGATTTATATTTCAAATAAATGTTGTTCTATTCATCAAAGAAAAAGTTTCCTAGTTTCCACAAAAAAATGGATATTTTTTAAATATTAAGCAACACAATGGTTTACAACGTAAACATATTGTTACACTGAAGACTGGAGTAATACCTGCTTAAAATTCAGCTTTACTATCACAGGAATAAATTGCATTTTAAAATATTAAATTAATATTATTATTAAAATAGAATTATATTTCACAATATTACAGTTTTATTTATTTATTCACATTAATGAAGACTTGGTGAGCATAAGAGGCTTCTTTCAAATACAATAAAAAAATCAGTAGTGATTTCACGGTAGTGAATCTTGAAAGTGAAACTGAAAGGGTTAACAAGGCCTTTTATAGATCTATTCTTTATAGAGGTTTGAAGCTGTTTCACTGTCAAAGAAAATCTTTTAGTTTCTTAAATAGTCATGACGTGGCCAAATAATGTACATGCTTTTACATGAAAGTCTCCTTATGCTCTTCACTGCTTAAAACGCACCCTTTCAAAGCTGCAGGCTCGCGACACAACCTTGGGATTTAATAATGATTTTATGAATCAGAAGCTACTCTCACATGAGATAGACAGGAAATGGAGGGGGGGTTGTTGAGAGGGTCGGTAGAAGTGGCATCATGGGTAATCTGGAGGGTTGAAGGCTCTCTCTCAGCCATTATCTTAGGAAAGCACGCATGTCCGCTTTGCCACCACGTTATTCCAAGGTCTCAATTACGCTGTGTTCTCTATGATTTAAGCAGCACTGTTTTCATACCGGCTACATGGTGCACAACAAGCCTCTTAAAGTCCCTAATAAATGTGAAATTGCATGTGATGTGTTTTCCCTCTCTCTCTCTTCACTCTGTGTGCTTTGATCATGCAGTCCCATGACAGATCCATCAGCCCTCTCTTCATCTCCTGTAGGAATTGGCTGAGCTTAATTGGTGCTACCAGGAATATATCAAAGCAGGAAACCGGATGCTCTCCGAACATCATCCACCAAGCAGCCTCTAAATCTGTATCGCCCCAATGGCCACTTTGCAGCATTCTGCTTTTCAGCGCACACAAACATTCTCCAAATGTTATAATGACAGGTGCACAAGGAGACTACGACTTTACTACATCATGACAGAAATCCCCCTCTTTCTAGTATTGGGGGTTGCTCCGACAGCCCGTTGTTCTAATCTTATTTAACAGTCTATGCTTAGCACTCAATGCTGGGCCTCTCAGATTGGAGAGTTTCCAAACAATGCTGGGCTCACCCAAGCTTGGAATTGGTTTTCCGTGGAACGTCTCCCTCCTCCCTTTGGGCACTTTACCAATTTGACCAAATTTGTTCCATCACTGGCTCTAAGTAGCAGGAGTGTTTTTCGGCTTCGTGCTGCAGACTGGCACTTGCAATTTGCACATTCTTTGCAGAACATGAACGGCTTTGTTAAGGGCTGAAACCGACCTGGTACAGAGTGGCTTGCTCAGAACTAGGACTAGGTTTATTTCTCTGGCAGATCCTCATGCTAAACTTAAATTAGGCTTAAAAGTTCCTCAAGCTAAGCTCAAAATCCCTCTCGACTTAATCTGTGGATTCGGTTTTGAAGCTGAATCATTCAAGGTTATGCATATGATTTTGTCCCCCTGTATATATTCATATACTCTTAGCCTAATCATGTTTAAACTGAAAAAAAAAAAACATTCAGCATTATTAAAAATAATGGAATGACTTTGTCCTGCCTGCCTGTGACTTACTGTATTACAACAGACATGCTCTATTGCCCCTTATGCCACTCTATTAAAATCGCAATGTGCCTTCCTCATTACCACCAACGGGTAGGACATTACATCTCTGTGAAATTTTGTTGTTATTTACTGTCTAATGCAAGACAAATACTCCATAGCCAAGGCACCTGTCTACTTGATGAATTACAGGCGTACAATAGGCTACTAAAAGTTGATATACTGTAATTGTGCATGATAATTAGAGTTATAAACCCACCTGTAAATGCCCCATTGGGATCTGGGATATTAGCTTGTTCACTGAAACGCACACCCACTGCTTTTTTAATTTTAGGGATGAGTGTTAGTGGAAATATCATTTAAGGGCCATGATTGCATTGGAGGTGTACATATAGATAAAGACCAGAATGCTTCATAAACCATTACTTTACAATTGGAAGATAAGTGCATGAATTAGGCTAACGCTAATGGAAGAGTGTGTAAACTCAGCAGTAAGTTTAACAGCAGCGAGACTCGAGCTGCAGCCGAGAACAGCTTCAGGCAGCAAAAGCAATTAAGAAAACTTAAAATAATTTGAACTAATTCTTTTCTCGTTATCTGTGGAAAATAATGCATTATGTGTTGATTATGAGCGGGGAGGAAGTCCTTTATCAGGAGTGGGAATACCTTATGCTGAGACTGCTTCTTTCAGGAGGCTGCTTAAGGGGATTGCAGTGCTTCTATTTGGTCTGACTCTTTCTTTCACTCTCTTGCTTTCATTTGCAGGCTTTGCTTTTTTTTCTTCTCTATAGTTTGTTCGCTCTTTTTCCCCCCCTCCACCACCTCACATTCAGAGTTCAAATTCATTAAACACGGTGTCATCACGCGTTAGTATTCACCTATCCGCAGCAGCCATTTCCTCCCTCACGTTGCTTTTAGAAACAATTTGCTTGTGAATAGCAAGGGCATAGCAAATCGGAGTGAAAGCATGGTTTCCTGGAGATGCGTGTTGGCAAATGGAGTCCCGACATCTAAACTCGCTGTATCCCTCAAACGAATGGTGCGCTTGTGTGTGGGGTGTCTGGTTGCAGGGATTGCCAGTAATCTTCAGTGGCTTGCTTATACACATACCACCCCGTCTGCTTGTGAAGTCGTGAATGCTGGTGTCGATCCAGAAAATCCAGTTGCCTTTGGATGCTCGAACCACATCAAGTCCTTTCGATGAGGGGCAGAAATCCTTTTCAAATGTCATACTTTGGTGATGTTTACCTTTAATAACCCAAATCTAAATATTTCTTTTTAATTTCCAGCGAATCGTTTGTTCGTGCTTCGAGACTTGGTTTTGTTGATGTTTCATTCAGGCGGGCGTACACAATGAAACGGGCCTCTTTGGTAGCAGTTTATTTATTTGATTCTCTGTGGAAGCTGCTGCCATCAGCTAGGCCTCGCCTGAACCCGCCGCGGTAATCTCGCCTCAGTCACGTCACTGCGAGGGCTCTGCTCAATTTCAGAGACACTAGTGAGCAGTCATGAGAGGATCCAAACCCCATTTAATGTCCTCTGATGGCTTTTGCCTGTTCGCTATCTCTCGGTGTATCAGAGTGAACTTAATAGGATAATGGAGTAATCCGGTTAGTTTACCTTCACTCTTAGACCATTTATTCAGCCTCTTTGATGCATTTGTTGCAGAGAACACCAGTGGAGATGTTTAACTCGCAGATGCTAGACCGTGGAATGGTTGCGTAACACATTCAATTTCGGCAGAGCAGCAGGCATGAGCGCGGTGTGTCATGAGTACCAGAGTTCATGTAACCTAATGGAGTGCAAATAGAGTCATTATGCACTGTAATAGGAAGCACTCTCTGCAATATAAGCCGAGCATGTTTTCACCACTTTTCTCAGTTTTTGCTTGCCCTTCCCTTCACTTCCTCCATTATGCAAAATGGAGTTGTAAAAAGCAGGCCTTTTCATGCCTGTATCTTTTATTCTCTTCAAGCATATCCCAAGCTTTTTTTGTGTGTTGTGTTGTTTGTCCGAGAAGGTGAATTACGCTGAATTACGGCGGCTGCGTGCCACCTTGCTTCACATTTTTGGGTTTAATTACATAGAAATAATCAATGGACTAATGATGGCGTAATTTAGAGCTCACATTAATCTACTGTCTAGAGGTGTTAATCAGAGCAGAGCCCAGTCTGGATGTGGGGAATGTGACCAGGGAGAAAGTTATTCATGGAAGAGCATGTCACAGGCCATGATGGAAGAGCAAGGCCAGTGATTGATTCTGAATGTTACGGTTCAGCCCATTGGCAGATTATTCACACAGGCTGTATTGTGATAAGGGAGTCATTAAATTAAAGTTACATTTGTTTCATATCCACAGAACATATTTTGTTCAAATTGATATTTAGTGTTATGTGGTTCACTAAATGAACTGTGAGATATGAGGGGTGTGGTATTTTCAAAATATTTCATATTCACAATAGCCAGCCACTGTCAAAATGGGAAGCTAATCGCAAACTGACCTAGTTAAAGTTCAGTCAAGCAATTTTTTTTGAAAATGGAGATAGCTACAAAATTTTAAATGTATAATTTAATCTGAACTGTATTTCTGTTGTTGGCATGAGGTGTGTTGAAGAATGAACCAATTCACTAGAATGAATTGGACTTTCCAGCAGTAACATTTAAAAAATTGGGTTGGTAAGATTTTGAAAGAAGTCTCTTAGCCTCACCAAGGCTGGATTTAGATAAAAAATACAGTTAAAACAGTATTATTATTATACATTTAAATAACTTTTTATTTTAACGTATCTACTCCTGCAATGGCAAAGCTGAATTTTCTAATTTGAAAATTACTTCAGTCTTCAGTGTCTTTCTAACACTACAACTGAGAGCAAGAGAAAGAGTCTGTTTGATCATTCCCTCGGCTCAGATTTATAACAATTTTGATTTATGTAATTCAGTGCATTTTAATTGAGTGATTATGCAAAGGCCAAATGTATTATTTCAGAAATTTGTCTCTGTTTTACTGTTTTTGTTTGAAGTTGAGTGAGGTAAACAAACCAAAGCCTTAGTCCCTTTAAATTATGGACAGGATCCCTGTAGGTTGAAATTTAATATGAAAAGGCCTTGTCCATGCAGAATTATTGTTTAAGCCAAACCTATGAGCTTTGCACTTTCAGTGGGACAAATGTGGAAATTGAGGTACACAGATTTTCAATAACCTGTGCAATGTCCCACAGTGGCTCATGGGAAGGCACAAATTCCTCTTCCTTCCTTTTCAGCAGGAAGCCCATGGGGGACCCAGCACGTGTTTACAGGTACAAGTACCACGCACACAGAAACAAGTGCCCTTGATCCCCCCCTAAACCCCTAAAATACACACACACACACACACACACACACACACACACACCAAATGAATTCTGCCCCAGCAGTTCTTTACTGGAAATATCTAGAGGAAATAGAGACGCTTAACACAGCCAAACATTACTTAAAAAAATGTCACATATTCAGGACAGCGGAAGATAACTGCATTGCACAAGAGACCTGCACTAATGTCAGCTGAAGGGCATTGGAATAAACAGCCGCTTGTCTTTTCTTGGTTAGGGAACTAGGGATTGGGTAGGGTAACTGGGGATAGAGATAGCCAGCCTCTTCCAGCTGTCTCAAAGCTTCAGAGGACTCTCTCAGACCTTCTCTCTCTCTCTCTCTCTCTTCCTCACTTTTTGCGCTCAGATTTATTCGTTTTTAGACTCCTTTTATTTTGTACCAGAGTTTGGCCCCACACATCCTTCTTCTTAGTTTATATAAAGGCCAACATATTTTTTCTTATTAATTTTCCGTTTTAGCTCTGTTACAAGACTCAGTGGTAAGTTTGCCATGGCTTTCATTAAGGCTGAGGTAGGATGAAATATGGATGTGTAGGGAGTGGATTAGAGTGATGGAATGGCTTGAAAATTGCTTTCCTGGCGCCTGGGCAATATTGTCTTGGGGGTGTAAGACACTTAGGCCCATAGAAACCTGAGCCATTTTCAAAATACCATCACACTCATTGGCAGGGCAGAAAAGAAGTTTGACTCATCCGCAAATGATGAATATCATCTTAAGACGAAGCAGACTTCAAAGTGTAAGAGAGGTTCTATCATCATGATGCATACTGTCTTGGGTTGAGAGAGGGGGTGACCAGAATAAAATGTTTGGGAGAACTTTCAAATGACTTATACAAATCCATTCTAACCATGACACTCCACAGGCAGACGGTGATGTGCTTTTAATGACATTTTGCTAATGAACAATGCGGCTAAGACAGCAGTGTCATCAAATCGTTTGACGTTTCTGTTATGTATCATTACCAACACCAATATTGGAAACTAAGCAAAGTCCTTGTCATGTATCAAGGGCTTGATGCATAACCCACGTGCCATGCTAGACTTTCCTTGCTGCATTTGCCAGTAAACAATGCACAGTGTGCTTGACAAAAATACAAAATAAAGTAATAGTATAGTATGTACTTTCGTCACTGAGCTGAATGCAGTACGCTTTGTTCCTAAACAAATCGATGATTCATTCTCTTAAATGATTCGTCCAAAAACAATAGCCGCGTTTCTATTACCCTTCAAATTGCGCAAATTGAAATTGCGAAATGAAAATACGCTCAATGGAAACATGTCAGTTTTGTAAAAACTTCCATTTATCCCATTTATATATATATATATATATATATATATATATATATATATATATATATATATTTGCACTGCATTTGGTGCAGACCTACAGGTCAAACTAAAATATTGGTATTCAACTTTGTGTTTTAAAAATACAACAACCGTTCGTTTTTGGTTTTGCAATTACAGGATAAATAAGGGAAAACGAATGCAAGTACACTGTCCATTTGGACATAACACGAGACAGAGTTCTTTATTCAATTCCTAAAAGGAACAATAATTACAGGAATAGCCTACTGGACTCTAAACCTCAAAGAAATGCCACGATCAAGACCTCGGAGCAGAAATGAGGGAGAAACACCCATGAAACTCCATGTCTTAGCCTGCCATTAATGCTTGGATAACACACCACGTCTCCTCCTTCCGTCTCCTCCTCCCTGATAAATGTATGAAGAAGCTTCAGTATATCCAAAACTCAGCCGCACGTGTACTTACTCACACAGCCGTTCGGCAGCATATTTCCCCTGTTCTTCACGAGCTCCATTGGCTTCCAGTAACTGAGCGTATCGATTTTAAAATCTTGATTTTAACTTACAAAGCGATTCATGGGTTAGCACCGGCACCTTTGTGATCTTGTTGAACCGTACATTCCAAATCGTCCTCTACGCTCGTCTGACTCTTTTACTCTACAGCAGCCCACACAGCTCTACTGTTGTGGACTAAACTTCCTCCTGTGATTAAAAATTCCCCAACCTTGGACTGCTTTAAGAGGTCTTTAAAGACCCATCTTTTTAAAAATGTTTATTGTCTCTGAGGTGTTCTATGTCTGGTACTACTATGTATATTGTTGTTTGATTCTATTCTATTCTACTATACTATTTAGCGCTTTGGGTTGGAGAAAAGCGCACTATAAATAAAATGCATCATCATCATCCTTCCATTAATAATAATAATGTCTAGTGTGGTGGCTGTGATATAAACCTACCAATGTCTGTTTCCATGATTTTTGGAATGACTTCTCACGAGAGGAAAAAAAGACTTTTAAGTCGCATAACATCGGTTAATGGAAACACTTTCATTCACAATAGTTTTTTTATCGAAATTTAGAATCAGCTCAAAGAACCAAGAGAGATTGGCCGACCGAGGATGGTCCACATGTTGGCCTATCCTATGACGGGCTCACCTCCACATGATTCTCTATGGTTACCTGTTTGTTTGCTTGTCTTGATTAAGACACACAGTGGTTTGTGTTTTAGTGAAAGCTTTTGTGCACATTCCTGTGAGTTTGATTCGGGTCCCTGCTTGTAGATCAATGTCCCTTTTATGATGCGATCACAGCGTTTCTGTAGCCACAAAAAAAAAAAAAAAAAAAAAAATCCTTTCTGAGAGCTGATATGCGATTGATACTGAGTGTTCTCTGGGCAAACAGATAAATTGATTGTAACATCAATTTGGCTACATCAAGTTAATTCCACTAACTGATCCAAAAAATAATAATTAATTATAACAAGTTTTGTTTAATTATTAATGTTTACCTTTTGAGCTAATATGTTCCAGCTGTGGTTTAACTTTTTCCTTAAATATCTTTAATGCAGTTTACCACATTTTGTTAGTAGCTTGTAGCTTGACAGGCTACAGTTTTAAAAAAGTTTTCCCATTATGACAATATTGGCCCTGTCAGGCTTTTCCTCCAAAATCCCCAAACTCAGCTCTGACTTTAACCACACAACAGCCAGCACCCAAGCCAAAATATCAGCAGACCGTGTGAAATGGGTGGGAGACACGGAATGCGGAAACTTTCAGGTGAAATCTGAGTTAGAGCGAGACATGTTAATGCACGTCTGGTCCGGGTTTATGTGGAGGACGAACGCATTTGTGACAGAAAGCCGTAATGATAGAAATGCTGCTCAAACATCCAATAATCGCACAATAACATTTGTATCCCCACCCAGCAGTATTAGAACCCTAATCTACTCTCATCCAATGAGCAGAGAGAAGACAAACAGCCTACCTGGAGTCTCTCTCTTCATGCCATATGTCACCCCAGCTCTCTCCAGCAGCCCATCCTCAGTGATGCATGGGCAAATACCTGTCACTAACTGCCTGCTGTAGTAATAGGCTGTTCAACAATCCAGTCGTAATTCATTAAAACATGTAAAGTAGACATTTGGATGAGAGAACCAGCTTGCCCATCACCGCTCATAGTGCGGGAAGATGTATTGCGCGGACTGTCACGATAAGGGCCTATCTGGCAGTGGGACAGTGTGGGAGAGTCAGAGGTTGGCTCTATCTCGGTCCTGGAGAGGCAGAGGCCTCGTCGGCTTCGTCTGCCATCTGCCCGATGGTCCCACGATCTATAAATGAAGTCATCACTCAAGTTCGTTGCCCATAACTGTGCCGAGCCAGTGGAAGTCGACACGAGTCTGAGCACCCTTTCCCTGACATTAATTACACAGAAAATTAAACAAAATCTATTGCGGTGATTGAGGTGTTTACCGAGAGCAGGGAGCCACGAGGAAGACTCTCTATCTATCATTCCACCGATAAGAGGACATAAAACACGAGGTGCTGTGTTGACATATTGAATTACCTCTGAAAATGTGTAGTTTCAGTGCAACATGTGAACTAGTATTGTGCATCTTATACTGTGTGTGTGTGTAATTTAGTAAGGAAGCAGAATCCGCACGTGGAATAAAGCCAGCAGTTACTTGAAAGGATTTTCAATGCTGAATACAAAGCACAGTGTTTTGCATCTGTGAATACGGAGGAATCCAATAATTGCACTTGTAATAATGATGGTTTTGACATCTGTCACTTTAAAACGTTCCGAGAAAAATGAAGAGAAACGAATAGTGAATGCTTCCTCTCGTATGAAGTAGTGTAATCCTCTTTAAATGAAGACTTTGCCTTGCAAACCCTTTCTTCTTTAATTGTAACAGCGATAATTGCAGTTTTGTGTTGGACGACTTTCAAGGACTTATCTCCTCTATTTTATATTATTAACTTTCCCGCTTCCACTAAATCCGTAAGTTTTATGCTTTGTTACTTCTATTGTCATTGTTCATTTTCAATTGCCCATATTTCCTTTTTGAAATAAAAAGTCATTATGTTCTTCCTTTTCTTGTGTTTCCCTTGAAGCCCTCTCTTTTCTATTATGGCTGAGCTGAAAAGTTTTTCCCACAGATTTTCAACTCTTAAATCACCATAAAACACCGTGGCTCTGTTTACAGACAACCCATTTCGGTCTGCTAATTTGAAACGGCCACTCACCTTGTTTTAATAAAACGCCTGGCCGGCAAAACGTCAGCGGCAAGCTCCCATGTCTCAAACCCAAAAGGTTATGTGTGAATTTTGCCCCTTGGCCCTGTTATCAAAGTTAAACGGCTAGTTTAACAGATTCCTATGGGCCTGTGTTGAGAGAGCGCTTGCTCACATCCAGGCTCCCTTGTTCATCTACATAGACAATGAGTGATTAGCACACAGTGGTAAGTGCTTTTCCCTGGCTTCAAAGGCCTAGCCGTGTGGCCGGCTTCAGAGGCAGGGGTGGCTTTTAATCTGGGCGCACCACCTGTGAGAAGCGTCAGAAGTTGCAGTTGGCGTGGCAGCAGTAGGACTTCATTATGTCTGAGCCAGGCTTGGCCTGAGTTATCCTGCCTGGCTGTACCGCTCAGGCAACACACACACACACACACTTTGCTTGGGCCTTTCCCTTTCACGCGGCGCCCGCAATTTGTCACTTTTCACATGAGATGAAGCCTTTTATGAAGTAAAATGAGTTTCCCGAGAAAGAAGTGCCACAAAAGCCCCATGATTAATTTGCTTGTTAGGCTATTGCAGCTGTCACCTGTGTAAGACATCTGGACAGCAGATTGACTAATGCCATAAGTGGGACCGAAACATGGCTCACACTCTCTCGCAGTTAGCTTTCCCTGCAGTCAGTCTTTTAGTGGGCTTTTAAAGGGGGACTACTTGCTGTCTAAAATTGGCCTTTTTTCTAAGGGGTAATTAATAAGCATTACTTGTGATTGACATGGTAATTAGTTGTATTAATGTGCCGCTAAGAGGGTCTGTACAGGAAGGAGGCCTATGGGTGTGAGGTAGGATGGTCTGACTCAAAGTGACCTCACTTATGTTTAATAGCCTCTTCTAATAATAATCTGGATTTTACATGCAAGACAAGCATGGTCTAAACAAAAAAAAAAAAAGGAAGACCATGCAGTCTTGACTGTGGCTAAGATGTTGTGAAATCACTGATATGTCAGATCTCTGATATTGTACTAATCTTTAATCTGTATTGGAGCGATGCTAGTAGGTGTTTAAAATTTTAAATAGACTTTCACCAGATTTTCCCTAAATTACACCTTTATCCTGTTGTAATTTGGTAAAGATTTGAGTTTGATCTTGTTTAATAAAGACTGCTGCACTTAGATCATGTTTCGTATCTGCTTCAACCACCTTTGTTTCTGAAGAACTGACCACCACTGATGGATCTAGTAGCAGCTATGCCGCCTGGAGTTCATCTCCTTCTTCTCCGTCAGGGCATCTGCTCCTTAGCCCGTGTGTCCACCAAAGCGTTTTTAGCCAGCTGAAAACGCTAGACGCTCTGCTGAAGACGCAGTGCTTTGGGCGCTTGAGAGCGTTTTGGCAGCGCAGCGTTTTTTTCCGTTGAGACGTTTCGTTGCTATGATACAGAATATCCACAGCAGTTTGAATGTTGACAGTTGGTCGGTTTGGTATTAGTCCCGCCCCTTCTCCACTGTGATTGGACGGCTGGGTAAAATGTGACAGTGATGAACTCCCAGCGACCAGTAAAAACGCTGGGCGCTCGGCTTCAGCGTGAAAAAAAAAATGCTCAGCGCCTCGGTACGCCCATGCCGTTTAAAAAACGCGGCGCTCCCATTGAAAACAATTGAAAACATACGCCAGGGGCGTGGAAAAACTCTTTGGACACACGACCTTAGAGGATCACACCAAATACTTCCTGAACTTTGTCCATCAAACCGACTTTCCGGATAAGTCCCTCATAGTCTTTTATCAGACAGCCTCTATGAGCTCAAGACACAAGTCTTCTATGAGGATCCTTTAGGGTCATTTGCGGACTTTGTCGAACTGGCTTTGTTACTTAGCAGATCACTCCTTGTGGTGAGGGAGGTTGTGGAGGAGCCCTTGGTTAAGTTGGCCGCTGTCATGCCTGAGCCCTCAGTTAAGATGGCTGCCACAGAATTTCAATCCGAGTTTTAATGTAGGGAAGTGGAATTAAAAACAAAATTTTGTCTCAAATCTATTTTTTTAACAATAAATGTCAAGAGAAATGTTCAATGACTTGCAAAAGCCTTCACTCTAAAAAATGCTGGGTTGTTATAACCCAATTTTGGGTAAAATATGGACAAACCCAGCCATTGGGTTACATTTTTAAATTACATTTTTAACCCAATGGCTGGGTTTGTCCATATTTTACCCAAAATTGGGTTAAAACAACCCAGCATTTTTTAGAGTGTTGTTTGAGAATTGTTTGGAGAATAAGGATGGATGGATTAATAAGAGAAATTAGATAAATTCATATCACTGTATAATTTACTGTACAGTGTAGAGTTCAAGTTCCAATTTAACCCACTCTTGGGTGTGCCAGTTCAAATTCATGAATTAGAAGGAAACCAGTTCTTCAATTTTGAATGTTGCACAGCCTTGTAACCGTATAAGCATTCACCTCATAAATATCAGCAGCAGTTGTATTGTTATTGTATGGAGCCTTTAATGTGATTTGTTCAGTAACAAAAAAAGCAGTGCATAGAAAAGTACAGCTGTGGCTTTCCTGCAGTGCTGACTCTGTACACTATATGTTTGCATAAGGAACAATTTCCACACATCCCAACACGAGAATTACAGCAATGAGATTTTGAATGAATCTCCTCCCTTGATTTTTTAATTATTATGGAATTAGCTGGTGGTAGCATCCGTTTATTTATGTGTTCTGTGTAATCAGGAAATTCATCTGAGAAAACAGAGGCCCAAGGGCCAGTGACATCAAAAAATGCAACACAATACTCTCCCATTCACATACCTCCCGTTTGATTAAAACCGTTTTGAAATATAGATAAACAAATCTGGCAGGTCCCATCATGTGCTTAGGGCCTACCGTGACAATTCCTGTTTTCACTAAATATAAACAGAAAACAACAAATTCCAGCTAGAGAGAAAAAAAGAAGGGATACACAAAATAAAGATTCTCAATCCAACCTGTAAACAATTCATTCAGCAGAAGCTATAATGATATCAGTGGATGGAGCTTTAGTTTAAAAACATGTAACTGTAACTTAAAAACTGTAGCGCCTGTATTTCTTTCCTGTAATCAATTTACTGTTGAAAGACACATTTCACGCTGATGGAGCAATTTGAGGAATGGAAACAACACCAGAACATGTGAATAACCCTGTGCATTGGTCAGAAGGACCGGAGCTTTTTGTGGATGTGCTGCTGAGTGTAAGCAGGTCACTAAATCAACTTCATGAACCGCTGGTAGATGGAGAGTGTTGGCATCAGGCTTGTGGAAAATAACCCTGTAAAAAAAGATCATGTACCACCAACTTCCTCAGCTTGCACCCAATGTCATTACTATGAAAGATCTATGAATCACACATTTGGAAATGATACAATATAACATACTTTATTAATCCCCGGGGGTTGAATTATCTTTTCCTTTGATCGGTGTGGTGCATTTCGTTTTCTGTCATTTCCTCTTGTAGATCCATTGCTCACTTTCAAGTTGGATTACTTTTATTACATGTGCTGTGTGTTTGAGCTTCCTGTGATCAATTTCCCATAGCAGCATCAGTCATATGAGAGATACATGATAAAACTAATCAGATACGTCTGTTTTGTTTTGTTTAGTATCTCAACAGAACTTCAAAAAAAACACGCTACATACTGCCTTTTCCATTCTGCACTCTCTCTCTGGTGCCTTTTTTTGGGCCTATTTCAATAATCCTCAACATGTATGTTTAATGGCAAGGGCCCCGACAGGAAATGATCAGCAAATGAAACGAAGCGGCAGGTTATTACGCAGCACTGTGGTGTCAGCCCGGGCTTCGCCACCATTAATTTTATTGTAACTCATTTCAGCGGCCGAAGTACGGCGGGATTTAATGTTTCCATTCCCCCAGTCCTGTTCTGCATGACAAATTGTTTTAATAAACATATACTGGGTCATAATACAGTAATAATAAGCCTACCAGTCACCTTATATCACTGCAGTTAAATTCTCCCTCCCCATAAGCCAACATTGGTTACAATGACAATTACATGGGGAGCCAATCCTTAGCAGCGGCAAGCACAATGGACAGATTTAATATAGTTTGTAAATATGATTAGTGTGCTGTCGAGTTATTGGAGTCGGGTATTTACATTTCTCTCCGGGTTATTCACTATAAGGGATCTACGTTGAACAGAGGGGCCTTTTTTTCCCCTCTTTCATTTCCCTCATAGCTTTTTTTTTTGTTCTTCGAAGGGCTTCCTCCGCTCCCCTTCACAACTTAATGAAAAACACGATTGACCGTTAATATTCCACGGATCAATCACCATTTTTAATTTTGAGGATAAATGTGCAATTGTGCAACCCTCTAAACCTTTCTCCCACCTACACTGTGTGTGAGCGCGTGCAGTCATGTGCATATTTGTTTGCAGCCGGATGCAGGCTGGTGTTAATGGAAAAGAGAAAGAATGTGTTCTTGTAATGGCTGCTGGTTATTTACAGGGGTAATTTCATGCTACATTTCAATTATTGCCTAGGTTTGTTTTTAGCTCCTCAAGCTGTTGCTCCTACCTGCAATTGAGCAGAGAAAGGAAATTTACAATCAGTGCACAGTTGGTTCTGTGCGTAGTGAAGACTACAGATTGTTTGTTAGTTACATCCGTCTCCAACATTTGGATAATGAAATACTCGAGTGGGGATTGCTGAGGTCAATAAATGCTGAAGCAATGCATTTAACCCATTCTCTTATTTCTGAGTCAGCAAAGGGACCAATTTGGCTGCACATAGGAAAGCACATTTGTAGACCTGCACAACTAAGTGCAGCGCATACGCTTCCAACAGGAGGAGCTGACTCTTTGTATAATTATTCACAGCCTTTTAAACAGAGAATTTCAATGTTTCCCAGAGTCATTCGAGATATGAATCTGTTTGCCGAAAATATTAACCCATCCCCACTCTTACAAATGTGAAGCAATAGACTAGGCCATATTATGAAGTCTTGTCCACAATGCGGCCAAATAACTAACACAAATATTGATATGATAACCGTAAGATGTCAATAGAGGACAAAATACAATAATCTAATCCAGAGTACGAGTCTGTCTGTTGATCTACTTTGTTCGTTCGTCTGGAAGATTCGATATTTAGATCCTTTTCTGTTTTCATGTTGACCTGTTTGTGCCATGTGGGATGTAGAGGCTGTTTTGGGAATGAACACAGGTAATTAGAACATGGGCCCCAGAATCTCATCAGATTTCTATTGTTCGCACAGTATGATGAACAACCCATGGGAACTCAATAGTGTGTCAATCATGTAGCAGATTAATGGGATTATAATTGCAAGTGATGTTTTCTTTGTGAAAGTCAACAGTCTTTTTTGTGTTCATTTTGATGTACATGTACCATTTAGAAAGAGGCTAAATTGCTGAACTCCTTCCAAATAATATTCACCATGGTAAGCAGTATTTCTGTTAAATTAATTAGCTACTGCAGTTTTTGTATTGTTCATCATCCTCATGTTGGAAGTTATGATTGTCTTTTAATCCCTATTGTGACATCCAAGTGAAACTGCTTCTCGAACGAGAACAAAATAGGCTGGGACTTGATTTTGTCCATTGGGAATTGATTGGATTCGTTGTTTGCTATTGCTGGAATCTCATGTGAGTGACAGGTTGCTGGAAGGGAGGGGTTATTGTCTTGCTCTCTTATAGAAAATATAAATTGTCCATTTTGATTTCATGGTGACTTTAAGAACACCTTAAAAATATAATAAAAGTAGTCCATACAACAGTAACACAGTAATAGAGTTGTTTGATTGCTTTATCTGGTCTTACAAACAAATCAGTCAGACCTGTTTGCTTCATTGAAAATATCAGACTCAAAAGAAAGATTCATTTATGAATCATATATCACTACTTTTATTTTTAAATCTCTCAGGACAACTAGGGTGGATATTAAGATATTTTATGAAAAAATGACTTGTCTGTTAATCACACGAATCTATTGTAAAGCACCAGAAAGCTTAGAATATAGTAATGTACAGTAAATCACTTCTATGACACTTTTATAACGTTTTCAGTCCTCATTCACTTGAATTATTTTGAAATCAGTGACTACTAGTGCATTCTTCAAAAATGTACCTTTTTTTAATCATGAGGGTGAGTAATTGATGACAGAACTTTATTTTAAATTAGTTACCATAGTGAAGTTTTATAACATTTACTTATAGTCTCTATTCATGTATTAAATATTCTCTTATGGCGTCTCGCTATGTCCAGTTTTTTCCAGACACTATGAGGTCATGTAGTCATTAGTGGCATGATGAGTTCAGAATGTGTGCAGAGCAGACACCATACTCGTTCTGACACGGGTTTGTCCATATTCTCCTCTGTGAACTGCCTATCACAACTGAAACTTACTGTGCTAATTGTTGTCAAGCAAAGCCTGATCCCGCCTGGCCCACTGTGCCCGGCCTCTCTGATGAAAGGAGCCCTTGCTTCCCTCTTGCTTTGGAAAGAGAAGGATGCCTTCAGTTCACTAGCAGTGGCCCTCCACATGTCGACAGGCCCCCCTCAAACTGCCATCACATGAAAGACGCCGACGCACGCCCCACAGAACTGACAGTTAAATGAAATATTTATTTTCAATATCTAAAAACATACATTCTGTCCTCAGCAGTAGTTGGAGAACATAGACTTCTGAAACACCTCATTGCCACTGGAGTCTTGGCCCACCAATTAGGGAGGCTTAGAAAGGTTGGCAGGTTTCCTTTCCTTTTAGCTACAGTCTAGGTCTAATTTTTCATCTTTCAATTCTTTTCATCTAGTGTGCACTTATGATTCATTTCTTGTGCCTAATCAATTGTAGGTGAAATTCATGTTGAACAGGCCGGTTCAAAGCTCGCTATGGCAGACAGATAACTGGGGCGGAAAGGTCGAGACTGACATTTGGTGATTTTCAGCCTTCATATCTCTCCAGCGCTTGCTTGTTTTTTTTTTTTTTTTTTTAATATCACTTGTGTCATGCGTGCCAAAGCTGCCAAAAAGCTTTGGAGACCTCAACACAACAAGAACTTATAAATAACCTACTCTCTCATAAACCTACTTCCTCACTCTGTTCTGCAAGTTAGGTCCAATTCTTCACTGACTGAAATAATATTTGAGTTGGCATTACCATTAATACAAGTCCAGCAGAGTTGGCTCACATCAGAAGGCCTATCTAAAGGATGCGTGACCTTTTAAATGAATTCATATTTCTGTAATTGTGTTTCATGCTTGTTGCCCAGAATTGAGTTGGTTGATATTTTATTGCATTTTCACCCTGAATTCTGAGCAGTTGAGATACCATTTATGAAACAAATGGTCAAAGTGATCTCTTCATTATTTTTTTTTCTTGTAAACAGTTTTGGGCAAAATCTAAACAAATAAGTTGGTTCCTTGTTTCAGATAAAACAACATGAAACGTGCAAGAAGCAACATTATATTATTTTGCAGAAAGGTGTTTTTTTCTAACGAGCCTGGGTTGTAAAATTGTGGCCGATACTGAAAGCTAATAATTATTTTATGGCTGATATTAAAGTTCTATAATATTTTTAATAATAAAAAGTAGTGTAATTGGCAAAAGTCGTAAATATTATTGTCAGGATTCCACCAGCTTCACTCACTCCTCCCACTCATTTACAGTCCCCCGAGTTTTAATCACCATCTTCTGCACCTTATCAGTTTACCTCCCTGTATATTCAACTCCTCTTCACACTCATTTGTTATGTCTCTACATGACACTAGTTAACTGCAACGCAACTTACCCGCAACACAACTTACCCGCAACGCAACTTACCCGCAACGCAACTTACCTGCAACGCAACTTACGTGCAATGCAACTTACCCGCAGCGAAACTTACCCGCAACGCAAATTACCCACAATGCTACTTACCCGCAATGCAACTTACCCACAATGCAATTTACCTGTAAATTATTGACAGATACAATACATTTTTCATTTTTAAAAATCTCTAATAACTAATAACCCATCTGGTACCGATATATTGTGCATTTATATTCAGAGCTGTTCCGTCCTACAAAGAAGATCCTACTCTTGACCTTGCTTGATTTTTAGATTATGTCTTACGTAAAGTTGTAGTATTCAGATGAACACAACTGTTATGAATAACTTCCCCTACAAATGCAACCTGCAATTATATGTTCTCAGAAATATGTAGTATACCTTTAAAACTCCAGCTAAACCTAATTACATTTTATTTGGCCAAAATTATTTGAATGGTAAGATTTTTTTTATGTTTTAAAAGTAGTCTCTTCTGCTCACCAAAGCATCATTTATTTGATCCAAAATACAGGAAAAACCGTAATATGGTGAAATATTTTTTTACAATTTTAAATAACTATTTTCACCTTGAATATATCTTAAAATACTATTTATTTATGTGTTGGTTAAGCTGAATTTTCTGCAGTCATTACTCCAGTCTTCTCTTCTCATCTTTGATGCTCAAGAAACTTTATTATTATCAATGTTGACAGCAGTTGTATACAATTTTTTGTCAGTGTTATTTGATGAATAGAAAGTTCAAAGGAACTGCATTAATCTGAAATAGAAAGCTTTTGTAACATATACCGTTCAAAAGTTTTGAGGTCAGTAAGAGTTTTTCTCATTATAAAAAAAACTCATTATAATATGGCAAACTGTTATCCTCTCACAGCAGTGGGCGTTTACTTCCAAGTTTTCACTGTGAGACGCCCATAAAAACCGAGCTTTTCTGAGATGGGCTCAAAACTAGGGTAGAAAATAGCTGATAGAAAATATCAGTTATTCATTTTGATGTTTTTGAATGCAAAAACCAAGCAAACATCACCTCAGTTCAAGTTCACCCACGTTCACCTCAGACAACAATATACTAAAATTTAAAAAGCCAGTTCATTACCCCTTTAAAATATATTAAAATAGAAAAAAGTTATTTTAAATTGTAAAAAAAAATTTTTTTTGCTGTTTTTTGGATCAAATAAATTAAGCCTTGGTGAGCAGAAGAAACTTCTTTTAAAACATTACAAAAAAACTTACAGTTCTAAAAATTTGGCCATCACTGTGAGTGTGTACATCTATAGGCCTATATATACTGTATATATCTTCAAGACTGTAGGCAAATGGCAGGTGTGGTTGTGATATAATTATTCCACTGATGAAGTATGTGGTTTTAATGTAGAATCAGTGGGCTACCCAGAGTGGTAATTGACTGGATTAAGTTGGCTCTGCTCTTGTCTCAATTAATCTGTAAAGAATTCCACTCAGCATCTTGACATTCATGGAAAGAGCAGGCGGATGAAAGTATGGAAGCTCAGAGGCACTGGCTGTGCAGACAGAAAAGAAATATCATGCATCAAGTGGGAAAAGTCTTACAAACCACCTTTTGTGTTTCTCATTCTTCTCAGACCCCCCACCCTCCATTTCTATATTTCTCTTTTCTCTCTCCGAACCTCCCACGATCTATCCCGCTCCTCCTTATCTTCCCAGCCCCTGTCCTCAATTCTCCATGTTTCCTTCTAACTCGTCTGCTGTCCCAACCTGCTTTATCTTTTCACCTCTCTTCCGCCTCTCAGTGTCTTAGTATCACTAATAGAAACTCACTCCATCCCTCTTTGCTCTCCTCTAACATCCTAGACTTTGAAGAGTCCTTCCCCCACCTTCTCATCCCACCCTCATGCTCTTCAGCCTTGGCAGAGCATTTTCCTTTTAGTTTAATTCTCATTTCAACTAATTAATATTTTGCATATAGCATCTGCAGCTCCCCCGGAACATTCCTTAATTAATCATTTATAAATCTACACAGCCTGCTAGTTTATTGGGTTCTGCCTTTAGCACAGACCTGCTGCATTGGTAAACCATGAATGATTAGTTAAAAAACGAATGGTTTTTAGGCCCACCTCACCTCACCCCACCACTTCACTCCACCACCACTACCCAAGTGATCAAGGTTTCACAAAAAGGCAGACGTATATAATTCCTTGCTTTGTACTTTAGTTTTTTGAGTGACACTCTTGACACACTTTTTGCCTAACCTGCCTTTTCGCTGGACAGTCTGTCAGAAAGTATGTTTACATGCACTATAATTTGATTCAGTCAGAGTAAAAATAATACTTTTCGAACAGTAGCCTGGCATAGCAGTCCAATAATAACTTGTGTAACAGTAATCTGACATATTTAAGCATATTTAAATCTGTGCTTAAATATGGAGGTCATTTTATAGTTAATCGGATATCTTTTTGTGAGGTGGTGTTGGCTAATCACATCTTCAGAGTGCAGTGTTTATTCAGCGGCGAACTTTTCGCGACTCTTGATTCGGCTCTTTTTAAAAAGCCAATCAAAAAGATTCATAACACAGTCAGTTTGAACCAAACTCAATCAGTGAACCATTCAGAGTTGTTACCCAAGTCACAATTAACTCTTTTGGTTATGTCTGATTTGAAATGAACTGGGAATGTATACTATACACGTGTGTGTGTGTGTGTGTGTGTTGTGTTTTATTTTCTGTAATAAATAATTGAGACTAAAGCTGTGATTTTCTTGCTGCTCGACCCAACCACATGTGCGCACGGGGCCAGAGATAGGGGGGTGAAAATTATCCACTATTAATTCTGCTAAACTCTGACAGGGCAAGTGGTGACAGGGTGTTGAAACTGTCTGGGCTTTTATTGGAAAAGAGGCAGTATTTCCATCACTTAGAAGCGAAATAAATTAATTGAATCAACTGGAGGCGTTGTGGGAGCATTTCATAATGTCTCCCCACTCTGACAGGAAAGTGTGCCTTCTTCAACAGGGTTCCACCAAGCAATTAAACCTCCACTGGCTCCAGCAGGCTGGACTCACACAGGCCGCTGTTCCCTGTTATCAGTGCTTTCTCTCCCCCTCTTATCATCAAAGAGGCTGCACTTTAGCACAGAGAGGAGGTATATCTAGTAATAAGGTAACAGCGTAAAAGCCATCCACACTATATAATGCACTTACCGAGCTCTTGACCACACTAAACCGACCTGAATCCGACTCCATAAAACTGCGCGCTATAAATCATGCCCACTGGTCTCTTTTCCACTAACAGCCCGATACTACATTAACCAGAATTCCTCTCATTTTAAGCTGTGCTGTGGCCCAGATTTCTCTGCACTCATTGTAGGCATATGGGCCTCTGTTTGGCTCATTAGCGCCTCAGTTGTCAGCCAGACCTTGTGCTGCAGCACACGCAAGCCTCCCAGATAACACTGACAGAAAAGAATAATCATAACAGAGGAGGGGGAGAAACAGAGTGGGTCTCGCAGCCACAGTAATTACACTGCATTCATCTGAGGGGCTGAAAAAGAGTGCATGTGTGTGTGTGTGTGTGTGTGTGTGCGTTTGTGTGAGCCAGACACCATATGCAGGCCTGCACAACTACACAACAAGAACCAATCACTTTTATTGAAATGCATCTCAATTTCCCTTTTTTAATACTGAGGGGTCCATTAAGGATTCATAGGAAGACACAATAAATGGGAGGGAGGGAGGGATGGTGGCACACAGCTGTCTCCGCTCTGTCTTCATTACCCAGCATCCCTCTGTGCTGCTCACCATTTCCAGCCAACCAAATATCCCCATAATGTCTCTGTTATAATGGAGTCTGCATAGATCCTGTGCATTGCACCGTTTGTTTTGCACTCACACAACGAACGCACCAATCAAGCCGAGACCAGAAAATATCGAGGAAACCCGTGAGCGCTTAGAACCGATTCCACTACTTAAGCTTTATGTTTTTACTTGAAGTGTTAACAGCGCTCTATGACATTTTTGAGGGTGCAGAAAGCTCTGAGGCCACATAATTCTCCTGCTTTGCTTATGTGCTTCGGATTCAAGTGCGACTTCATGCTGGCTGGTGAGATGAACAGGCAGTAACCTGATCCTTGCTGGAAACTTTTCAAACACCAGGATTTTTCTCACTGTTTTCTCTGGCAACCCACTCACAATATAATACCCACATCTACATCATAAATCTCCACCAGCCTCTCAGGCTTTAAACACTGCTGAGTGGTAGGATTAGATATGAATTTGGCAATTGCCAGGCTTGGTGTTGATCCTCAGCTGGAGAACTTTGAGAGATCTGGTGGAATGAGAAGGGAATACATCTTTTTCTCAAAAAGAAGGAAAGGTTTTCAGTATGTAATCACAGTTCCAGCAGCAGGGAAATATAGCAGATTCAGTGAAATCTATTACTAGAATTGTTTGATTATTTAAAGGGGTCATGAACTGGCTTTTTGAATTTTATTATATTGTTGTCTGAGGTCAACTAATGACGTTCGCTTGGTTTTTGCATTCAAAAATATCAAAATGAACAAGTAATAGGCTATTTTGTACCCAAGTTGTGAAAAACGCTTTGTTTTTATGGGCGTCTCCCACTGAAGACTTGGAAGTAAACACCCACTGCTGTGAGTGGATAACAGTTTTGCATATTATAATGAGAATCATCTCACCTCGTCGATGCACTTGGGGGAAATTGTTTTGAAAACGTCCAATGCTGAATGGCAACCAGAATGATTCGCCCATACATGTTCGACCCAGAGTCAGTGTGTTGCACAATTCCTGTCAGATCCAATATAGAATCCAGAAGAAGCATATGCAGCCACTGTCTTCTTCCACAACCAGGAACTGCACAATTTTTTGTATTGCTCGGTAGCTAGATCCGGATTGTCATGACGACTCATGAGGTAGGCATCTATGTTATTTACGTAGCTACGCGTGTAATGCGTGAATCGGTGGGCGGGGCTAAACCAGTGTGTTGAAGTAGGCGTTGATCTTCTTCTGAGGGGGTGGTGTTTTATCCTCTTTAACGTCGTAGTTCCCCACTTTGAAAAACGAGTCGTTTGCTGAGGCTGGTGTCAATAAAAGCTTTTATTGGACTAATAAGGACGTTTTCAGTTCTGAAACTTACAGGATATTCTTATAATATGATGACCTCTTAGATGTCAAAAGCTCAAGGAAAATTTGATTTCTCAGTTATTTACCCCTTTAATATATAATGTTAGCAAAACAAAAACGTAATGCTTTACAAAGAGTCTCCGTTTGTCAACATTAGTTATTGCATTAGGTTTCAGAACATGCAATGAACTTCCAAATATAGCTAATATGTTAATTTCCAAATATAATAATTTATTTTTAACATTTGATGTAATATCATTTATTCATTATATATATATATATATATATATATATATATATATAATTAGGTAGATGTGTAGAGAGACAGAGAAAAGGAAAGATTTACCTTTACAGCTGTTTAACATCTTGCAGATGCTGGGCAGTTTTTCCTCTTAAAATCTCAACCCTTACTAGTTGCTTATTCATTATTATTGTTCAAAACATTCAGTCCCATATTCCCAATGCCTGCATAGAGATTCTGTCATCTCTCTCAATGATTGTGTAGGAAACAAAAGATTGCGTTTATGAATGTGGAACTGATGGATTTATCATCTTGCAGTGAACTGATTTCAGTCATGGTGCCTTTTCAGAATCCATTACAGTCATGTGTGATGACTGTGGCTTGTGGAAAGAGGAGTCTGAAAGACAGGTGATTATTCAATGACTAGAGTAAACAAGCAGCAGCAGACTCAGAACATGCTTGATGGCTGTCAGATACGGTATTCTTACCTGTATAAAGATATACATCAATGTCTTTTGAGTTTATATGGTGTTGTAATTTGCCTCTGGGGATGTTGGACTGAAATCTTGTAGTTTGTGTTGCACTGATGTTGTCTTATTGACACTTCACTTGGAGTTTTAGTACTCGGCTTAGTATTCTGCTATTGTACCAGCTGATCTACCAGTCAGCGTCTTTGCACAAGCAAGTTAAAGTTGCTCTGAGCTGACTGTGTGTTCGCTCCAAATTCTGTGTAAGGACCAATACAGCATTAAAGCCAGAAAGAAAAATGCCATCTCAGCCCCTTGCCTCAAAGGCAGCTTGATGCTATTTGGCTTCTTTAGGTGAAATACAACATTCATGAGGTTAAATCAGAGTCATTTATAATTTCAGGTTTTTAATTTAATGTATCTATTTTTGTAAAAGTTCATATTTAAAACATACAATTCATAACTTATTTCAGCAGTTGGATTCCTGCGAAAATTAATTTATGTGTAAATGCATTTTTATCACCTTTTTACACATGACTTTGTAGATGGCATGTGGCCTAAATATTAGGGTTGAAATATTAGCCTCCCGAATGAAGGCTTGATCAGCCCTGAAGGACATCAAAATAAGATGCTTGTCGGGTGGGCTACTCTTTGACACTACCCAAAGAAAATAAGTCTATCCGTGATATAAAGCATTAGCAAAACATTTGAAAATTGCGGCATTACATTTCAGTAGATTTGTTTGTGATGCATCATATTTATAGTAATTTTCCTTTATGGGTAGTTTGCAGTATTTCAGCATTATAACCAATCACACATGTTTCTTTTGAGTTTAGGAATGTCAAGTCAGAGGCATTTTGATTCCTCACCGTGCAAATGCTGATGTCATGATTTTTTACAGCCTCATTATATTTATAATTGTGCTCTTTCATAAACCCTTAATTCTGGGAAAATGTTTTTCGATTAAATCAGAGTTGTCGGAAGCATAGTGATGGTGACGTTGAATTCATGGGACCATGGTGTAGTTCGTTTATAGCCAACCTTTAGCTTTTTTGTTCAGGCGATTACTTGCTTTTACTACTGCATTTAGGCTTCAAAATTCATAAAAGTTTTGTTCATTTGTGATAATTATCTTGATAGACAAAACTTGTAAGTATCATAAACTTTTGTTGTATCACAGAGCTTGTTTTTAGCGATCCAAAAGCCTACGGGAAAATCCTATTGGGTTTTAGGTCAGTGAATAGCACAGTCTACTTGAGGTTGACATGTTGAGTGATTTGCAATTAATTTGAGGAAAGAAAGAAATGCAGTGTTGATATACAGACTGAACATTTGTAATTGTAACTTGCTGGCCTTTTGTTTTCATTTTCCAAATGTACCCCATCAAAACCAAAGCCCCTTGTGAAACTAGTGAAGCCATTAAAGGAAATTGAAAAACCAGGTCAGTTCCAAATGGATGTCAACCACCATTAGCAACATTCACAGTAGATAGAATAATCCACTCTTTACAACACAACCACAGATCAGTTGAAGCTTTAAAAAGCCACTGCGAGGTCACACGCTGCATGGACATCACCGACATCAGAGAGCAAGCAGCAAATAACCATTAGATGCCGTTGAGTAAGCATGTTAGCCCTGCGAAAGACAACCGTCTCTTACTTCCTCTTTACAAATGAAGTGAAATGACTAATAAAATTACTTGGCAGATTGCACACCTCATAAAGAGCATGCAGGCCCAACTTTAAGACTGTTTACCCACCTGACTCCGTGCAAGGCTGCGATTTGGCCTCTTTGTCCAGATTGCACGGGAAAATGACTTGCTAATCTGTTTACTTATTTGGAGTAATTGGGTTGGGTGCCAGTGGAGGGGATTTCCTTGACTGTTAAAAGTCTTGGTGAGTAGTCCATTCCCAGCTCCTTGGGATAATTACTCTGACTGAGCCATGGCCACAGGGCCCACGCGCAGGGCTGCTTTTTAAACTGTAAATTATGAAGGATTAGCATTTATGAATTTTAAATCAGGACTGTGGTAGGAGACACTAAAGCTGCTTAGTGATTGCAAACGGCAGCATTTGAGCAGGCAGGCAGACGGGTAACCCCTTCCGTGCCAGTCTGCACACACACACACGTTGAGCTCAGTCTCACTTTTGACTGCAGTTATCAGCTTTAAGTGAATGAGGGGTTGACATCTTAACATCCCGTACATCACAGAGGAGTCTGCTAAGGGAGATGTTTGAGCCAGCCGCTGGGTATGTCTCTCTCTCTCTCAAATGCTCTCGCTCTTCACCCCAACCAGAGTCACGGCTTTGCCACTTGCTGAAGTGTCACAGTGAGCGGCATATCCAGTGGGTGATTATGATAATGTGGGACTTGATCCAAAATAAATTATGCATAATGGATTGATGTGGCGCCAAGTCATCAATTAGACGGATATCAACATTAAGAAATGTGACGCAGCACAATGTTTTCTTTTCTTTGGTCAAATTAATTTGTGAATTAGCTGTGATTTACTTCATTTTACAGAGCCCCTAAGAGGACCTGATGATGTAAAAAATATGAGATGGGAGGGAAAAATTACACTTCAGTGTTTTTGCATTCGCTTGCAAAACTTTTGCGTTCTCGCTGCATTCCATTCCCCTTAGAAACTTTGAATCATCTCGCAAAAGTATTGTGTTCCCCGAGAAACTTTGTTCACTCGCAGAACATTTGCATTTGCTAAAACAACATGTGCGTTCTATTAAAAATATTGGTTCCCACTTTAAATTGGGTGTCTTTAACTACTCTATACTAACATTAGACAATTAATAAATTTAATACAATGCACTTATTGTACATCTAGAATGACCTTTTAACCCACCCTTAAACCTACCCATATCACCAAACCTGTCCCTAACCTTACCATATCCCACCTCAATAGCAGCAAAAGTTTAATTTCGTAATACAATATGAACACAAAAATAACATACTTATTTTTTTATATATAAGTACATAGTAGTTAAAGGGTTAGTTCAAAAACTAAAAAATGAAAATTAAGTCATTAATTACTCACCCCCATGCTGTACCAACCCCGTAAGACCTTTGTTCGTCTTCGGAACACAAATGAAGATATTTTTGATTAAATTTGAGAGGTGGATCACTGTTACATAGGGTGCCTAAGGGATCGAAACTTGATGGCCCAGAAAGTCAATGAAGAAAATGTTTAAATATCCCATGTGACAACAGTGGCTCAAGTATAAGTTTATCAAGCGACGCAAATACATTGCATGCGTCGTGGAAATCTCTTGAACTCTTGTCTGAGGCCTACAAGGAAAAAAAGGAATAGTCAAATAAAGTCGTTATTTTTGTTTTATTTCCGCACAAAAAGTATTATCGCCGCTTGATAAACTTATACTTGAGCCACTGTAGTCACATGGAATATTTAAACATTTTCTTCATTGACTTTCTGGGTCGTCAAGTTCCGATCCCTTAGGCAACCTGTATGTAGCAGTGATCCACCTCTCAAATTTAATCAAAAATATCTTCATTTGTGTTCCGAAGACGAACGAAGGTCTTACGGGGTTGGTACAGCATGGTGGTGAGTAATTAATGACTTAATTTTCATTTTTTTGGTGAACTAACCGTTTAAGGACACCTAATGGAAGGTGTGACCAAATATTGCATTCCCTTGAGAAAATTTGCATTCGCAAAAACATTAAAAAAAAATTCCTCCACCATGTCCCTCCGTACTATTTCTCCGGGCCTCATATTGTTTTTACCTGACGCGCTCAAGGACGAACGTCGCTCACCCCGTCACCCAGCGACTTTCAACGGAAGGTGCAAGTCCAAAAAAGTGCCACAGCACATTATTAGCTAGTGTGTGGGCTGCATCTTACCACCTGCATCCCCTGCTCATATCACACATCTGGGGCTGCGTGTCCCTCACTGGCGGGCCATGACCTGAATGTGTGGTGTTAACTGGCTGGGCCAAGCAGCTGGGGGATTCACTAAGGTCTTGTTGGTCTCTCTGCGCCACACGTCGTCTCTATGCTACATGACACATGAGCTGATTAACCTCCATCTCAACACCTCAGCCACCTTCAGTACAGGGCTCAATGACACATTATACCAGCCAATGTGCTGACACTCGACACACAGGCGGCGATAGCATGTCAACCAGGTAACTTTACACCGGGAAAGTATCATTGTCAATGCAAAGAAAAAGTGCATGTTAACAACTTGGGTGGGTGGTGTACAAAATATCTTTTGAAAGTTGTTTGCAGCAACACATTGTGATATAGTAGTACACAAAAGGCCTTTGTCCAAAAACAACTTTCGTGCTTATCGCTGGGGTGCACAAGGTAGATGAAAATAAAATCTAAATCAAAACTAGGATCTAAACCAGGATCTGCTAAATTAATAATTGTAAAAGCACAAATATTAAGGAATTTTAGTAGCCCTATATTAAAAAGTTCAATTTGTTAACCTTAGTTGATGCATTAGGTGTCATGAGCTATCTTTTTTTTTTAAATCCTAATACATACTAATTTACATACTAATACTTTTGTAACATTTTGAGATGTAAAAATTAATATAAATTGCAAATAAATATTCAACATAAAATATTATCAATGAACTGACAATGAATCATAGTATATTTGTAAATTAACATGAAACTAGAATAATAAATGCTGTGAAAAATAATGAAAAACCATGAAGCATTTAACTTTTTTTGTGAACTTTTTTTGTGTTGTCCACCTTTACATTTATTTTCTTTATTTTAGATCCTAGTTTTGACTCTTACCGGAATTTGAAAACTATGACATTTCACTTTAATTGCTTATAACTTTCCACTGTAAATATCACAATAAGCACATTTCTAAAATGTTCTGCTGGTAAAGTATGTTAACAGAAACATGGTGTGAAACAAGCTGAAATAATAAACAATCTAGTGTGAGGGAAAAGAAGAATTGTTTGGATGGAAAACTACAGCAAATCCTTCAATTTGTTGTAAAGACAACAAGGTAGGAAGGAGAATTTTATCCTATTAAATCTTGTGTTTGTTCAGCATGCTAGGCCTCCTCTGGCCTTGTTCCTTCACTTGGAAGCATAAATGGACATATCTTATTGATTTTCTTTCAAACTGGATTGCATGATTCCTGTGAATATGGTAGACTAATTCAGCTGGTGATGTCCATCGGGAGAGCACGAGTTGGGAGGGGGGGACGTTGAGAAGCCAGACGTTATGGGGTCCACGAGCACTCCTGCAGCACAGCTGTGGGCCTCATTACACCAAACAGGGGCCTAATTGCTTTTCCCTCCTGTCCCATCTCGCACTCCTTTCCTTCACGGCCAAATTAAATGGAAAGTTTTTTAATTATTTATCAATACCACGTCTGCTAGTGGATCAATCAGTGTGAATGGTTATCAAATATAATGGGATCAAGCGGGCTGATGGAACGCTGTGAAACATTGATCGCAGTCTTAAGCATTTTTATGTGTTCCTTAAGAAACCCAATTATTTTTCTTTAGCAGGGGGAGAGTGACAGTGGCTTTGTTAATTTGGGCATGGAAGACACAGGATGGGGATAGTGCCCCAAGGGGGGACAGTTGACCTACTGAAGTGTGGCAGACTTCAAGGTCTTGTCATTCATTGCTAAGAATCAACCCCCTATAGCCAGAACATTGTACATTTAATGAAGAAAGCTCCATTCGAGATTTATAGCTCTTCACATGTGAACATAGAAGGATGTTTCTTCAGCTATGGGTACTTTAAGACCTGTGAAAAAAAAAATCTGGTATATTTATTTGTCCAACGAGGAACACAACATTGTTTTTCCTGAATGACACAGTATTGTTTTTAATAGATACATATGATGGAAATAACACATTTTCGGAATAAAATTGATCACTTTTGTAAAAACTATTTTATAGCTACCATTTTGTATATCCTAAATATTTTTTTTAAATACAATTTTAACACTTTTTACAAATTTTGACTAAATCACAGCTTGATTGGAAATTACAGACAACATTTTAAGTTCAAGAATGATTAACCTTTTTTTATCATACATCGCTTGTCTCATCATCACTGGTGTCTCCTTGATAACCAAGTTTGTTCATTTTTGAACCCTTCACTGTCAGGAAAAAAAGGTACGAAAGCTGTCACTGGGGCGGTACCTTTTCAAAAGGTACACTTTTGTACCTAAAGGGTGCATATTGGTACCATAAATGTACAAATATGTACCATGAAGGTACCAATATGCACCCTTTAGATACAAAAGTGTACCATGAAGGCACCAATATGCACCCTTTAGGTACAAAAGTGTACCATGAAGGCACCAATATATGCACCCTTTAGATACAAAAGTGTACCTTTTGAAAAGGTGCCGCCCCAGTGACAGCTTTCGTACCTTTTTTTCTGACTGTGTTCATGTAAAGAGGAGGTTAAATTCAGTTAATATAAAAATCCATGCCCGGGACATAAAAGTTGAATAAACACCCAGAAATGTGTCTTTAATTTCTCCATCTTTTCTTTTCTTCTTTTTATGTTAAGATTCAAGTGTGTCATTACATAAAAGAGCTCTTTACATGAGAAGACAATCTGGCCTTTCTGTGTACCACACACTCAAGGGCAAATTCAGACTTTGAATAAAAGTTTGTCTGATTGTCAAGATTAGCAAATGTTATAGATACAGCAACAGGGCCTTATTAGCGGAAACTTTCCCTGCTCATGCTGCTTTCTGTCAGGCTGTGCAGGGTTGTGTGCTGTTGGGAATTATTACAGGGTTTCCGTGGGGCATTAAAAAGCATTAAAAGTCCTTAAATGCATTTTGCGAAAATTCATGCATTAAAAAGCATTCGTTTTGATTCCTACAGTCATTAACTTTTTATATAGTTTTGGAGAGAATTTTATGTCAATTTATTTGAATATAGCCTTCATAATTAATCTTTTGTTTTTGCGGTCGCAAAATATGTATGCTCAGGTAAAAAGCAAGCATCCTATTATTTGCCCTGTGAGGAAAGCCGCTAAAAAGGCCAGGTTAGAGGATGCCGGGCCATAGAAGGTGGCGAAAAGGGTAGGCCCATTAGAGGAGGAGACGGTGCAGGTAGAAGAGGAAGAGAATAAATACTTTGTATTTGGTTGAATTGTCAGTGCCATGTGTCAAATCTTCTCTTTTGCAAGTCTGAGCAATTATTAATAACAACAACAAAAACACTAATAATAATATTACTAATGAAATACCACCATTCCTGCGACCTATCCTATACGCCGCAAGATGTTTAAAAAACAGCGGGGAGTCAATTGACATGTCCTACCAGTAAATTACACCAATGTGTGACAGAAAAAAGAACAAACATTTTATATATAGTCATGGGTCGTATATGGCATTAAAAAAATAAAAAGGCATTCAATTTAATTTGAAGATACCTGCAGACACCCTGTATTAGCCGGCAACACACAATGTAATCTTAGGGTTAGTTCACCCAAAAATGCTGACGTAAGACACTGCTGACGTGTTCTCAGGTAACCAGTGACGGACTCGTGAACACAGATCCGGAAGACAACACAATGTTTAATAAAGTTGTAGTTTTTTTTTTTTGGGGCCAAAAAATTGATTTTCGATGCCTCAAAACATTCTAACTAACCCACTGATGTAACATGGACTAATCTGATGATGTCTGTATTTCCTCTCTAGACATGGACATTATATTGTGTATACATTTCCAAAGGAGGGACAGAAAACTCTCAGACTAAATCTAAAATACCTTAAACTGTGTTCCGAAGATGAACCAAGATCTTACAGGCTTGGAACATAATGAGCGTGAGTCATTAATGACATAATTTTCATTTTTGTGTGAACTAACCCTTTAATACAACAGGTATTCAATCACATACTGTAAGAATTCAATGTTTCAGGAGTTGCAAACAAAACAAGAGATGGTTCAGGTATTTCAAATAAATTAAGTCCACGAGATTCATTTCTTTTCCCTTAAATTTAGATATTAATGACATTCACTTAGGTGCTCCCTTAACATATTCATTCACCCAGGACCAGTACGTAAACAATCAAATAATGAATTCAGAAGACAAGCAAACATAAAAGGAAAGATATGAGATTTCACGTCATCTGTTTTTTCTTGGGTTCTGCTGGAATTGGATTATAGAGCTGGAAAGGAGGGGCGCTGATTTGTAAGGGGAATTGAGCACCACAAAATAAATTCTCACCTATTCATATTTAAATCACACCTAGGTGTTGCAGATAATCCATTTTAAGACAGTATGAACTCAAAATGGAGGTCCAGGACCCATACATCTGAAATAAACACATTATCGTATCCTCCGCAAAGAGAGAGAGAGAGAAAATGCATGCCCCATTCCGGCGCCATTCCAGGTTGTATTTATGTAAAAAATAAATGAAAAAATGTTGAACTGCTGAACGTAGTTGATTATTTTCCAAAAGGCATAAACACTCCCATCCATATTCATTAGGAATTTAAAGCTGTTTCTCCAATCAACATGTCATGTGGATTCTCAACCAAAGCGCCTTCCCGCAGCAGCGCTGTTTAGCAGGATCAAGTAAACCTGATTTTGTTTCGACTTCTCTCCATTCAAATGTCATTTCCTATCAGTCCCTCCTCTCGTGATGGTTGCGCTTACATGTCGCTTACTGATTCATTAATCCTTTGGAATGGCTTTTTTGGGTGAACATGGAGACTTAAGCTTTGAAGAGGTACAAGGTTTACTGTGAAGATGAGCTGTGGGCGGCAGCAGTGCCAGTGATGGTGGCAGTGCCAGCCTCTAATGTGAGAAGAGAAATATGAGCAAGTGTGTGCAGGGGTTTGTGGGTATGTATTCACTCCTCTCGTGAACTCATTGAGTGTAAAATCAAGTCAAGTACTTGTGGGATTACATCAGTGTCCAGGTTTTTGGTGTTTGTGTGTGGGGGTTTAAGTGTTTGTATCGGTATAAGTGTTTAGACGTATTCAAGCATCTCTTTTAGATGCACACCTCCACCATAAACATAATTATAAAATTATAAAATACCTACTGTTGTTTGGACTCTTGAATCTCTCATAATGCCTTTAGCTTATGCAAGTACTTTATGTTCTTTTTAATCGGGTACTGTAAGTATTGTTTTACAGGGTTGGAACGAATTATTTAAATATTTTTTTGGGGGGTGGTGAGCTATCCCTTTAACTTTTGTTTTTTTACACTTTGGTGGTATAGTCATATGAATTTGTACAAATTTTATGGCACATCGTGGGACCTCTCCACCCCACCAGGAGCAAAGCATAGGGGTACGGTAATATTGCCAGAGAAACATTTTATAGCTTAGAGTTTGATCTATTATCACTCAGGTCTTTTTGTTTAAATCTCAGCTATTTCTTTAAGAATATATAGCTAGCTATAAAATAATGTGAGTAACATTGATTAAATAATTCGTTTTTGTAAGAATTTGATAACAAGTGATTTAGAATTATATTGAAATTCTATTTGATTGCAGACTTTGGTGCCCTTGGCAAATCTGAGCACAGTTTGAGACATTATTGAGAGGGAATAGGGATTTGTAAAGAGCACAACATACACATAAAAAAGGCCATGTGCATCAAGAGTATATAAAAAGGGATAGGGTGAAAACAGTTACTTTCGTTGTAATGGCTGACCTTTCTCTAAAGCAGCATCCATGCATTTCTATGCACGGGCATAAATAGCTGAGCTACATAACAATTAAGGTAACCTTTCTGTTTGAATAAGAGGCAATTTCTCTGCGCGCTGAAATTACATGAATGATGAATTATTTTGTGTTGGAGAGCAGAGATGTGGAGAAAGGGATGAGATAAGGAAGAGGGTGCAGATTAAAAAAGGAAAAGGAGGGAAAGAACTGCTTTGTCTATAAAAAAAAAAAACAGTTTTTAAGGCCTTAAAAATTTTGAGAAGCACAACTGAGGTAGACATGCATGATACTTTTTTTTTTTTTTTTTTTTTTTTTTTTTGATGTCTCTGTGGGATTCATTAATGTGTGTCCGGGCAGCTGTCTCACTTGCACCGTACATTCGGCTGGGTTAGCGTTCATCCCCAAATTACATTTAATTGGACAATTACTCAAACTCAGAATACCTCCCCACAAGAAGCCAACAAGGCTGCTAATAAACACCTTGTCTTCTCAATAAAAACAAGGAAGTCATTTACCTGACCCAAGAGGCACAATTTTTATCTGTGCTAAATTTATTTTCAAAATAATTGCGGCGCACGGCGTGAGGAAGAATATTAAAAAGGCGGCTATGCGAAGAAAGAGTAATGCAGGCCAACCCCAGGCCTGCTGAGCAGCCCTCTCCCCTGGGAGAGAGGCTCATTTGTTCCCAAGATAAGAGCATTTCACACACTAGCACAACTATAATATTATTGCTGTCATGGCATAATGAAATAATTACTGGTTTGGCCATGTTCTCAAAGACGCAAAACACGCGCACACTCGCCCATCTCCAATCCCCTCTGCCCCTACCCCCCACACTGAACAAAACTACTTTTTGTTTGGGAATGAGATTGTTAATTAAAGATTGCTGGTGGAGGATGTCCATATTGGCCACATTATTCCTTTAGAATGAGCAACGATTGTTGTACCGCGCCTCAAGACTCGCAGCTAGTTGTGAGGGTTTGCACAGAGTTAGGAAGCATGCAATGTTTAAAAGTTAGGTATTTGTAAAGGAAGTAAAGGTATTTGGAGAGAAAAAAAGTGACCACTGAAAGTTTCTGGCCTTAGTTGGCAGTGGCACTCAGTCGTATCTTTGCACTGGAGATACTTGAGAATTGCTCACCTCTGTCACTGCTAAACCCCTAGATACGGACACGGAAAACGGATATGGTGCTAGCTTTTTTTACTTTATCTAGCGGTTAATGCATTGCCTTCAGCAAGTAATGATTTGTGCTGTCATTTAAATTCACAGGGTCCGAGACAAGATTTGTTTGGTTGGGCCCCACTCTCCAATCCCAAATAAGTAGGCTGTACCATTCAGTGTTGTGCAAAATACAAAATTGGGTAAAAGGTTTCCTTTAACTCATGAGTGTGAATTTAAATTGAATTGGCTACACTCCAACGGAAGTTGAGTTGAATTTTGTATATGAAAGTTTTATTGCTGATGCTTTTATTGCTGTTTTGATCTAACTGATGCTTTTGACCATACGTCAACATCCAACGTTTTAGGGTACCCTTTAACGTCAGTTAGATGACACAGGTACAGTAGGTTTAGGTCTGGGGTAGGGTTGGGATTAGATAGCGTCATCTAACCTACGTTAAAGGGTACCCTAAAACGTCGGATGTTGACGTATGGTCAAAAGCGTCAGTTTATATGACGTCTTGGGATGAGAATGGGCTGCATTTACTGTATTTTTGCCAAACAAAATTTACTGTATTTTTGCCAAACAAATTGATTTGATAGGAAGATGGAGCTGATGTAGGCAGAGTTTTAAGTAGCCTGTGCAAATAGTTTGGACAATATCTAGTTCATGCATTGATTTGTTTATGTTTTATATGACAGACATATAGGTTCCGATGTTTTGTTAATGGCATTTATTCCTGCCAAATAAAAGGCTTATAACTTGCGCTTTTGTGAAGATTGCATATACTGTAGATAATAGTTCTACCAGAAAGACCCAGTAGAATGATACTGTAACTATTAAGCATTTCATAAAAGCCCAGCAAGCGATATTATGATATAAAGTTCTTTGGCGTAGGCCCCGTTTGTTGCTTGCAATCCGAGGGTCCGAACTCTGTATTTCCTGCCTGTGTAAAATCTTATAATTAAAAAACTTACTGACCACAAACTTTTGAACGGCTCAGACAACAGTTGACCTTAATGATGACCCTGACACAAGCCTGAATAAAGGACGACGACTATTTTACTATGAGAGACATGACTAGATCTCTACCTATTGACTCAAGGCTGCCCACAGCTCTGTTTCTCTCTCACTGTTTCTCCTTTTTTCTGTTTGCCCTCCACTCATCCTAAAGCTCATAGGCCACAGGCTGGACCTTTTCACATCTCTGAGTAGTAGTGAGAGAACATCAGGATGAATAAATAATCTTACGACCTCACACATTCAGGGACAGCGGTCTAACACCTTAACTGACAAGAGTTCATCCAAATGCCACTCCCTGGTGAAACAGAAACAGAGAGAGAGAGAAACTGCAGGAACATTGAGCGAGAGAGTCCAGCCCAGGAGAGTTAGATTGTGACAAATGGTGTGGAAAAAACAACAGCAGCAGCAGTCTGAGGGGAAGACAAGAGTAAAACTCACAAATAATTAACTGGGTAAATATTGGAGAGCGGACTGACTAATTACCTCACACGTCTGGCTGCGCTCTCATTACTGTTCTTGTCAGAGTTAACCCCCGTACTGCCGGCTCACAGTACACACACAAACACACACATTGCATAGATTAATAAGGTCACGATGATGGGAGTTTGGTGACCGCAAGTGTTGCTGGAAATGTCCTCAGGAGGTGAAATCTAGAAAATGTGGTGACACAGGTGAACCCGGTTTAGTTATTTGAAATTATATGTCCATTTTAAATTCATTATTAGTTAGTATTTCAGGTAGTAGGAACGCAGTGATATTATAATATTGGCTGATACCAACTGATAATCAAACAGATCTTTATAATATCTACATTGTTATTGCAGGTTAAATATAATTTATGAAATATATATATATTTTTTAGCAAGTTAAACTCTGATTATTAGGCCCTTATTCCTTTAACTAAAACTCTCATGGTCTGTTCTGCATGTCCGCCATGTTTTGTAGTTTTTAAACACTTTTTACTTGTGTTTGTAGTCGAAAATCTACCGGAAATAGTTCATCCAGAGATCCAGGGACTTTGGTTACACTTTTTTTTTTTTTTTTTTTTTTTTTTTTTACATACTATGCTTTGGGACACACTTATTCTAATCTCACAAACTATTTAGGATGGATATGGACATTGGGATGCAGGGTTAGGGAATTTAGCAGTCACAAAATTATAAAATGCAACTGTAAAAGATCCATATTTCATCTCATATTGGCTAAATGTTTAGTTTTTAAATTGTTAGGATATCAGGATATTAATAATATTTCAAATGCATCCACGATATTGACAGATGTATCAGATGTATTGATATATATATATATATATATATATATATATATATATATATATATATATATATTATAGACCATTTCAAAAAAATGTAAACAACACTGGCCCAGAAGCACTTCCTGTTTCAGTTTTTTAACACTACATAAAAGCTGGGATAAAATACAACCAACAGAACCTTTAAAACTGAATCAAAAAGTTAAACAAACATCTTTAAGAAGTTTTCTTTACATGTGAAATAAAGAAAACAGTTACAAACTGAAACAGGAAGTGCTTCTGGACCAGTGTTGTTTACATCTTTTGAAATGGTCTATAGTAGTGATTTATAATGCATCCCTATACATAGTAACATAAGGTTCATGAACCATTGATTCATGGTTCATAAATTGTAAACCATTTTCCACAGATCTCTAATGTCATACTTGTACAACTTATATTGTATCAAGTTTGGCTGTACTGTCATACACAATAATCCTGACTTAAATGGATGTGATATAATACATCAAACTAGATTCATGTGAAGCTGAATGATGTTCCTGTGCTCTCTCTCACACACACAGCCAGGCATTTCTCCAATAATCTCCAGGCCACTGGCTAATGACAGCAGCTGTGAGCCAAGCATGCACCACTTCCAAAGCTGATTCAAGTTTAACGAGCCACTCTAGAATAGTATTGATTCAAATCTGTGTTTGACAGGATACTCTCAGAATGTGTATGTAATGGCTAAGGACTTCAGATACTCTGTAAAGCATCTTAGAGGAGAATGCAGTTTACAGAAGCTGTGTCTCATTTGTGTTGGAGGTGGTCTGCCATCTCCAAAGATTGTGAGGGGAGTTTAAACTTACGAGACATTATTTTCTCTTACATTATCTCTCTTCGCATTCCTTTATTTTGTCATGCTTTTCTCTTCTGAATAAGCAAACATATGATAACTGGAGAGAAAGTCTGAAATTTCTCTCTATATAAATGTATCAAATTGAATACATGTCAAAAAGTCTATGTAAACAAGTATAGCATTTATAATCAGAATTGTGGAGAACAGAATTTCAATCATGTTATTAAAACACGGACAATGCAAATCTGCTGTATGGATGGCTCTTGGCAATTATTATGTTCATCTTTCATTTGGCAACATGATGACCTCTTTTCAGGACGGTGTTAATTGAAATGGACGTGGGTGGATCGTAACAGCTCTCTTCACAACAGGGTCAGGTGAGGGAACTTGGTGTTATTTATTTCGGTATGAAGGACTTTGGGATGTTGTAATTGTAATCTCTTTCAAAAGAATCCTCAACCTTGCTTGTAAGTCAATTATGAGAACATGTAACTCTTGGTTCCTTTTGAATATTTATTGAAACCGCAAAATTAGAACCATTAAACAAGACCTCTGCATAATAAACACAGCTAATTGCATGCATGCATAAACAAATGTATGCGTGCTTTGCGCGCAAACATACACAGATGTGCTCGCACACTGTGATATTGTGAATAGTTCATTAAAGAAATCGAAAAAAAAAACATCTCTCATGGGGGAATGTGCATCTACAGTAAGTCTAAATAGACAAAATATTAAGTCATATAGTTAAAATGTAGATCTAGCCACAGCACATTTTCTGTCATATAGCTCTGCTGATGATATGCACAGGGACAGGACACTCAACACTCCCACATAGCGTGATTTAGGTCATCCCTACCTAAGTTGACAGCCACGAAGAGAGAAACATACTGTACATCTCGCTGTCATCATCTAAACTATTTTCTTCGTCAGCTATCACAAAAAAAAAAAAAACAAAAGTCTTGATTAGCGTGCACAAGTTTGATTTGTACGTGACTATAACAAATGCTTTTGCGGTCAGCTATGAATTCAAGCCGGTTTTCCTCCACTCCAGACTAGCTGACAGCTTCTTAATGCTGCCACATTAAAGTGCTTTTGCAGCATGTGTGATGCAGCTTTAACTAGGTCCTGGGGGCATTGTTAGTTATCATTGCCTGCTGCAGGAGCGGACGGCCCGGGCCCCGGTGAAAGCAATTTCAGCTTTCCTCCCAATCAGCCCACACTACATAAGAGAGGGAGTGGAGAACAAACGGGTCGTGCTTGCTCGCCACTCTCAGTAGCCCGATCTTATCCGGACCCCGCTGCTGAAGTCCGCGTGGTATGCGTACTTCCATCCCCCCATAAGGCAACGGGACAGGTCGCCTCAGGCCTCCGAGCTCACGCAGATATCCGTAAATTAGACTCTCAACGGCCGATGAAACGGCTTGTGCATCAGGACTTGAGCGCAGCATGCCAGTTAGAGAAAGCGTTGAGGTTTGTGTAGTCTGAAGGAATTGTGCGTGGCTGTGGTTTCCAGAAACCAAAATTCCCCTTAAGTGGCGAAGCATTGGTGCTACCTTCAGTATCAGATACATAATGAGTTCAACTGCGCTTCAAATGCTCACACTCCAGAGAATAGTCAGTGGAAAGAATTTGAACTCAGTATGGAATGAAAGAGACTTAATAAATGACACGGGCAGTGTAGCGTATTGTGCAATAATGAGAACTTTTTCAGTTTGATACATATCAGGTACTTTATGAAACCGGCGACATCACTCTTATATCACTCTTATATCGCAGTGACAGGGCATGGGGGGGTGATTGGAGTGGTTGTAGATTACTGCTTCTGAGAGTTTAGGACAGGGCTCTCTCTCTCTCCCGTGTTGTTCCAGGAGGCCTATCATTAATCTTATGTCAGATGTCAGATAGTGTAGGTACAAACACACATTGCTGCTGTCAGATGCCAGAGTTATGAGGTATTACTCTAAGAGTGAAGCTTTTGGCCTGTTATACATTAAGGAGGAAATTTGGCGTGGTTTATTAAAAAATGCATCACAGCTGTACACTCTGGCGAGTGTTCATTTTTCAGATGGGGTCAGAGTCGGAGCTTTTTAACAGCTTGAGATCGGTTTTGTGGTGCTTTATGACATAACAAGTAGGGTTGAGTAATAAATATCGATTTCTCGATATTAATCGATTCTCATTTTTACGAACCGATATAGATAGTCATCCTGTTTCATTTGAAAGAATGGAACATTGTATCGCGGCTGCGCGCATCCAAAAAATTGCAATAATCTTTGTCCTTTGCTACTATTGATATGAAACAAAGTCTCAATTTTCAAATTACGTCCATTTTCTTTAGAAATTCAAAAACATAACGTTTTGGCGCTGTGGCGTGAGATCGCTCTGGCGCAGCTCAAGAGAAGAAGCAGCGCTGATCTCTCTTCCGGCTTAATAAACAGCGCGAAATAAACATAAATGAGCATCTGAAAGTGTGTTAAAAGATAGAGTACAACTTGTCGAAATCCGTATCATGTCACATTGATTCACTCAATCAGCGTTTCAATCGTGGAAAGACGTCAGTTAAACAGCTTGTAATCAGTGTCATGTATCGTCATATTTACCTCAGAAAACCCACATAAACTAGTTAGTCAGCAAGAAAAAAATAACTCCAGAGAGGAGCATTTTGCTAAATATATTCACCATATTACATATGCATTATAATCTTAATGTTCTTCAATATTTAATGCATATTTGAATAAATTTGGCAAGTTTTTATGACAGCCACCATTTAAATGTTTATATTTCATATATTCTTATTATACAAATAAATAAAAGTGTAATTTAAGTGTTTGTATAGCTACAAAAAAGTTCATTATTACCTTCATATTAGGCTAATGAAGTCTATAGGCTACAACTAGACTCCCATAGTTTACAGCATTTAAGAGATTTGATTCCCTTGAGAAAAATTGCCATTTATTGTAACTGAAATCCAAAATAATCGATATTGAATCAAATCGAATCGTAATCGAAATTGAAATCGAATTGCAAGCTTGTGAATCGAAATCGAATCGAATCGTGAAATTTGTCTCAATACCCAGCCCTAATAACAAGCACGTTGCTACTAATGATCATTTTGATCGTTGATTTAATCTGTATTTCTTTGATTTAGTAAAAAAAAAAACTTCTGTTTTTATATTAATATAATAAAAAATCTAAATAAAGAAAGTGTATATAATATAATGGAGGAGGCGTATTGCATTCACTTGAAGAAAAAAAATCTTCTCTGTTTTTCTGAATTAACGAGTAAAAAAAACTTCTAATTTTTTATTAATATAATAAAAAATCTAAATAAAGAAAGTATATATAATATAATGTATGGAGGAGGCGTATTGCATTCACTTGAAGAAAAAAAATCTACTCTGTTTTTTTGAATTAACGAGTTAATTTTTCATGAGAATTTTTTTTGCTCTGTTTTTCTGAATTAACAAGTTAATTTTTCATGAGAAAAAAAATTGCTCTGTTTTTTTCATGAGAATAAAAAATTTTGCTCTGTTTTTCTGAATTAACAAGTTATTTTTTCATGAGAAAAAAAGTTTTTGCTCTGTTTTTCTGAATTAATGAGTTAATTTTCATGGAAATTTTTTTTGCTCCGTTTTTCTGAATTAACAAGTTAATTTTTCATGAGAAAAAAAAACAAGTTTTCTGAACAAAAACAATATAATATAATATAAAAAATCAAAACGAATCCAAGATAGAATGCAATGGAATTGCATATTCTTTTGGTTACATGACAATAAACGGCAGCTGCTATATGTAGACAGTGAGTTAGTTCTCTGGAACAGAGCTACAGTGTCTGACTTACCACAGAAATCTTTCTTTAGGAGTGTGTGTTTGTGTGTGTGTGACTCAAACTGTACTTGTGAAGGGTGTTGGCATTTTCCTGTTAAGTGGCATTTTCAAATGTCTTTTCCCATTTCACACATCACAATAATCTTTTCCCTGATTTCCTTTCACGTTTAACAGCCTTGTCTATGTCAGAGAAGCAATTGGTAAGAATCATCATCTTGTCGGCTTGTTCACAAATTTTACACAATCACCCCACCGTAAAGTGTTATCTTGGGGAACCAATTAAACGCACTGTAACAACCATGCTGTTTGTGTTGGTGATTTTGATGCGAAATAATCTTTCCGGGTTCATACGGGCCACGGTTAAAGGTAGCGGAGGGTGATGATTAAGATAAACCATTGTGGTGCATTGAGGTAAGTGACCTGCCACTTGGAGCAGATAAGGCTCCCATTAATCTGCGGTGAAATGCGCCAGGATAAAATAAAGATAATTACTAAATCACCAGGCTCCATAGCCACGATGGATTTTTTTCCCCCCCGTATTATTGCTGTGAGGGAGGAGAAATTAAATAGATTATATCACAGCCCCTTTCAGATGGATTACAACTGCTTTTAAATAACAACAAGACAGCAAGTGCTATTCCATCAGTGCCTGGCAGTCCAAGAATCCACTGACAGCCTCTGCGTGATTCAAATTGAACTCATTCTCTCTCTTGATTTAAATAAACCCTCGGATATGGACGTGCACGCAGAGAAAATGCTGGCTGGAAGTAAACGGGAGACAAGGCTTTTAATACATTTCAGGAAATAGCCAAACAATTAGATACTTGATCATCTAATATGGGATTTTTGCTGTTTTTATTTTTTAAAAGAAAAGGATTCAGGGATTGCACAGAGGGAATGATTAGAGAGCATTGTTGGAACCGTTTTATTTCGGCAGACATGGGCCGGACTCTTGATAGCAGCAGAGAGATGGATGTGGGGGAGTTGAAAGGGAGGTGAAAGATTATGAAAAAGTAAATCACGTTTATTTACTGCATCTGAGGTTGGGGGGTTAAAAACAGTAAATTGTGGATGAGTAATCAAAGGCATGTGATGTCAGATTTCATGGCTAGTTATCTGTAGGTTCTCACCGTTCCTTCGCTCTGTGTGCCGGGAGATTGCAGAAAGAGCCGGTGTGCCAAGTGCCCAAAGCTTTGGGCCCTTCCTTTAAAGCCCTGCTGGCACGCAGCCCCCTATCGGAGCAGAGCGCTGCGCTGTATGCACTCATTATGGCCTCCATTAGAGTAAACATTTCAACAGACCCCTCAAACAAACACATCACCCCCCACCCCCCTGAAACTGGCTTTTATACTCTTACTGCCAGTCTGCATCCAAGCCGCCATGGAAATATGAGAAATGGGCCCACTCTTCATTTTATTTATTTATTCATTTATGTATTTAGAAGAGTATTTTTCAGCCAGAGCATTTCTGATGTTTTACGTAAAGAGCTTTTACATGTCACAGTTCTGGCTTGAGTGCTGTTATCTAGGTTGCCATGGCAGAGTGCATACAAAGAGGATAGAATAGATGCCTGCATGTTCATTAGCTGCTCTTGCTAATTCCTGCCTGGTCAGAGGTCATATGAAACACTTTTACAGTCAAGGTTTCACAGTTACTGAGAATATATATATTCTTTTATTACCCTAATAAAAACAGGGTTCTGTTTTTTCTCTCTCTTTTTTAATTTAGGAAGATGGGTGTAGCACAATGAATATCTGATTACTAGTAAAGAGTTCTCCAGAAAATTGTTGAAAAGGAATTGTTCACCTGGAAATGAACTCTATCATTATTTACTCATGCCGTTTCAAACTGTGGAAGTTGTGAGTTAAGAGTTCATTCATATGACATTCATTTGTGGACACATTTTATTAATGAATTCCCACAATTTTAGTCAAATTGTGGCCAGGTTGTTCTTGATTTGTTTCCTCATTTTCATATTCCCTTGAATTTAGCTAACACTGTTTATCTAAAATGAGGGGATGACTTAATGAGTCACAAGAACAAATTCTTAATTTGTGGCCACAATATCATTTCCCACCACATATCATGTATGAGGCTCCTTAGAAAGTTTGTGTGAGGAAAAGGCAGAAAAAAAAGTTACCTTTTGCCCTAACTCTTCTTGGCACAAATTAATGAGAGATATGGCCGTGACACACCAAGCCGACCTCAAAGAACTAGCAGCAACGAAAGCCAATTGTGTTTCTGCCTTGTGTCAGCTACGTCTGGGCCATAAAGCTGGGCTTGAACACAATGGAAAGACTGCCAACTAGCACATGTGTTCTGCGCCTGTGTGTAAGAAAATAACGTCTCGGTTACAGATGTAACCCTCGTTCCCTGAGTAGGGAACGGAGACGTTACGTCAAGGAGTGACGGAGAATGGGGGTTTCGCATAGAAAGCCAATCCTCTTCGAGTATTTAACAACGAGCCAATGGCGTGAAAATGCCATGGGTCTGCGGAATTTGCATAGCGTACTCCGCCCACCCATGTGGGTATAAAAGGAGGAAGCAAACGCACCGCAGTATGTCTTCGCTGAGGAGCCAAGACTGATCTCAGGCGTCACCCAGCGGTACAGCAGAAGTGGCAAGGAGACGTAACGTCTCCGTTCCCTACTCAGGGAACGAGGGTTACATCTGTAACCGAGACGTTCCCTTTCGTAGTCACTCCGAGTTACGTCAAGGAGTGACGGAGAATGGGGGTCTATGCCATCACGCCATCTTCCAGCTGTCTTCCAGTGCTCTGCGAAAGTCTAGACCTCTAACACAAAATTACACAAAGGTCCCACTTTGACACAGAATTACCAAGGTACACTGGGAAACATATCCCGGGAGGGACATGCTACCAGATGCCTACCGAAGGGAGGACTTACAAAACACATATGGCCACTGGGGCTGCATATGGAGAATACTGGAGCGCCAACCGCAGGTGGCAACTAGCTCCAGGGGTGGCAGATGGCTTGCCAAGGGAAGACACATGCTCAGAGAGGCTTACAGTGGATAATACACATGAGACAGTTACCAAAGGGGAACCGTGCACATGGAGGCACTTAGCCGGCACCAGAGCAAGCGCAGTGGTGCCCGCATCATAAGTGCTGGAGGACTCAGGGCTTCAAAGAAGGACAACTGAGGAATATCGCACTTATCCAATCTGAGGAGTGGAGTGGCGAGCAAGCGAAGACACTCAAGCGGTTCCAGCACTAGCGGAGGCGAGTACGTGAGAGGACACTGGCTCGATTCGCAAATTATAAAATCTTGCGAAGGTGTTAGGTGTCGCCCAGCCTGCAGCTCTGCAGATGTCTGTTAGCGAGGCGCCATGCGCTAAAGCCCAAGAGGAAGCCACACTCCGAGTGGAGTGGGCAGTCACACCAAGGGGGCACGGTCGACCTTGCTGCTGGTAAGACAAAACAATGGCGTCCACTAACCAGTGAGACAGCCGCTGTTTTGAGAGAGCCCTTCCCTTCTGGCTCCCCCCATAACAAACAAAGAGCTGATCTGAGGTCCTGAAACACCGCGTTCTGTCAACGTAGGTGCGGAGTGCACGCACCGGACAGAGCAGTGCCAAGGCTGGGTCTGCCTCCTCCAAGGGCAGCGCTTGCAAGGTCACCACCTGATCCCGGAAGGGAGTTGTGGGAACCTTGGGCACGTAACCGGGCCGGGGTCTCAGAACAACGTGAGAGTAAGCCGGCCCGAACTCTAGGCACGCTTCGTCAACGGAGAATGCGTGCAGGTCCCCTACCCTCTTGATGGAGGCCAATGCAACCAGGAGAGCTGTCTTCAAAGACAGGAACTTAAACTCAACCGATTGCAAAGGCTCAAAGGGAGGCCTCTGCAGAGCATTTAACACTACCGAGAGGTCCCAAGAGGGCACGAGGGGAGGACGAGACGGATTTAGCCTCCTCGCTCCCCTCAGGAACCTGATGACCAGGTCGTGCTTCCCAACGGACTTACCTTCAACTGCATCATGAGAGGCGGAAATAGCCGCAACGTAAACTTTGAGGGTGGAGGGCGACAGCCTACGCTCCAACCCGTCCTGCAGGAAGGAAAGCACAACACCGATCGAGCATCTCCTGGGGTCTTCTCGACGAGAAGAGCACCAGTTGACGAAGAGGTTCCACTTCAACGCATACAGGTGTCTAGTAGACGACGCTCTGGCGGAAGTGATGGTTGCTGCCACCGCAGGTGGTAGCGAACTCAAACCTGCCTCGTGCCGTCCAGGAGCCACACATGTAGCCTCCATAGATCGGGACGAGGGTGCCACAGAGTGCCCCGTCTCTGAGTGAGCAGGTCTTGTCTCAGAGGAATAGTCCAAGGAGGTGCTGTCGCGAGGAGCATGAGTTCGGAGAACCACGTCTTGGTGGGCCAATAAGGGGCTACCAGCAGGACCTGCTCCTCGTCCTCCTTGATCTTGCACAACACCCGTGCAAGGAGGCTCACTGGGGGAAACGCATACTTGCGTGGGCCCCGCGGCCAGCTGTGCGCCAGCGCATCTGTCCCGAGCGTGCCCTCGGACAGGGAATAAAACTGGACGCAGTGGGAAGAGTCCCGGGAGGCAAACAGATCTATCTGAGCTTCCCCGAACTGGTCCCAGATCAGCTGGACCGTCTGGGGATGGAGTCGCCATTCGCCGGAGACAGGCCGGATCCGTGACAGCTCGTCGGCTGCCAGGTTCCGGGCTCCAGGAATGTACAGAGCACGAAGGGACCTCAGGTGCTTCTGACTCCATAATAGGAGGTGGCGAGCGAGCTGCGACATCCGACGTGAGCGTAGACCCCCCTGGTGGTTGATGTACGCTACTGTAGCGGTATTGTCTGAGCGGACAAGCACGTGTTGACCCCTGAGCAGTGCTCGAAAGCGGTGCAGGGCCAGGCGTACTGCCAGCAGCTCGAGGCAATTGATGTGCATGAGGCGCTGGGGACCTGTCCAGGAACCCGCGGCTGCATGCCCATTGCACATGGCACCCCAACCCGTGGTAGATGCATCCGTGGAGACAACGAGATGCCTGGAAACTCGCTGGAGAGGGACACCTGCCCGAAGAAAGCTGAGGTTCAACCACGGGAAGAAGGTTCGGCGGCACGCTGGAGTTACTGGAACCCGGAGCGAGCCACGATGCCATGCCCACCTCGGGACTCGATCGCGAAGCCAGAGCTGAAGCGGTCTCATATGAAGCAATCCGAGTGGCGTAGCCGCGGCTGCGGATGCCATATGCCCCAGGAGCCTCTGAAAGAGTTTCAGTGGAACCGCACTCTTGCCGTCGAACTGTCGAAGACAAGTCAGCAGTGAGTGTGCGCGCTCGCTCGTAAGCTGCGCGGACATGGCGACCGAGTCTATCTCCATGCCAAGAAAAGAGATCCTCTGCACGGGGCAAAGTTTGCTCTTCTCCCGGTTGACCCGAAGGCCCAGACGGGCTAAGTGCTGAAGCACTAGATCTCTGTGTTCGCAAACCTGTTCTCGAGAGTGAGCCAAAATTAGCCAATCGTCGAGATAGTTCAGGATGCGAACCCCGTGTTCGCGAAGGGGAACAAGGGCTGCCTCGGCGATCTTCGTGAAGACGCGAGGGGACAGAGCTAACCCGAACGGGAGAACCGTGTACTGATATGCCTGGCCTTCGAAAGCGAACCGAAGAAACGGTCTGTGTCGAGGCAATATGGAGACATGAAAGTACGCATCCTTCAGGTCGATCGCTGCAAACCAATCCTGATGTCGAACACATTCGAAAATGCGTTTGGCCGTGAGCATTTTGAACGGCATTCGATGCAGAGTGCGGTTCAAAACGCGCAGGTCGAGGATCGGTCGTAACCCACCGGTCTTCTTGGGGACAATGAAGTAGGGGCTGTAAAAACCGGACTTCACCTCGGCTGGAGGGACCGTCTCGATTGCACCCTTCGCCAGCAGGGTCGCAATCTCCGCTCTCAAAACCGGGGCATTGCCACCGATTATAGTGGAGCGAACTCCCCTGAAACGGGGAGGAGATCGTGCGAACTGAATCGCGTAGCCGAATCTGATCGTTCTGATGACCCAGCGGGACAGACCGGGGAGCTCGAGCCAAGCTCCGAGGAACCGAACCAGCGGGGTCATACGAGCCACAGACGTCCCCCCGGAGGGGCAGCGGGGCGGAGTGACTGGCATGCGCACGGGAGATACCACATGCGGGTGCGTAGTCGAGCTCCGCTCCCCGACAGAAGAGACCAGGGAAGGACCAGCGTTCCACGGGGGTCTGTTCTGCCGGGGGTCTGACGACAGAGGGGGAGAGGAGCGGTGCGGTCCGGGGACGACGCACGCTCCTCTCCGCGCCCTCAGAGACAGAGAGGAATGAGCGGGGCGACACTCTGGAGCATCGTGCGCGCTCATCCCGGTCTGTGTGCTCAGTGATAGTGTCAAGTCTTTCTTTAACCAACTTAGGGTGCTGCCCACCCGTGGGTGAGCAGCGGGGAGCGGAGAACAAAAGATTCTCCCCCGGCCCTCCACCGGGGGAAGGAGGGGGCCTGCTACCTCCTCCTGGGAAAAACTCGAAACCATCACTGAGCAGCCCGTCTCAGGAACGCCGCTTAGCCCGGCGTTTAGCGGGGGGCGGGGCCTGAGGGGGCTGTGACGTTCCTCTGCGACCGCCTCTACGGCGCGACCCAGGTGGAGGCTGCTGCTGGGGTCGCTCCGGAGGGAGGGGAGCCGCAGTGGAACGTCTTCGGCGGCGAGCAGGCTGAGGCGGCTGCGGCGACGGCTGGGTGGAGGCAGCAGCTGGCCGTCGGGGCAGGATATGTTTAATCGCCTCTGTCTGCTTCTGGGCAGTCGAGAACTGCTGGGCAAAGTCCTCGACCGCACCGCCGAAAAGGCCAGCCTGGGAAAGGGGGGCGTCGAGCAGACGGGTCCGCTCAGCGTCCCGCACTTCCGCCAGGTTGAGCCAAAGATGACGCTCCTGGACCACACTAGTGGCCATCACCTGACCAAGGGAACGAGCCGCCACTTTAGTCGCCCGGAGAGCGAGGTCGGTGGCCGCTCGCAGTTCATTGAACGACCCTTGATCAGTCCCGCCCTCGTGCATATCTCTGAGCAGTTTGGCTTGGAAAACCTGCAAAGTGCTCATCGCATGCAGAGCGGCGGCCGCCCGCCCCGCCGCGCTATAGGATCGCGCCGCCATAGACGACGAGAACCTACAGGCTTTGGAGGGATGCTTGGGTGGCCCCCGGGAGGAGGCGCTCTGCGGACACAGTTGCATCGCAACAGAGCGCTCCACCGGAGGCACCCCAGCATACCCACGGGCAGCTGCGCCGTCGAGGGGAGGAAAGGCGGGGGAAGCTGACGGACGAACGCGGGAAGACAAAGGAGCCTGCCACGTCTTCGTCAGTTCCGCATGCAGCTCGGGGAAGAATGGTATTGGGGTCGGCTGTGGCTTTGCAGCGGCGGCTTTGCCCAAAAACCACTCGTCCATCCGTGAGTGATCGGGGTGGGCCGGAGGATTCCAATCCAACCCGATACTCACGGCGGCCCGAGACAGCATAGCCGTCATCTCGGGATCCGAGACGGGCGGCGCTGGCACTCCCGAGGGAGGCAGCGCCGCCACATCTTCAGACCCCGAAGAATCCAGCTCGCCTTGTGATGCCGCGATCGACATCGCATCCTCCTCTGGAGCGCCGAACGAAACAGACGGTACCTGCGAACAGGCAGACGTCTGCACCGTTTCGGCGCTCGCTGGCTGCAACACTGTTGCGGTGGGTGGGACCCGAGGAGCTAGCGTCGGGGGTTTGTTCCACACCGTCACCGTCAGATCACCCTGGCCGCGAGCCGAAGAGCTTCCCCGGGTAGAGGAAGCTGAACGGGTAGCGGGGACGGGGACTCTCACAGTAAGATCATTGAGTCTTGATCTAAGTGTTGAGATGGTCATGTTACCACAATGGGCACATGACTCATCCACGAACGCTGCTTTAGCATGACGAAGACCCAGACATACAAAGCAGCGATCGTGCCCATCAGAGGAGGACAGATATCGACCGCACCCAGAAGAACACGGGCGAACCATCTTTAAAAAGACGTGCCGCGTGCAGCTCTTTCAAAGGAGAGGAAATTCACTCTTTCAGCGCCGAGGCGACCAGGGAGAAGCGCAAAGTCTGGCAGACCACTGCACAGATCGCAGGCAATGCAGAATCTCGCTGGGTACCGCCGTCACACCAACACTGAAGAGGACGCTCGTCTCGAAGAGGCTTAGTGATATGGCTTGTGGAGAGAAGAATGCTCTTGGCTCCGAAGCGAAAACATACTGCGGTGCGTTTGCTTCCTCCTTTTATACCCACATGGGTGGGCGGAGTACGCTATGCAAATTCCGCAGACCCATGGCATTTTCACGCCATTGGCTCGTTGTTAAATACTCGAAGAGGATTGGCTTTCTATGCGAAACCCCCATTCTCCGTCACTCCTTGACGTAACTCGGAGTGACTACGAAAGGGAACTGTCTTATTAATAGTCTATATTGGTCAATCAAAATGGGATACTCGAAATTAGGACGAAATTAGATACAAACAGTAGGCTTTCCAAAGCAGCGTTCCTTACCATTTTGAAAATCAGATATTTTGATAACTTTCTTCATTCCATGCAGTTCATTTTCTTATGAAAATATCCGTGTATTGTAGTGCTATGTAAGAACAGCCTTCTGTCTGTACTGTCTTTGATTTATTCATTTTTTTCCTTTTTAATTTGACTTTTATATTTTTGTTCACTAACCTGAAAAGCCAATCAGTGAACTTTCTCACCGACAGCGACTCAATATGCAGAATCGGGTAAAACTCCCACCGACGTGAGCCCAACTATAAGCAACATGTGAAACACATTGCAAAACAGATGTTCACTGAAAATTGGCAACGTGAATGACTAATTCTTCTAAGTCAGATTTTTTTCATTGAACCAGATGATCCAGTTCTGACAGTCTTGCCTGGGCCCAGGACAAGATAATCTTATGGATAACCCTATTCTTTACCTCTATTTCAAGGACAATTAGGAAGAAAACAAATAAAAAGTTTTAATGTAACTCAAATATTAGATATCTTTTCCACAATTATGCCTATTATATTTATTTTTTAGCAATTATTCCATAATTTATTGAGTATGGGTTCATGGGTTCAAACATGAGTAAAAATATCTTAACAAAAATGCATGGCAGAAGATTTATTAGAGCTCTAGGCAGAGATCTTAAACGATATAACCCTGAGATGTAGAGAACTGTCTGTACTCTAATTATGACAAGGAAAACATTTCCTTCATATATTCCCAATTTATGAAAATGAAAAGCTTTTACTGAAAAAGGCGAGGGAGAGGGCGTTCCTTTGATCTCACTGATGCGTCACTCTGTTACTCTGTTCTGTTGCTTCTTCAAATACTAAAATACACTCATTTATGTGAGAGTAAGTTATTAGCATCCATGCAGACAGGTGCCACAGGCTTTCCCCTCGCCGATGGTTAGCCCAGCGACTTCTGTCAATGTAAACATCTCACTGACCAAATGTACAACTTGGGAAATGGCTAGAGGTGTACGACGCAGCCTGTAATGATCATCTGTCACCTGTTTGGCACACATACTTTCTCTCTCACACACACACACAAACTTGCAAAGATAGAGAGAGACAGACTTTTTTTTCCTTTCTCACGACGAGCTCTCGATGTTAGATGATGTTACAAGACCCCCTTGCCTTTCCCTCTCGTCAGTCAGACACTCGCTGTCAGCGAAACACATGTAGAGCTAACGAGCATCTGTGTAACTCGGGTCGGCCACTCATCCCGCCCAAGGCATGCCACAAGACAAGCCAGTGAGCAAGGAGGATGCAAAAGCCACATGACACTTGCTTTTGTGCATCATATCATTTTTCAATCATCTGCATTTCATTTATCTCTCAGACAGAGCTACGAGCCAGTATGGCAGGCCTTCTCGCTTAGTTATGAAGGGAGGAGAGAGAGAGACACACACAGGCTGATGAAATACTGTGATTTGTGCTTTTCTGACAGATATGGCTTACAACATGCAATGCTGTGCGTTGGCCTTATTGTGTGAGGACAGAAAGGGAGATGAATACAAGTTGAGTTGGGGGTGGATGTCCATTGTTGTTGTTTTCACTTTGTTTCCTATTGGGTTAAGTTTCATCTACACTTACATCAGATTGTTTTGAGGTTGTTGTTTTTTTGTCATTCCTGTTATGCAGGAGATTTTGAGCTCTGCGACTCTGTTTAATGAATATGCATGAATGTCATTTAAGGAATTATTTTAATAAAATAAACATAAATATTTATTATTTAATTATTTACACAATGGCAAGGATGAAAATAAATAGCTAAAGAGTAAAGAAAACAAGTTTGAAAAAATAAATAAATCCCTGGAATATTTTTTTTTATTTATATAAATTGCCATAAGGCAGTATTGAAATGTTTAAAATTCACACCATGTTCAATTAATTCTCTAATTATTAATTTAACTGTGATGAAAGAAAAGAAACTAATTAAATATTGCACGTTTCATATTTTATCAGATATATTAAGACATACAGAATATTATTGGATATGAAAATGTATTGAATGACCCTTTTAGTGTGATACAAGAAATATTCCTATTCCAGAGAAAGAAGTAAACAAACTTGAATTCAACCAGTTCTTTCGTAGGACAATGTTTCCGTCCCCATAAATATTTCAGGGGCGTTCTTTATGTTTTGATGCGGCTAATGTTTTTTTTGTTTTGTGGTTAATGCAGCATAAACTCCAACTGTTTATGGTCTGAAGTTGCCTCATATTTAAAGCGAATCTAATAATGGACATTGGTTGTAATATATCCCGTGATCCTGCATTATTGATATCCTCTTTCAGTCAGTCTGCCCTATTGAGAGGCTAAATGCAATACTTCTGTTGTCATAGAATATTTACCATCAGCTCTGTCTGTATTGATTCCTTTTATTTTTTAAATAAATAACTAGAAATGCACTAAATTTTTAATGCACCAATCAGCTTGCGAGAGAGAGAAAGAAGGGGAAATTAAAAGGCCGTTTGTAGTGAGGGTGTGAACGGATCGGGAGGGTGCTGTGGGGGCGTTTGAAACTAACATTTGTCGGAGATGAGGTGAAATTGGATAATTTACTGCTTGGATGCAGAAGAGCGATGTTCCCCTTCTGCAAATTTACAAGTAAAGTACCTAATAATGCCAGGCAATTAGAAGCTGACTTCTGCTCGAAAACAGGGGCTGGAGTTGCCAGGATGGATTAGGGGGCATTATCCAACCAATGCAGAAAGAGAGAGAGATGGAGCAAAAAGGGAATGAGAGAACCGTTGTTGAAAGGTGGCATTACACAAGCTACAAGGACAATGCCTTTAAATGCCACACTTCAACAGCAAGAAGGGATTTGCCTCTAATTAATTTCCAAAGATTTCTCCCTCTGCGGAAGACCGTTGGCGGGAGAAGTGCATTCAGGAACTCTTCTGTGGTGAGCAAATGCTCAACATCGTTAAAAGAAAAATCGGGTGCCATTTTTTTTAGCCAAACTTGATCACTACTTCCATCTGCACAAGAAATTACTACATTATTGGAAATCCTTCTCTAGGCGCTCTAAACATACCACCTGCTCATGACCTACATCACCAGATAGGAGGATTATAAGAAATGTTTCTCAAGGACACATTCTGAGGAATGCATTTCATTTATCATATTTAAACCCACTGGTGAATTTCAACATTTTTAGCTGTTTACTCATGCATGTTCACACACCCAGTTTTAAGATGATAAAAAGTTGAAGGGTTTGTCAGACTTATTCAAACATATGGTTTCACTCGCACTGAAAAACAGTACCGTCGTTATACTCGATTTTAATAATCCTTTCTGTTTGTCACTTTCTTCGTGGTTATCCCTTATAATGTTTCTCATGCCGATGCAGAGGGAACTGAAAATGTTTGCCGCATTTGTATTCAGTGCAAAACACAATTCAACCAGGGAAGTCTGATTCTCAAAGGCTGAAGCCGAAATCGCCCACTAAACCCTCACTCAGCCCTCGCCCACAAAACCCTCGTACATCAGCTGTACCTACCTTGAAGGAGAGAATGAAAACGAGCGAGCATTTGGAAAGCCATTGAGCGTACATCAGCTGTAGACTCGTTATTGCGGTGCATTGTGGGATTGAATGAGTGCACTCAGTTACGTCCACTGATTTTGGACACCTCTATAAATGGCTGTCCCCCCAATCAATGCCCTATAGACCAATTTCGAGCCGACGTCACAGTTACGTCACGGCGCTAGCTGGAGACAAAACAAACGTAAAACTGGAGGCGGCCAATACAAACCAGCACAGATTTGGCAACATAATAAGGTTAAATTATTATTATTATTACTATTAAATTTCATCCTGTTCTGTTGTTTTAATGATTCAGATCATTAAAATTGCACCGTTAATGTCTGTCTTTAACTACATTGTCGTCTTTTTGGCGCTGGCTAGGTAGAACTGCGGATCGTACCACACAAGTCTTGTAGGCTAAATGACCATTCAGCAGATAGTTATGGGCATCTAAAGATTAATATGCCCTCAGTTTCTTTTTATGCTCTGTTTCTCTGTCAGGTAGCATTAGATGTAGAAGTCAAGCCACTCAACTGGCGGTAGCATCAGGTTAATCCTGTCAGATCGTCCATCCATTGACAGCGTGTGTACAGTACGGCTCAGCCAATCTGGTTCCGTCCATTAAAATTAACCTTTGCAATTACAGTCGTGGCCCTGCACAGTGAGTGACCTTGCACATTAAGATAAATTCGGATTTTCTCCAATCATTTTTAAAAAAAAAACAAGTTAACAAATCTTGCAAACTAACATTAGGGAAGCGGCCAGAGGAAACTCTCTGCCACCCCCTAAGCTCCGCCCACAAAAAAAACATAACCATGCTACCAACTGAAAATTGGTCTATTTGAGGGTATATGTAGGGGGTGATCTTGGATTCAGTTAAAAAATTGCTTTTCGATGTCCGATTCCCAGATGAAAGGCTCGCCTAGTTCCCAAACTAATACTCTTAAGAGCCGGTTCCTTTTAGTGAATCAAAAACTTGGGCTGCATCTGAAATCGCATACTATCTTCAGTAGGTACTTGTTTTGAATAAGTACTACTACCGGCGTTAGTTACGTCACTTCACTTTCATTCACAAATCCTCTCCCGTGGCCTCATGGGAAAGTGTCCATATGCACATTTCAGAATCTGGAAGTAGTAGATCATCCTGTTACTTTTTGTCTACCCTTTTATGAGTGCTGTGAATTCGAACATACAATACTTATTTTGTTGCATTCTGTTTTCACCTACTATAAAGAAAGAAAGTATGGGATTTCGGAGGCACCAATGTACAAAACCAGACGTTCAATTCCCAAATGAATGATTCGTATGCTGGTTCTTTTTAGTGAATCAAAAATATACAGTCCAAGCAGTAAAGTTCAATGTGCTAATGCCTCTTACAAGTGGTTATTTTTAGTGAATCATAAAGTCTTTGAGTCAATTTGAGCAGTTTCTCAAATAATCGGACTAAACCTCATGCCTTTGAAGAGCTATAGGCTACTTTATGTTGTCAGCAGAAAAATGGGAGAAGCACTGGTAATTTTCTGCCAGGACATTATCCGTTAAAGGGATAGTTCACCTAAAAAACCTAAATTACCCACCTTTAAGTCATCCTATGTGTTTATGACATTATTCTTTCAAACGAATTATACGAGTTATATATAAAAAAAAATGCCCTGGCTCTTCCAAGCTATATTTTTTGAAGTCCTTCAAAGTGCATCCATCCATGATTAAAGTGCTCCACACAGCTCCGGGGGGTTAATAAAGGCCTTCTGAAGTGAAGCGATGCGTATATGTAAGAAAAACTTTATTGACTAAAGTAACTAGTTTATGGCAGACGGCCATACGCATCGATTTAAAGTGGAAGACTAACCCTTGTCCTTGACGCCCAACGTAATGATGAGCGCAGAAGCGCAGAAGAGGATAGAGCAAAACACCAGTCATGAATTAGAAGTCTAAATGTGTGCTTATGCTACTACAACCTATGTCATACATCATCAAGTGTTACTCTTTTGGCGTAAGTCGATAAAGTTTTAAATATGGATATTTTTCTTACATGAACACATTGCTTCACTTCAGAAGGCCTTTATTAACCCCTCGGTGCCGTGTGGAGCACTTGAATCATGGATGGAAGCCATTCACTCCCATTATAAAGCTTGGAAGAGCCAAGCCATTTTTTAATATAACTCTGATTGTATTCGTCTGTATGAAGAATGTCATTTACACATGAAGACACATGGGCTACTTTTCATTTTTGGGTGAACTATTCCTTTAAGTTTACATGCACTTTCTTTAACTTTAAAACACACAAGGCAATGCGTAATTCAAAAAAATATAAAACAGCTGTGAAAATCAATGGGAAATATTGCTTCATGTTAACACAATACATTATGCCCTATTTTTATGAATTTACAAAAGTGTACTTAAGGCCTGTGAGACTTCAGTGTAGTTTCTGACTGGTTGTTCATCTCGCAATTTTTGTCTGGTATTTTGTTAAAAAAAAAATAGAATTAAATGTTACCTAATTTTTTGTTCTTTGTTGTTTTGAATTTGGGAAACTTCTGTTTCCCAAATGTTCCTCAAATTCAAAAGAATCACTGTGACAAAATGTTAAGGAATCGTTAAGAGGAATCAGAAATGAAATGGTGAAATTCCATGTGATTCTCTTCTCTGCTCTTAAGCACACGCCCATATCCTCTGCCTACACACACACGCATTGCACACACTACCCTCCTGGCAGTTTATCTGAGTGCCATCTGATGGGTTGTTTTAATGGAGAGGAGGACTGTGGTTCTGGATGACAGCTTTTAATTACACACACACATGCACACGCAGACACACGCGCACGGTGTAGTCGCACAAGAATGTCCGGGTTCAGTTCTCCCATCAGCCAATAGAGAGGCAGATAAAGCCACAAAGATAAAAGGAGCACAACATGATTATGTTCTTGACAATTGTGAACGGGCAGCACTGATGTGGCACAGACCAAACTACCAAAAACACGCACAAACACAAAGACCTGCTCTCTGTGGACCTCTATAAATGTTCTCCACATTACAGACTTTCTTGCTCCGTCTTTACTCTAAATACTCATCTCATGAAAAAGAGGTTGGAAAGCAAACAGAAATTAATTACTCCCAGTACATTACTGTAGACATTTAACTGTGTTAAATGTGAGAAAATGAGACACGAGAGGCCTTAACTTAGGAGAAACCAACCAACACCACAAGGGAGAAAGAGTTGAAGATCACAGGAGTTAAAAAAAATAAAGTTTCAATCATAATATGGCAGCTAATGTGAAGAGAGGTTGGACCAGCATTTTCTGAGCCCCAACTGTTTTTAATTAACATTAATTTGGCCTCTAATAATGAGCAAAGAGTGATTATCAGCCTGATGGCTCATATTATAAATTGACCCCTTGATTTTTCCCAAAGCAAATGTTGTCTCCACAACCCGAGTCTGGTTTATCATTGAATAATGTTGGCCATGAAAGGATACTCTTTTTGCCAAGAGAATAAATTATTTGATTAATCATAGTGGCTTTGCACAAGCTCGGTCTGGTCCGGTTTCCAGCATGACGCATTACCTAAATGTCTTGTGTGCCAGTAGGGTTTTAAATGGGCCAACTTTGAAATTAATAAGCTAGTTCTTTTCGCAATGCTACATTTATTTTTCATTTATTTCTTTTTGTACCTCAGAAGCGATTACAGAAAACAACAAATACGTTTCAGACTTCCCACACACGTGCAACACAAGTAGAACAAACTTCAAGTACTTGTACTTTTCTTAGCACTTCTTTACAGCACTCTGGCTTTGTACAGGTTTTCCAGTATCAACATACTGTGACCATCTCTTGTCATAAAGGGTTCCATGTGCACTCTCTGATCGTTTAACCATTGAATTAACTTTCCTACTACGACGCGTTCCACTGACTCTGTGGGAATGTACACGCATCAGAAATAAACAGAGATGCAGCCAAAGTCATTGGCAGAGCCTCTCCCGCCGTCCGCGGAGCATGGAGTGCGCCGGCTCTTTTCTCGTTATTCCGCAGTCGCAGCCTGGTGCTCTGAAGATACATTGAGGTCTGCGTGGCTGAATCGCTAGAGCAGTGTGAACGGTAACACCCAGGACAAATTACACAGTGCGGGGAACAGGCCCTCTCTGCCGCTGAGCCATGGTGGCATCAGAGGGGCGGAAAATGACAATTCCCTGAAAAGGTCATACAAGACACTCGTGCCCACCGATTCAAGCTTACAGCCAATCTGACAATCTTAATTCAAATCATGACATCCCTTCGCCCACAAAAAAAAAAAAAAAAAAAAAAAAAATCATCCCCTGTGTCAAAATGGCAGGTTGACCTTCAGTATTTCAGCACTTTCACTGACTTGTAACCTAATGCTAATCACAAAGAGTCATTAGCACTTGCACATTCTCACAATGTGCCTATATTTATGTAGTGATTGATTTTTATGAGATCACCGACAGGTTTTATGCTAATTCCGGTGAACAGAAATTGACATCTCTCATTGTTGATACAATGACATATGCTAATGGCCAAGAGTGTGAGAAGTGCTAATGCATTGCAGAGACTTTTTATTTTTTTATTTTTGTATGCACAATATTTAAGCACAAAAGATCTAATTGTATGAAATGGAGAGAATAATATGCCCTGGTGCACATAGAATTGCCATAAAACCTGCAAATTTCACATTATATTGCATCTAAAGTTTCTGGCCATTGTAGCATGAAGAGACGATCGCCAAATAATGGTGTAATAAAGTGAGGCTCCTGCAGGAGATAATAGGCTTTCCTCTGAATAACGTCTGTGCAGCCACTGTGTGGTGCTACTCTGTGCTACAGCCCGCGACACCAAGGCATGCTGATACCTGAGCTGGGAGCATGTGTGTGTGAGCGTGTATTCTGACAGAAGGACAGAGAAACGCTTGCTTGTTGGCAATTGCTCCTCCAGCCTGTTTCTGGTATGATCCACGTCTCTGCATTGAGTCACAGATCCCAATGAAATCCAAATATGGGCCAGTGATACTTGCCTTGTTTGTGTCCCAGACTGTCGCCTGGGGGAGGTTTTGGTGGGAGAGATATAGTACTCACTCTTTTTTTCACGACACTGCTCGGTGCCCAGATTAATTGGGAAGATAGGCATATGCGCTCGCTCATCAGTCTGATTGTGTGAACGGGCTGCAGTTGGTATGGAAGATGCTTTGAGAGAGGTGATCACGGCTTTGGTAAATGAAGACGCGCTGAACGAGTTCTTGTTGTAGCATAATGACTTCTGTTCCCTATAAACTCACATCATGTATCTCCTTTCATCAGCTCACATTCTCATTACTCCCCCTGAGAGTAATCACACCCAGAGGCACATGTGTCATTCCATCACTTCTTTATCTCAGGTCTTGTCAAACTTTTGAATGCCAAGGACCCCAAGATGATGAAGACAACATGTTATTTTTTAAAAGTAAATAATTGCCAATTTATTTTGTAAAGGTATTATAGTTGTAGAATTGAATTATAATTGTAGAAATTTAAATATAAAAAGAGAAAGCTGAGTGAGTCAAGTTACCTGTGGGGAACTATACAACGCACGCTGTTTCGGGTTGGTACAGTCAACAGAGGGAACGAACCAAAGGGATTATTCGCTGTGTTTTTGGAACCTTCAGACACCAGCTGAAGAGCGTTGCCTGTTCCTAAAGCCTTACCTCAGGCACTCCAAAATCATTTCTCCTCAAGCTCCCCAAAAGTCTTCCTCTGAGGCCTTCTTGCATTCAATTCAGTGACACATACACTCAAATATTCACATTTACTCACACCAGTCATGCTCAGAGCGAGCGCATTTGTTTTGTTCCTTGTTTAGTTTTTGTACTGTTTATGCCGATTTTTTTTTAATGTGATATGTTAATGAGTGCTACTAAACGTGATATCGTTGGTTATATTTTTGCATTGCTATTTTGTTGAGAAACGGACTTAATTAATGGAGTGTTGAGTAACTTGATTGAGTAATTTGAGTTGATTTGTCTATTGTACCAAACCTTTGTTGTGTGAAAATTGTGTTGTTGTTGTTTTTACAGAACAATACCGATATTTGCACACTGATTTTTTTTTTATTTATTTATTTTTTTTTTTGTGCGAGATGTTGAGGATTTCCATGAGTATACATTTTTTTGTGTGTGTGTAACTGGTGGTTTATGAGTTATCCTGATTTAAATTCTAATGTTTTTGGTAGACCCAATTCTACCTGACACCCGAATTACTTAATTTCCAATTGAATTCCTTTTGCACGGGCATGTGGCTGTTACGAACAATACACAGACAGACAGACAGACAGACAGACAGACAGACAGACAGACAGACAGACAGACAGATAGATAGATAGATAGATAGATAGATAGATAGATAGATAGATAGATAGATAGATAGATAGATAGATAGATAGATAGATAGATAGATAGATAGATAGATAGATAGATAGATACATAGATACATAGAAAGATTCATAGATAGATTCATAGATAGATTCATAGATAGATTCATAGATAGATAGATAGATTCTTAGATAGATAGTTCTCCCTTACTGTTCTCGTCTTTCATGCTCTCCACACCTTCAGCCAGAGGTTTAAACTCGTCAGCTCCCGAAGGTCACCTGTTCTCTCAAGGCTGTTTAGGAAGGTCAGCCAGTAATGAGCTGCAACTACTTTATTTGCCACGCGGAAGCTTGGAGGGATTAATTGTCCCCGCTCTGTCTCGTCCAGCATCGGAGGCCCCTTTGTCAAAATGATCCATGGCTCTCGTCCCTCAGGCCCCCACTTCCATTATTAAGGTGCTCTCCGATCGATCTGACCATTTTGAACATTGTGCCCTGTAACTTTTATCAATCCTTATTATCTAATGACCAATACTGCTCCTATCTGCAACAGTCAAGAAGCTTATGCATTTTTAATTGGACCTGATTGTTGCACTAACAGCTGAATATGCAGATGGCCTCCTTCTCCCAGGCGTGGACCAATAGTAAGTGAACGTTCTAAATTAAAAGGCCCAAGAAATCAATAGAGGGGGTGCTTGTGTGAGCAAGAAGACATTCTGTTCCAAGCAGGGTGCTGCTTCTTTCTGTAGCGACAAGGTCTGCATATGCACCAGGTGTGACCCCTGAGGAAACCAATGCAAAATCTAAATCAAACACTTAAGGGGTTTAAAAGTTTGTTTTAAGACTGCATCAGACATTTGTCCGACTGCAGCTTTTTCGAGAGCGAGAACGATGCAGAGCCACGCTGTCAGAAAATATTTTATGGGCAAACGGCACGCAAAGCGCTAATTTAAAGCTTGAATCCCTCTCATCGTGACACAACAAAGAGAGAGGTTGACAAACAGCTGGCAAGTGGGCAATTACTAGTGACAGAATACATTTTGAAGCTGCATTAGGCAAATTCATTTGACAGTTGCTCAATACGATTCTATAACATGACTGGATTATATGCTGAAAGCTCCAGCAGATGCTGCAAAGTGCATGAAAGTATTTTTAATAATGCATCTTTGAATCGCACCGAATGGAATTGGCGGAAGAGCAGCGGCAGTGTGATCAGAGCGCCTCAGGATTTGAGCTATCATCAGGACAATTGCAGAAATGACTCAGTTCCTTTGGAACAATAGGTCATTTTCTTAAATCAGAAACTTCTTGTAACTATTAAATGGGAAAAAGCATTAGAAAAGCATTAGAGAAATTCTCTACTCTGTATTACAGATTTTAGCTTAATTCTCCTCTGTATTAATCCTCTTCTCAAGTTTATGGTCATTATGTTTTTTTGAGGGTGCACCAGTAGCGGTGCGGTCTCACTTGATGATATAGTCTAGATCAAACATGGCCAAAGGGGGAGGGGGGAGAGTACTATTTTTATTATTAATTTCTGTAAATATGTTATATATGTTGGTTTAGTGGTATCATTTTTGTTAAATGTACAAGGGGGTATGGGATCAGTTCTGGAAAAACAGTGTCTGAATTTGACAGCCAGTGATCATCATGATAAATAAATAAATAAATAAATAAATAAATAAATCGAATTTCCACTAAAAATTCAGCTGACTAAAAGAATTGAAGGGGATACATGATGGGGCACAGTTTAAATGAGCATGACACTTCTGTCTATGTTCTCTTATTCTGTAAGATTTGAATGAATGCGTGGGATACAGATTTAAAGGAGGCAATGAAATGTGACAGTTCACATATCTAGAACTCAGTGAGAGTTACTCAACTAAATTACCGGAGCGCTTTCTCTCTCTCTCTCTCCATCTTTCTCACTTTCACATACACAGAAGCTGAAAATGAGGCTAATTTGTGAAGGGATCCAAGGCAGTATTGGCCGGCAACACATTTCTAATTATCACTGCAGCTCTAGAGTGATTACTCACTCAGTCTCTTTCGGTGGCCTGCTGATGTGTGTGTGGCTGAAAAATAGATGAGATCTTTGTCACTCAAATCACTATATGTTTTAAGTGCTTTGGATGGGTCCATCATGCATTATGGAGCACAGTGGAGGGACTATGGGAGCATTAACTACTTTCTTGGCTTCCCCGTTGCTTTTATGACTCTTTAAGTGTCTCAGGTATTGTGGACAGAATGATAGATGCGTGGCATTGGCTGTTTTAATATAGATTTATGTTTAATGTAAAGTTTAGACCTAATTAATCTGAGCAATATCACATGCTTAAAGATTCATTCTATGCTAGCTGAGGCAGCTAATACCACCCGTCTGTGGTGGTGCTGAGGAGGAGCTTTCGCTGGAGTTTAACAGATTAGGCTTGTCAGCTTCAGTTTGATGGCTGCTGTTTTCTTTAGAATGCAGATGTACTGTACAGTCCTTGTGTAAAGGCAACGAGATCAGATTAAAAGAGTAGTATTGTGCCACAGCACCCTGGCCTAAGCTAAAGCGCTAATAATAGAAGCCTTTTTCACAAAAAGGGCATGTAATTCCGGGAGCAAGACTTGACTTTGCAGCGAATGACCAAACTTTAATCCTTAAATATTGTGATAGTTATTTTACCATTTTACTATTGGAAATATGTACCAAGACTTGATCTGGTGCTTGAGATTACCATAGCCAAAGTAGTTATTGTCTCCAAATATGAGAACACATCATACATATAGTGACCGTAAATGAATGTGGTAAGAGGATTGTAATCATGTGCCAACAGTTTCTAGTTTCCATCACAAGCAAAAGCCTTATCGCAAAGTATAGCCTGCATTTCGAGCCAAAAGTTGTAATTCCTTCAGTGTTAATTTAAAAGCATTGTTAACGGCCCTGACTTTAAGTGTTGTCCGGGATTAGTGTCCAAACACCCAGTAGACCCTCATTATGTGGTTTCTGTGAGCATGTGTGTGTAGTGTATTTGATTTCCCTTATGGGCTCTAACAGAGGCTCCGGTACAGTTAGAGAGACTTGGCAGGTTCCTATCTGCTCAGGGTCATCCATTATTGAGGGCTTGATGGGGAATAAGTCAGACTTCATGGGCAATGAGAGCACAGACCTTTGCCTGAAGCTTGTGGAGTTGTTCTAAAAGTCAGACAGGTGAGTTAGCAGAGAAGCTGTAGCATTGCAATTGGACGCATACTTTGTGTAGCACTGAGTGAACGTAAAAAAATTCACACATAAAGTGATAGTGCACTCAAATTTATTCTTTTTTTTTCCTATTTCTTCTGCGGAACACAAAAGATGTTTTGAAAAAAAGTGTTTTGTCAAATATATTTTTTTGTATGTTCATTTACTTTAGTTTTTTTTTTTTTTTTTTTTGCGCCAAGAAAGACAGTTGGACCGCTCTTTCAGCTTATATATTACTAATTGTACCATACAGCTTTGTCCTTGACCTTTCAGGGCATGAATGTAAGAAAGAAAAAAAAAAAAACCTCCCCTTCACTCATATTTACGTGTTCTGAAAATGTTTTTGAAGTCTTAAAATTTTGATTTTTAGGATTTAATTGCTGCATTTTTAAGGAAGCAAGCAATGTTCAGTTCATGATTGATTGGATGTTGGTATTCAATTGGCATTGCGTTTTAACGGGCCATTCACGAAATACTTTTTTGCGTTTAAAACGCAAGTTACAGGACAGTAGAATAGAACAAAATTCAAAGCCTACAGATTTTTTTTTTTTTTTAAAGTTTAACTACTTTTACCTTGAGGAAGTTTGTAGATTAAATGCAATGAACGCGTGAATGCAACTGTGAACCCTTTCAGTGTGGGATGCTTTTATGGAAACTCAGTGCAGTGGAATGCAAAAATCTGTTCTGTGTGAACGGCCTCAGTCACTCCTATCATTTCCTGAAAAAAGTGTTTCAAAATTCCTTGTGAGAAAAGTTTCTTTATTAAAGGGTTAGTTAACCCAAAAATCTTCCTTTGCGTTCCACAGAGGAAATAGTCACGCAGGTTTTGAATGATATGAGGGCGAGTAAAAGATGACAGAATTTTTATTGGTGAATTATGCCTTTTAAAATGAGGGTTCAAAAAAAACGAAAACCCGAGTTTGACTGCAGTGTGAAAAGCCCAAGAGGGACTGGATCTTGAAAGAGAAATCGTAGGCTCTAACATGGTAGGAAACCATAGCTTTGAGTGATGGGTAATTAAAACAGGTCATGTCTACCTCATTAACAGCGCTTTTCAACCTATTCATACTGGAGCTTTTCAGCTGATAAGGATATCCGAAGTGGCCACAAACCTGCAGTTTTACCTTAACCATCCCCTTTCCTAATGACTATTTAACATTATAACATCAAATGGGACTGTGTACATGAGGGACTTTGGATTTGTTAGATAAATTCTTCCCTGTGTCATTTAGCCAAGTCCTGTCAGTGTCAACCTGTCACTCACAGCCAGATCTGACTCATCGGTGAGACTGTTGTGACAGCAGCTGTCTTACGTGGTCTTCCATCTCTTTGCCTTCTAAGCCCGCATTGGCTCTAAACGTCAAGATTCTGTTAAGGGTGCCTTCATCAGACATCAGAATCATTGGCGCTCTCCTTCAAGTTCCCTTTCTCCTCCCCCGCAGATGCACCTCGGGTTGGCGGAAGCCTCCGTCGTTTCCTTTGTAGTGCACATCTGTTCAGCATTAAGTGACACAGCTGATTAGCCTCAGTCAGGTCTTAATAAGACAAGCTCAGCTCCTCGCCAAACCGAAATCAGTGCTCTCGGGCTTGTCCCCAAGCCACATCCCATCACGAAAGCCCTGACTCAGATTAATACATCATCCAGGTTCCATATTCTGGAAGTCTCATTACTAGGAATGAATGTTACGTCGCCTTGTCACCTGAGCGGCAGAGTGAATTTGTTTTATTGTTGTTATTGTTTGTTTTTTTTCTCTGTGTCGGCTTCTGCGGTTTTGTAGGTAATGGTAATGTGTTTATGACATCTCCCCCTCTAGGTGTGTCAGAGGCGATTCGCCGACTCTCGTTTGCTCTCGAGTCACTGCGTGACTTCTGTATAGTCTGATTGGACTGACACAGAGGCTTCACACCAGAAATGGCTCACAGTCTATTTGAAATACACGCCAAGACACCACAAGCATTTGTCATCCACAATCTCTCCCGCTCAAATGCGTATACGGGTTGTCTGTTCAAGTACATCGTGTCTTATGAATATAGTCAGACATAAATAGCATGTTTTTGGTACACTGCTGTTATTATTCCCCTCCACTACAGCTATGGCCACATTTGCCTAATTGCACCAGGTGTTCATGTGTATGTGTGCAGGGAGAACAAAGCCGAACAGGCAGCGCTACGCGCCTGTGTTTCTAAGTTTGACCGTGAATGTTGAAGCGTGTGGGTGTACGCTCACTCCCGACTCTCTTTCTCATCGTAGCGGCAAGGGGTCGAACTTATTTCCACTATCTGCCATTGTCTCCGTGCTGCTCCCCTCCACGTCGATGCCCCAACTTTGTGATCTGTGTGTCCCAGCCCACCTGTTCAGTGCTCATTACTGTCAGCAGCATGGTTAATAAATATCCAGGTGGAGAGATCTTCCCATCGGCCCTGCTTCATCTCCATAAGTCTCCCTCTACACACACACACATACGCACCATGGACGAGCCTGACAGCGTTCATGATTACACTGTAAGTACGGCCGTTTTTCACCCCAAGCCTAAACACTGACACTGCACTCCATCTTGCGCACACACACACACAAACAGGAAAGTACTGAACTTACAAAGGCTAGGAATTTATAAAGTGAGTTTGAGTTTTAAAGCTAATGTGTAAATGCCAGCTTGTTTGGCCTAATGTTTTAGTGTGCAGATAGGAGGGAAGTTGCATTGAGCGGATAAACAATTTTCATTCTTGGTTGAAGAATGTTTCATTCACAATCCCAACTGTTTTAAAACTTTATGAACTCCACAAAATGTCGTTTCACTTCAGAATATCTTGTTAATGTTTCCAAATATAATAGATTACTAGCAGAATGTGAGGCTTTTACTCAAATTATTGTGAATTAAAGTTGTCAATGGCTGTTTTGGCAACCTAATACAGTACCAAAAGTGTGTATTGTACAAAAGTCTATAAAAGTGTCCTTAAAGGTCCAATTAAGTGCCTTGGAGCACGCAACTTTGCATGATGTGTTGACGTAATTGGCTTTATGCACAGCTGCACTACTTCCTGAACTTCAGCCAGCTCCTTGTTTCCTGCCTGCCAATATTAGACAAACTGATTAATCCAGGTGTGTCGGACCTCAGTAGTCATAAATGTATAAAGAGGATAGAAAGGAACAGGATCAGGAAAGGAAATAACTATAAGCCAGGACTTGCCTGACACTACCAAGATACTTTACCTACAATAACCAAACATTTATATTACGAAAAAAAAAAAATTAAGTCTCCATCAAGAATGAGAATGCCCCATCTTTGACAAGTACTGTGAAGGTTTCCTGTTTGAAGGATTTACATAAATGCAAATTGGGTTTTGATCATGCACATAGGCTTGATGGGGGAGTTAGAGTGGGCAGCTTTCCTTAGTACTCCAAACTCTACTAGGCCATGACTGCTGCCTGTAAAGTCTGTGGAAATGACAGCGAGTACACAGACACTTGATTCTGAAGAAGCAATCAAACTCTAAGGCATTTAATGCACTGCCTTGAGTCTGAGCCACAGCAATTGGGTTTGATAGCCGTGTCATTATGAGAGGAGGGCGTCTGGAGGTCTTCAGGAGTCAGGGATTACAGAGGGGAGTGGGTAAGAGTGTGCGTGTCACTCCAAGCCCTCTCAGCAAAACTCCCACCTTTCCACTGATTCCCCCTCTGTCAAGAGTCTGGGCTGGAGAGCAGCACTTGACCACATGATAGCTTGTCTGCACAGACAGCACCAAGGACACTCAGGGATTCATGCAAAAGTTAGAATTGGGATTCATTGACATTGAGAAAACAGTAGAGAGGATAACTATAAAGTAGATGGTCTTGATTAAACAAAAGATGTTTGGTCAAAACTGTATGCATGTTTCCATATTTATAGAGGTGGACTGTAACCTATAACCTCCATGAAGTCCCAGACAACTTTGTAGCACAAGTGAAGGTTATATCGGATGCTGTAAATGCAGCAAAATAATGCAGATGTCTGGGTAAGAGTGTCATCATCAGTGTACAGATGTGTGGAGAAGAGCTTGGGCCCCTCTCTCTCTCTCTCTCTCTCTCTCTCTCTCTCTCTCTCTCTCTCTCTCTCTCTCTCTCTCTCTCTCTCTCTCTCTCTCTCTCTCTCTCTCTCTCTCTCTCTCTCTCTTTGATTGGGCTATCTGTGTGGCACCCGTCGTTTGCCACTCCTTCACTTTGATTAGCGACTCCATGAAAATGTATGCGCCGCTCTCAAAGAAAACTGGGGGAGTCGCTACCTGTCATGAAATTCACAAACAAGCCTATGTAAAGCTGGGCATACCGCATATATTAAACTCTAATCCACCTAGCCATTTCATTGTGGGACTGATTTGCTAAATCCCCTCTGACTCCCCCCGTCCCAGCGCTCTTCCCACATCTGACGCGCACATCCCAGGACGACAGGAAAGGAGGTGCAGAACCAGCCCCCCAAACCACGATCAGGGGAAAGAGATCGCTCTGCAAAGTGTACTACAAAGGCATCCCAACAGATGCTGTGAATACCAAAAAAGCCCCTCTCAAACAGTATATGAATTAATCAGAGCACAGGTAGATAAATAAATAATGTATATAAGGAGCTAATTAAACGTGTTTATTCCTGTTATCATATGCTGCCCCCATTTTCCCCTTTCTCAAAGCCATGAATCTTTAAGTGCTTGTTAAATTGGTCTCAGGGGCCAGCGTGGTGGCAGAGGGGCGGTCAGCACCTGTCTCTGCTGAAGGCAGGTGCGTGACCAACAGCCCATGATCCTCCACTGAGCTGGGCTCCGTGAGGGGAGACGGGAGGAGGCAGGCATCACGCTGGGAGGTTAGCGTCCAGACGAGGAACGGCTGACAGGGCCGGCCGTCACAGCCCCAGCTCGGCTTTGATTAATGAGGGCATTTGAAAGACAATTAGCGGGAGCAGATTTACCTTCAACCGCCTTATCAATCAGAGGCTTTTAATTCAAAGTAGAGCACCCCCTGTCACAAAACGGGTGTATCAGCACACAGCCTCCGATTCGCAGACAGCTAAACAGTGCCAGCGGGGGGCGAGGAGAAAGAGGGCATTGGGAGCTTCGTAAACAAAGCAAACTTTCAGGCCTTAAAGACGTAGAACTCTTGTATAACTTTGACTGTAAGTTTCTCAAACTGCCTCCTTGGCTTTTTACGGAGACATCGTGAAGGAAAAAATGAGATTTGTCAATGTTTTTGCGCTCTCTCACAAATGTTTTGCATTCCACCGAGAAAGTTTGCATTACCTCGCAAAAATATTTGCGTTACGCCAAGAAACGTCTCAGTTACGTACAGTATGTAACCCTCATTCCCTGAGTAGGGAACGGAGACGTTCCGTCGGATGACGACAAATAGCGTAACCCCATTCGTTGTCATCCAACATAACTCGGAGTGACAACGAAATGCAACTTAGCGTTCACGGACAAAGAGCTCTGAAGGAGTTACGAGCGAACGCAAAGTTTCTCAGGGAATGCAATGCAAAAGCATTTACTTTTTTTTTTGCCATTTAATTTTTTTTCCCACCGCCATGTCCCCTTAGCGGATCCATAGCTTTTGCTATGAGAAACCAAGATTCATTGATCGATGCACTGAAAATAAAACTTATTAAAGCAGACCATATTTCACTGCGTTCATAAAGACTTAATTCTGATGTGAATGTGTAAATTGTACCATCTGTGGGTAGATTTAATAAAATACAGCCATGCTGACATTTAACAAGGTTTTAAGCCTCCTAATTATTAAGTAATGATCCCAAATTACAGACATAAATCATGTTGGTGGGTGTTATGCTGATGACTTTGTACAGTATTCGCATTCACGCACATGTAGCCCACTGCAGCACAGATTTCTTGCATTTGCATGTTCTGTAAAAAATCTCTCTCTTTCTGTCTCTCTCTTTTCCAGTTTAGTTTCAACATTTTAATTGAAGCAGCTAACAGGATGGAAAACATGACAGTATTCAAGGAAGTAGAATTATAGTCTTTATTATATAATAAGTTGAATTTTTTCGCCAAAAGAAAAAGCAAAAAAATTAACTAACAAAAGCAAACTGTAGGTAGGTAAATGGATGGACAGATAGCATTATTTTGCTTTGTTTCTGTTAGGAAAAAACACTCTTGCATTGCGTGTTCATGCATTTTTGGGGCGGAGCAATGAAAGGAGGGGTGTGTTTATTTTCAACAAAATTGTTTGAGAAATCGCATGTTTCCTCTAGATTTTGACAGCCCTCATGAATGATACATTATCAGGACTTACTCTCTTTAGAAACTGTGCGCAATTACACTTGTCAGTCATTCTAAAAATTATTTGAACCATTGGAGGAATGACGAACGCTAGATTCACCTGAGCGCTCAAGGGGATTTAAAACAGAAATGTGTTTTTATAAAGCTAGAACAAGTGAGTAAAGAAGCATCTCTATCGATCTGACTCCTTGTAGATTAAGCAAGTGCAAGGGGTGAAAAGAAACAAACACATGAGGTAGACAGTACCTCTGGGAAGAAAATCAATATGGCTGCCCCACTCGGTCTTCTCCGGTCAAACTATTCTCTCTGGGCTCCGAAAGCTGCAAGGGGAGTGAGTGGACGGACATTTTTTACACGGACATACAGTATAGAAAGATTTAGCTTTGACAGACAACAAAAATAGTTAGATGACTTTTTCAGATAGAGCTGAATAGATTTGAAACAAATGCAACAATGACATCAAAGTTCTCATTTGTCTGCACTGCCGAGAGCTATTAGAAATGTACAGCAGATCCGTAGAAATGAGACCGAATCTGGACACCGCTCGCCTGACCCCGAGAAGGAACTTGAAAATGACTGTATTTTGCCAGCTGGCATTAACAGTCAGACCTGCCTTCATAGGGACATGACATCATTAGAGAAGAGGTCAGCTAGGGAAGAGAACTACTCCAACATAGAAAGCGAGGAAATTACTCCACAAAAGACTTTGGAAAATGAAGAGAAACCTGACAATGAGAGGAGAGATATTTTAGTCGTACATATTTTACTCGTTTGTGCTATGACTAACATTAAACCCAGAGGCAAGGCTAGCCCACTAGCTTTCCTTCAGCTACAGCCCAGTTCGCTGTGCTGGCGCCCCTCTATTTTCCATTAGCCATTTATTTCACGGAGAATTTACTTGCTGTATGGCATAATTGCTATGTAGGGCTTTCCTAATGCACTGGGTGCATTGGACATTTGGAAGGTGATCTTTTACACAGGTGCAGTTAGACGTTATTGGATTTTAATTGTCCATTATTTGCTGCAAATACCGAAACACTTGATTTAATTTCAAGATTGGATTGTAGAAAATAACTAATAATTGGTTCACTATTATGCATTTAGGTCCAACTTAAGCAACTTAAATCACAGGCAAGGTGTCCATTTTATCAGTTCATTATTTCACAGGAATTAAACCCATGACCTCAGCATTTCTAGTCAAAAGTACTGAAGTACTTATGCCATTGTTGTATTATTTGCATGTTTATGCAATGATTTAAATGGTTTTAATTACTTCATTAATTTTTGGATATTGTTCGTTCCATTTGCCGCTCCCTGTATGTATATGTATTTATACACTACTATTCAAAAGTCTCTTTTATACTCCCCAAGGATGTTTGATCATAAACACAGTAAAAACGGTAATATTGTGAAATATTATTGCAATTTATGATTTTTTAAATATTTTAATATATTTTTTAAAATTTAAACATAATGGCAAAGCGTAAATTTCCATAGCTATTACTTGTATTCAGTGTCGCATAATCCTTCAGAAATCATTGCAATGTGGTGATTTCTTATTATTACCAATGTGCAACTTTTTGTGTGTGTGGAAACTGTTGTACGTTTTTTCAGGATTCTCACAATAAATGGAAAGTTGGAGGAAAAAAACAGCTTTTATTGGAAATAGAAATCTACTGTAAAATTATAAATGTCTTTACTGTCAGTGATCTTTACTACTTCTGATCAGTTCAATGCCTGCTTGTTGAATAAAAGTATTAATTTATATTTTAAAAAATCCTACTGACCAAGGTACATGGTAACATGGTAGTAATAATAATAATAATAATAATATGGTATTACGATGGTACTCTTTGCAAGTTTTTGCAAATTAACAATATTAAAGCAATTGTGTGTCAAACTCTTTACTATTTCCCACATCCTTACCAGGCACTTATATGGAAAAGTTTGGTATTAGTTTACTGGTTCATGTAGCAGTCCTAATTTGTGGTTTGCCCTCACCGTATGACACCACGTGTTTAATGTATTTACAGGAGGAAAGAGAGTGCACACGTGTCATTAACCCACATTTCCCAGTAGTAATAGTCATAGTGTGTGTAGCTTTGAGGTTTCATTAGTGACGTTTTATAAGGAGCCGTTTGCATAGAAACCGGTGATTTGTTTTCCAATGTTTGCTGTATCCAGGAGACAGAGCAATGTACATTGATTTAGTTTCATTATAGATATTTGCTTTCAGAGAGGAATATAAAAAAAAAGATAATTTTATTTTTCAATAACGAGGGCACCTTAATTATCTCTCTCACTTTCATAACTTTCTGAGGCCCAGTTACTGCAAATTAGTCATCCGTTGTGTGTTTGGAATTCCACATGCATACAGCAAGTATTGAATGACAAATTGCAAAAGTATTTGTCTCTAGTGGAGACCAAACTAGGGACTATAATGATATTCATTTTCAAACAGGAGAACATTCTAATGGGCAATTAAGACGATCAAGCCTGCCAAGCTACATGTGAAGAATGGAGACCCAGTGCCAGCCATTACGTGTCCTCCCCCTTTCCACTTTTCCCCAGCTGGATCTTTGTCTAGCATGTGTGCGCGTACGACACGAGGAGCAGGAGGGTGCGCGGGGGTGTCGGAGGGGGGAGCTCCAAAAGCACAATATAATTGAACTTTCCACATTACTTCTCACTAATATGTGCTGCCACTTGGTCTCATTAGTGGAATGATGTGCTCTCCAGTTCAGGAATGAACTCTTTGCCCGAGTAATTAAAGCTCCTAAAGTTTCCAGTCCTTTGTTTAAAGAATTCGTCCTTGTGCTCTCCATGCCCCATCAGCTGCCTAATTAGCAGGGCCTTTGTGTGATTAAAAATTCTCACAGAGATTCCATTGGATATTTTCCTCTGTTAATGAGTGTTTGTGGACAGCTGGGAACAGGCGCCGGCTCCCTCCTCGCCGGACCTCCTGTGCACCGGGCCAGACCTCTGTCAGGGCCCAGGAGTGAAAGCTGTCATTTCTGTAATGGGGATGGAAATTGGTCAAAACCAGCGCTGGCCTCCCGTAGGACTGGAAATGCCTTGAAATATAAATGAGGATGAATATTCATATTTCTCCTTCTCTCTTTTTCACCCCCTGATTCAATAAAAGTGCTGAGTATTAATATACATGTCAGTCAGATTAGGAAGCCCCTCGGAACTTGGCGCCAGCGTCTGCCCATTAATGCGTCCCTGGCTTAATTTGCTATTATTCTCAGGTTCTTTCTGTCCCCAAAGTTGGGGTCACCTTCTCCACTGAGAATTGCTCACTGGAATATTTCCCTTTTGTAATGTTTCTCCCCACTAAGTGTGTGTGTGTGTGTGTGTGTGTGAGAGAGAGAGAGAGAGAGAGAGAGAGAGAGAGAGAGAGAGAGAGAGAGAGAGAGAGAGAGAGAGAGAGAGAGAGAGAGAGAGAGAGAGAGGAGCAGAGAAGCATTTAATGAAGCCCACTTGGAAGTATGAAAATTAGGGGTCAAACTCAAATAAAAGAGGAAAGAAAAGCAGTGCATGCACTTGCCAGAACTGGAACCTGGAGTGGGGAAAAGGGGCGGGGAGGGGACCTGAAAAGAGATTGTTGGCCGGTATCACTGGACTGTTCCAAAAAAGCTACTTGTAACGGAGGCCAGCTACAGCTGTAGTAAGAGCTGTGCAAGTAAACCTCACTCCCCTGGCCTCAAGAGGCACACTGGTAACTGAGGCTAGAGGCTTAAGACTCTTAAGGCACCAAAACTGTTTATCACACAAGTATACAAAATGTCTGTAAAAAAAACTAAAATGTATGAATATAATTATATATAATTATATTTGAATATAATTATTAGTGTGAAAACGCATTAGTGTGGACATGGCCTAAGCACAGACTGTAAATATATATATATATATATATATATATATATATATATATATATATATATATATATATATATATATATATATATATATATATATATATATATATATGTGGGCGTAGTGTCCTTGACATCACCTGTAGGTTTCTGAAGAGCATTTTTGAAGCCAAAAGTAGGTGGAACCGGCCGTCGCCATCTTGCCATCACTGCAAGTCACTCCAGATAACAGAAAATGGGCAAACAGGCCATCAACCACATGGCATATGCTAATACCTTTTCCTATACTGTTTACTTTCTTTGTATGACATTTCTATCTAATAACATATTAGACAGGACTATTAAACAGATTATAAACTAATGGAGAATAGGAGTGCTGTGTGCTCAGGCTCTGCCGTTCTCAGCACCATCAAAATAAAGGTCCACCACACTGTTAAAATAAAATTCACAACAACAAGCGGGGCTTACTTCACTTCAGAGTTCCTACTGGTGGTGCAAATGCATCCAGGAGAACGTCCTATTAGAACCTTTAGTTCTCGGCGAACCACCCTGGTGGCTAGTTCCTAGAACTAAGTTCCTAGAACTACCTGGTGCGAAAGCCCCATATGTTGCTGTCTGAGTAGTCACAGAATTGAGTTTCTGAATAATTCATTCAGCTAAATCTTTCAAAAATGCTGATTCATTAACTAGTGTCTGTCCTTGTGAGTTAAACAGTGAATCATTCACTGACTCCGATTTGAACACTGCTATAAACATTAAAGGTGCAGTGTGTGATTTTTAGCGACATCTAGCAGTTCGGTTGTGAGTTGCACTAAGGGCTCAGCCCATTGCTCACCCCTCCCTTTCAAAGAAGCTACAGTGGCTAAAATGGGACATACATATCCTCGTCTAAGACCTGTTTCTGTACCACAGTCCATTATAAAGCACATCATGGATAAAGATTACAAAGCTATAGTCAGGTGAGGATCAAGGGTTTTAATATATAATAAAATAATAGTAATCAGCTGATTGTCTCACGAACATAACCAGCACATTTCTCCCCACTTAGCAAACCCATAAGTGAGGGAGAACCACAATAAACTATGCAACTATATATATATTTTTTTCTAAAAAAGTTTAGCTGGCTAAATATGAGCTGTTACTGTGGCTGAGCTGGTTAAAGCGTAAAGCATTATTTATACTCGCGCAAAGGTGCGCGCTGCAAAAATGACACGATTGTAACCTCCGCATCCCCTAGACACCATTTACTACACATAATAGGCTTTTTTTTTCTCTGATTTTGAAAACACTTCGTGATCGACTTAAAATGCTTCCAAGATCGACTTCATCGACGGGTTGGTGATTTCTATAACATGACGAGTACGAATCAGCTGTCTCGCGAACATAACCAGCACATTTATCCCCACATAGGGTGCCATAACACACCGAGCGAGATGTGAGAACCGCATGAAACAATCTAACTATTTTACACCACTGACAAAGGAAAAGTCACTACGCAGTGTTTATGGCTAGCTTCTAGGTTTCTGCTGCTTCTCTTTCAAGGTAATGACGAAACGCGCTCAGTAGCGCTGTTTGTTCGCTGTCGGCTACGATAGAAACATGACGTCACAATATGTTGACCTTCATATAAGGAGGTGCCCACGATTATGTAGATATAAATGTCTCATTCTAAAGTAATAAAAACATTACGGTTTATTAAGTAAGTTCTTTATACATCACTGAAACCATAGTTATGGACGTCATATTGAATTTCTATTAATAGATACTCAGTGTTTACACATTGCATCTTTAACAACAGAACTATTTTGATTATCACTGTGTCTAATATTTCTACGTTTTCAAAGCTCTATACCAAAATGAAATGATGCATTGCAAGCAGGTGCAGGATGGGCTTAAGGATATGTGAGCTCACCGCTCACAAGGCTTGAGGCAACACAAGACAAATCAATGATGTGATAAGTACTTGACATGGGTTTGGAGAAACTGTTGAAGCAGGCGATTCTGTGAAAGTTTAATTACAGTTCAGGAGCAATAGATAGATTTCTGGAAACATCATTATAAACGGAGAGCTTGTGCATCGGGGCGCCCGCTTGATTATCCTTCTATTTAAAGCGTCACATTTCCAGAGAACAGGTGATCTGAAGACAGAACAGCTTACTGAACAATCTACACCCGAAATGACATGTTTTGCTTTGAAATTTAATTGAACAAAATGACAGGAAACGATTCCTTGCCTTGACTAAATAGGATTTTCAAAAGAGGTGTGATGTGTCTTGTGATAAAGGCCCTGTAGTGAAGGTTAAACTGATTAGATTTGATTATCAAATAATGAATGAGACACTGATGTAGTCTTAATTGCATGCTCCGATGACTGCGTTGTTTGACACGCATCATGTGTTCCCTTTGTAAATATAATCTAGTTCTTTATTCTTCAGCCTTTGGTTTTTACTCTCTGGTGCTACACTGCACTCCTTGGAGTTGTCAGTTTTAAAGTCAGCATGAATTGTAAATTCACCTTACTACTTTCTAAATACATGTTATGTAATTAAATAAATGAAATGTTCCAATCATTTCAGGGAACTCAATCTTCCAGTGAAACCTGCAGATTTTTCTTTGAAGTAGTTGGACTTCTTGATAAGGACACATTCAGATCTGCCTCCATCAACCGTGGAAGGATAAAACAAAGTCTTGCCCCGTTTCTCTTTTAATGTGTTTCACTCGAATGAATGTCACAATATGGAAGAAATGTCATTTGCAAGATGTAATGTAATTTGTAATTTGTGAAGAAAAAATATATGTTCTATATTTGACATCCCCACCTCCTTTTGGTTTCTAATTATTTGGTTTTGCTCAAAATTAAGTGTTTTTCAGCCACAGCTGCTAGATTGTCCTGTGTGGTGACTTGAGTGTATGTAATCAGCAGCTGTGCTAAATGTTGTTTCATTAGGTGTGAAAAGCCCCAATAACTCAACCGCCACCAGACAAACCTCCTCCTGGCGCTGGCTGGTTATTAATCTGTTTTTCATTTCGTCTGCACCAATGTAGGAACTCTGTAAAGGGAAATGGACATACATCGCTGGTTGCCCCTCTGTGAAGTTGAGAGTCAGATGGTAGAAGCATGGTTGAGAAGCTCTTAAACACTCCAAACTTGAGTGATGATGTGCTGTTGCTACCAAGTTAGTGACTGATTTGAACGATTTTGTTGTAACCACACAATACAGTACTTAACATTAACTGAAACTCGAAAGACTGTTGTCTTATCTCATGTGAATGAATGTTCGTTCAAAGGGCAATGTAATGACAAATACAGAGAGATTGTATATTATTATTTGAAAATGGGGAATGAGGTTCCCTCAAATATAGCGCAAAAGCTACACTCCATATATTCTCCCCTCCCTATAACGCAGGAAGTGTTGTTTGTTGTACAAAATAAATCATACTGTGGATGTGGCAAGACAGAGCAGAGATAGAAGGCCCTTGAGGTAAAAAAAAAAACAAGTAAAGAGACATGACCTCTTTTTTTCCCTCAGAAAGGCTTGACAGTGTGAGTGTCTTCTACTTGTCTTTTTTTTCATCCTGAATAGATTATCGCAGGGCCTAATTTGCTTGGTGAGAGCCATGGAAGAGTGAACCAAGCCCTCCCCTCTCATTTCTTCAGGGATGACTTCTGAAGCTCTTAATAAGGCGACAAGTACGCCTTCCCGTATTGAAATACATCAAAACCACTAATCCTTGTAGATTGGAGCCACCCACTGATTCAGATTGTCATTATGTATTTCATAAACGTTCCAGTCTGAGGTTTTTATGCTCCTAGATAAAAGAAAGTAGAGAAACCTCAAGAAGTGGTGGGTGGAGGAGGAAGGTGTAAATGTTCTTTTCATTAGCATTCCTTGCTTTCTCCCGAGTTAAACCCGAAAAGGCTGACTACCGAAACATTCTCTATGGCTGTTTTCCACCTAAGATGAAAGCCCCATTTGTGGTGGCGATAATGGTTGTGGAGCCATGTCATTTGACGTGGCTTGTGTTTCTCTTTTTTTTTCCATCATTTAATTGGGTTTAAGGAGCGTGAGAACACCGCAGACTTTGTGACCATCGCAACTAATTGACCAGACGAACATTACGTACAGTGGTGCACCACTGTGAAAACAAGGGAGGTGGAGAGAGCCTTCACTTTCCCCTATTTGTAGGAACGGAGCAGTTTAATGTTACAATTTCACGTTCGAAGCCAGCAAATGGAAGGAACCGATTCTCTTTTTAGAAACACGCAGCACTGCAGTCTGGAGTCATTTTCTCTTTACTCAAGCTGATAAGTTGATTGCTGATAAAGTATGATTAATTTCAATAAGCTAACTAATTAAAGTGGAATTTTATCTAAATAAGTCAGCTTTGATAGCTATAGACATGAATTTTAAGTTGAAACTAAAGTTGGCGGTTGACATTTGTTATTGAATTTTCTTCTGTAGAGCCACTCTAACAGGATTTTCTCATTGTCTTCCATTATACTGAATGTGCTTTTCCTATTCAATTAGCCTTTAAGCAACTAAGAGAAGTCCACGAAGCAATATGGCTCTGGCATTTCTTTACCGAAATTAAACGTATAATTAAACGTAATTGAAGACATAATTGTTCCTGGCAGCAAATAATAGAACTAAATTGTGCCTGTAAGGAGAATCAATATAAATGCCGACATTCCTCTTGCCTCTGAAAAGAAGTTTGTCAACTCGGGACCCGACTAGAGGAACTCGAGGGGGGGGAAACACAATTGGACCTCTTTGGGTGGAAAAAAAGAAGGTGGCTGTTAAAATGGACTCTTCTATTTTTCATGAACAAGGTCACTTATCAGTGACCGGAAAGGCACCAAGTTCTCTTCATCAATTTAATAAGGATTCAAAGTAGAAAAATAGTACGGTCATTTCTTTGTAATACACCCCTGGGCTTTTTATTATGACTTCATTTCCCAGTGTAATATTGGAATGTCTCTATAATTGTAAAAGTGTAATAGACTCTAATAGAATTTCATTTTGAACCCTGAATGGTCTATGCCATCGCTGCTCAATTTGAGTAGAATAATGATTTTTAATGTCCACACATGGCTTCCTGTGACCTTATTCAATCTCAGGCCTGATCAGGAAATATATCGATTCAATTACAGCCTGATGACAAGCCAACTGAGGAGAGGAGGGGAAAAAGGTCAGCACATATTTGAAAATGTAAATCTTAACAATGTCTTTTGGGTTTGCTGAAAAAAGCCATTATCAAATGCCATTTGGGTCCAACAGCACCAGGCCTCTTTTTCTCCCTCTCCCTCTCTTTTCCCTGAGCGATGGGAATCGTTGCAACACGTTCAACACTGAGGATGAACTTTCCTATTGTCTGGAGTTGTTTTATGCGAAGTCATTTCACATTTCAAGTCTGTCTTTTTATTGGGTTATGTCTGTGCTCTGTACCGCTACTTGTCATGCAACTAAAAGATGTTTTGCTGTGTGACGGCCTTGCCGATGTGTTTCCTCTTCTTAAGTCCAAGGATGCAGCTCTGTGTTTGTAGTTATTGGCGGAATTTTAAAATGCACCGAAGTGCTCCAATTCCACTCAGAGCAAATTACATGCACATCACAACGGCTGCTAATTCTTAGTTTGGTCATTAAAAACTCATTAAAATTAAAGTGTTCATTTGCATAGCTCTGTGTGTTGCATCATAAATTATTAATTGAAAATAAATAAATGAATGCAATTTGGAGGAATAAGTGGTGGAACACATGCACCTGCAGAGCTGTTTTGACTGTTTTTTGTCAACACACTGTGAAAAAAGGGTGGGGGGGGGGGGGAGTTTGGTGAATCTGATGTTGTTCAAGGTTGTTTTGTGGACTTTTTTTGCTTGATGGCTCTTAGTAACTGATTTTAATATACAGTCTATTTTTTAAGTACTTTATACAAGAAGCCTGTCTAAAACTATCTATTACCTGCTCATACAATGAGTTGTCTTCCTAAATGTTGAAATCCATTAACTGAGGTTGTTCCCTAGCACTTATATTGCACTTAGGATTGCTTCAGAAACTAGGATTTGACATTCAGCGTTGCATTCAATACTTGATTAAAGTACGTACAGTTATGTGTCAGGCGCTGCCGTGGCTTTATGCCTCGTTTGATATTTTCTCTCTTATATTGTCTCTTTTTTTCATTTGCGAGCATTGGTAATTGCAGCCCTTTTTCAAATCACTTCATTAATTAAATGAGATTGGAAAAGGTTTTGTGCTAATGGATTACGCAGGGGCCTGGTGGCTCAGCCCTGTTTACCCGAGGTCACATTTCATTTGCTGCCTATGTCAAGCGACTAGCGGCAGGACCCTCGGAGGCAGGCCAATCAATGTCTCCGTGCCCAAGCCCTCAAATGAATCCATTAAAGTTATGCGGATGCATCCTGCCTGGGTGGAGAGGGAGGGAAAAAAAGGTCTCCTGATACCTCTGATAGAAATTAGCCATGAATTAGGAGCAAGGCTGCCTCAGTCTGGAAACAGGCCAAGGCAGAATTAATAGGCCATCAGTGCCTCTTGTGTGTTAAATCCCATTTGTTCACAGTGTTTCATGAAAGTGTGTTTTTTTTTCTTTTGCCATGTTTGGCCTTACCTATAAGGACCCCCATGCTCCAACCACCACAACGCCTGTAAAAGAGTTCGCCCCCAAATCAAAATTCTTCCATTATTAACTCACCAGCATGTTATTCCAAACCTGGACGCAACTATCCAGGTCCAAAAAAAAAAAAAAAAAAACAAAAAACACCATTGGTTCAGTAATGATGTCACAACTGGTATGCCATTTTTGTAGTCTGTTTAGAGATTATCAAGTGAATAATACATCTGTGTAAATATGTACACACACACAAAAAAGAGGCCGTTTTGGACAGAGGCTTTGGAGACGTGTAGAACATCCACTTGCTTCTGGTCCACTGGCTGTATTTTCATGATCTGAATCTCCTGAACTAATCTTGCAGATCTCTCGCCTCCGACTGCAGATGAGACCCCTCAGTGCGGCATCATTATTTTTCGCTGTGTGGAGAGGCATGAGATATAGACATGAGATAATTATTAGACATATACTTTATACATAAAGTAATGGCTCTTGGCATCTGTGATTCAGAGGAGCTGTCTGGCTCCTTTTCTCATACCCACTCATATTGAAGCTCTGCATAATTCATTGGAATGTTGCCCTTAATAAAGCGCAGAGTCGTACTGTGAGGCTTTACAGTGTACAGTTCTGTCTCTCTGTTCACTTTGGCTGTTGCTGAGTGTAGTTTTGTCCCTTAAAGACCAATTAGCAGCCTTTGTTTAGTGCAGCGTAATCGTTTAAACTGATGGATCAAGCTGTTTTCATCACTCAGTTTCAGAGACTATGAAAGTTTGCAGTAGGAGCGGATAAAAAGGGGGGAAAAAAACGCTATCATTTATTCTGTCCACCAGCTGAGCTTGGCTGATTGTGTATGCTTACATGTCACTGACCAGCAGCAAAGGGAACCTCTAAATGAACTTTTGACCACCAAAATCAAGCGGCCAAGCAAACCAACCTAGGAACTGGCAACTCATTTTAGGTAGCTGAAAACCACCTAACACCCGGGATTTGGTGAAATTCCAATTACCTAAGGGTTCAAGTGTACAAATTGTCCTTTGTTTATATCATAACCTTACTTTTTATACCATACTTCTGCCACACTGTTGTTTTCTTTTTAATTTTACTGCTATTTTTATTTCAGTGACTGGCATCTAATTTTATCTAATACAACTAAAATGAGCCAATGTTCACTAGCTAAAATATTGGAGCGAACACTTGTGTTTATTAATGCATGTCAGTTCTACCAGAAAGACTCGGGATGCAACATACATGTAACGTGCTGAGGAACGCAGGCGGAGGCGAGGAGTGCAGGGTTTTTAATAAAGTAATACATGAACCGATAAAACAGAACAAAGGAACTGAAACCACAAAGAACAAAAGCAACCCATATACTGTATGTACAACAACTGATGAGGTAACTAGTGAAACACAATGGCTATAAATACACAGGAACAAACGTGCTTAACTAAGTAATGGGGAAACAAGATACACATGGGAACTGTCATGAACTAATCAACAGGAAAAACTACAAAGGACTACAAACACATGCAGGCACAAAACAGGAAATGATAAAAATCCACACAAGACAGGAATCAAAATACTGTTACAAGTATACATTTATTAGAATACAAGTACACAGCCCAGCAAGCAAATATTATAATATAAATTTCTTTTCTCCGTAGCTCGCATTCAGAGAGTACCGGAATCTGCATTTCCTTTCTGAAGACAAAGGCAGAGGCGCAGCCGACCCCCCGGGAGATGTGGGAAGGGACCATCCTGGTCGTGGTGGGGAGGATGGAGGTGAATGAACGCGTCAGCATCTGCAAACTCACACGTGTAAGTACTGATCTTTTATACTACAAGTATTAGAACACGATTGGATAGATGAGAAGGTAAAAAGTGACGTAACAATCGAGTCTTCCCGGCAGAACTTGCGCTAAAGCTTTCATTTTTGAAATTAGACAACAGAAAGTTTATCACAAAACATTCATGTAAACATTTTGCTTATTATGAACCTTTTTTTGGGGTGGGGTGGGGGGGGGGAGAGTAACACTTTACAACAAGATCCCAATAATTATCAATAGTTAATGCATTAGTTGACAAACTAACAATGAGCGGGAAAAAAAATCTTCAGAAATCTTTGTTAATGTTAGTGAGACAGTTCTTCATTGGTCATGTTAATTCAAAGTACATTAACTAATATTAACAGATACAGCTTTTGTATTAATAAATGATGAAATTATCATTATGCTGTAGAAGTATTGTTCAATGTTTGTTCATGTAAGTAATGTTACAAAAATGAATTGTATTTTTTTTAAATCACCCAATTAATTTGCATAAGCAACGACAGCTAGCTTTCTCTGCTCCTTTCTGGCCTGAATGTGGGCCGGTCCATCTGAGCAAGCCTACATAAAATGACCCACTGTAATAGATTGAACTGCACATTCACATTTTCTTCCATAGCTGCCGTCCCACACACGCAAGTACGAACACATCCGCATACACAAGCTCACGTAAATGAGATCTTAAATGGCTCTATGCTATGCCCTCTCTCTCCAGCGCCGGAGTCACGCATCATAGTCCGCAGCCAGCAAAACAAGATGAAATAAAATTCTAAGCCGTCCTGGCAGTCAAGGACACCATTCCCTCACCGTAATAGCCTGTATCGTCTGGACACTCCATGTGTAGCTTTTCTTCATTGCTCTGGGCTTTTCTTCCAACAATAAGCTCTTTATCACTCCTCAACACAATTCATTTAAAGCCACCGTCAAGAAGCAATCAAACCTTAAGTAAGAGGATTCAAAGTCAATGTGTTATTGTTGAGCAAAGTACCATTGCTTCATTTCCATAATGCACACAAAGAAGATGCCAGGCAAGTCGCATTTTAGTGATAGGACACGTGAAAAAAAATTTACTTGATTCTATTTATTGTCATTTTATTCACATTCTTTTGTGTGCACTTTATGATTTAATTGTTCGTATTGTTTCCGCTCTGTAATGTTCTTGTTTTCACCCGTGCTCGTCTAATTTTCTTCTTCTTTCTCCGGGATGACATTATGTTTGGCTTTCTTGTCTCTCTGCCCTGAACACCAATGATTTAGCAACTCTTGACATATCCATTACACGGTACAGATTGGCTATTCTCTCCTACTCATGTCTCAGCACCTATAGAAATGACATGTAGCTTTCTATTTTTTCTCTAATGCCCTCGATTCGTGGACCGATGCTTTTAGCTGGAAATGGATTCAAATTTCAGGAGTCCTGTACTATTAACTGCAGACTTCAATCCTGACAAAGTCTTTCGGAAAATGCTTTCCATTTCATATTGCCTCTATATGTTATGGCTCTATTATTTCCTTTCATCCTTGTTTGTGCGTGTCCTTCATGTGTACGTAGGCAGGCCAGGCCGTTGGTTTCATGCACTTGTTTCGTTAATATATGCAACTTACTGTAAATATGCCTATACGTTCACTTCAAGCTTCATTGCCACATGTCTTTACTTGCATAAAGACTGTCACAACAGCACTATGCTAATTCTTAAGAATGCTGAATTTCACCTTGTCTCATGCTATAGGCTGCTGTGCGTGACCTTAAGAGCCATCTGGCCCTGTCTGGAGTCCAGAGTGTCTCCTGTAGCTGTCTGCTGTTTAAATCACCCTCACCGCCAATATAGCATGAGGCATATTGCGGTTAATGGTCTGACAAACATGTCTCAGGCAGGTCCTGTCCACTCTCTCCATCTCCACGAGACTGTCCTTCCTCACCCAGCCACTCCTCCATCACAAGGGGATTAGAGCTAATGCTTTAAATGAGCACGGCCCAGAACCAAAGGGAATTAAAGGCAATTAGCATGCTAACAAACGGCTAATAACATGTCGTTTTCGCTGTTTGTAAGGCTTTACCTGTGCTCTTTCGACAAGAGCTTATATTCTCCCCATAATGAATGTACTCGGATGGTCTATCAATTATTGAACACAACTATTTTAATATTAATAATTCTGCTTTGTTAAAAGCCTAGCTAACATAGAAGGCTCGCAGTATTAATATTTGCACATTTTATCACTACTCTGCCATAATGTCACAGGGGGCTTGAGTTTTGTTCACAGTAAATGGTGAAACAACTTAGTATGAGGGCTGTATGGTGAACACTAATTAATCCCATGTAATTAGCACTAGTGTTCTATCACGGTGTGTTTTACACTATGATAGATTTGCCACACGACATTTTTTATGTCTAATATGATTTATGCGCGTTTTCAAGGCAGATCTCTATGTTAAAAAAAAACAGACATGATATACCTCCGCCATAATCTTTGTGTTCACCCAATAATCAAGCACTATTAATTACAATAATAATGATGATGATAGCAATAGCATCGTTTCAATCTCACTTTCAGTAACTGCATTGTTCCACCCTTTTCCGTTTCTGCTTAAATTGTATTTAACTTCATCTATCCCCGGCCCTGCAAACAGGATTACTGGTACTTATCTGAAATGAAAGTGCATCTTTGATGCACTGTAATAACAGGGAGTGGAAATCCAGTCCATCGCAATAAAGCTGAAACTAATTCATTAGAATGGCTGTCGTCTGCGAGGAGTGTTTTTCGATTCGGCCATGTGGCGCGTGGCTCGGGTCCGCCACAGCAGCGCTCTCCTGTCTCCACCCCCCGCAACCCTTCCCTGGAGCAAATAATAAAGGCGATGATGAGGGCCATTTGTGTGATGTGCCATGACCTGAGATGTGGAAAGGGACTGTGGAAAAGATCACAACAGCTGCATCAACAGCCATGTGCGTCTGGCCTCTTCTGCAAAAAAGGCCATGCTTAACGCAAACAAGACTATCAAACTCTGCAACTTCTCCAAAGATGCTCGGGGAAAAAAGGCTGACGAGAGGGAGCGAGGAGCCGTGTCGTCCGTGCCTCCTGTTCCATAATGGAATAGAAACACTGGAGCCTTGTTTGGTCGCCAAACACAATTAACAGGGTTTCTTCGGCCTCATCAATACTGCTATTTGCATAGAGTATTGATCGGGGGTCCTTATAATCACAAAATGTTAAGTGCACCAATTAATTCTCAATCTGTTTGTGCCCTTGTCTGTTCGCCAGGAGCTCTGAAGGTCAGCGCGAAAATGAACCGCTCTTTGATTTGCCTCCCTTTTTTTTTGTTAGACAATGCCATTCTGTTTTGAGACAGCCCATCCCAGAAAGGCCCATCCCAGCTTTTTCATTATCATTCCTAGTGAGTACAGACTAAACTGTTTGAAATCTTGTGATCTGATTTGTCCTTTTAAACAAGGTGTTTCTTTCCTCGTTTACTAATAGGCCTCGGTTCCTGCTCTCTCAGCCAGGCCTTGGGTTTTTACAGTCTGAAAGCCTCAATATCTACCTCATATTGTCTAATAAGTCTATCACAGAGTGTTTCACTGTTGATTCATACCCTTAACCGCGTGATTCCAATGTCACAAAACGCTCTCTCTGGCCTTGATGCAGCACTATGGAACATGACCTTGCGCTTGCTCATCTATTTAAATTGATCATAGCAATAAGTTAGCAGCTGCTCCCATTCTCTTGTTTGTGACATCTCAATCCATTGGGAGAATGAAGGCTGCATCTGCATGTGAGGATTGGGTGAACGTACCTTTCACTTCTCATTATAGGTGCATTTATCTTTTAATGAAATCCTATCAAATGAAAGCTTGAGGTTAGAGGTGAGCTGTGACATAAGACATCCTTTCTCTCCCTATAATTGATAATTTGCTCTTTTTGAACTTTAAACGCTAGTTTATATAGAAATATACGCAGAAAGGAGGAAATATAGCACCTTTTCGCCCTTCCACATCTACTAAGTCTTCTGGTTTGCGAGATCTGTTTGTGTGGCAGATGTGAAGAGAGGTGCCAATTGAATTCGCAGCTCTATGGCTCTCACTTGTATCACACCTTTGTGTATGAGATTGGCAGTGCATAGCCAGCTGAAACAGCTATAAAGCATAAGCAAAAGATTGTCGAGCGTTCTCCATGTTCTGGCGCCGTCACACGTCCTCACATGATGCTCCGTTCTGTCCTATCTCTCGTTTTCCATCAAACAGTCAGCGGTTACGGCCAAGTGACAAATGAGCTTGCCTTCAGTGAAAGATGAATTTCAATCCACTACACCTGTGCCACCTCACCAAATGAAAGGGCTGACTGCCTGCTATTGCGTATTTGAATTGCTTAATTCCTCCATTAAAAAACCTATTTACATGAATTAGGGACAATTAGCGTTTTCAGACCCATTTCGGCTTTGTTCGCCCTGTCCATTAACATTTAAAAGTGTCGGCTGCCAGACACAAGAAAAGCCCCATGATCTGATTTCAGCTGACCCCCCACGTTGGGTGCTTGGATGGACCCTTTTCATCTCGCCTGCGCTGGTGAGAAGGAGCTGGCCTTGCTTCTCAGATTTGCCTCAATTACACATAATCAACAAAAGCAATTCAGACAGGGGCAAAAAAGGAGAAAAAAACACCTCTAAGAAGAGGTCTGTTAGAGATGGACAGGGCAGAGCTGCTCTCAGATTTTTATTCAAAGGCACATTACTGAGGAATAAGGCTTCATTCTCTGCTTTCCACATGGATTTAGGTCCAGAATGTGAGGAAAGGTTAAAGAATGGGCAACTAGAAGGAGAAGGTGAAGGTAAAGACTGTAGATAATGAGCACCTAGATAATGAGCTCACATAAGATGCATTAATTGCTTTACTGTAAGTTTGGTCATTTCCTGCATGCTTAAAAGTGAAATCAACTCCACTGAGACCATTTTTCGTCATTTTCATCCGCTGCCCTTCATGCCCATCCACAAATTATACTGGCTGACCCCAGTTGCTGATACATATAAAAGGCCATCTTTCGGCAAGAATTGGTTCGACTGAATGATTCAAAATGTCATGGTTTTTACAAGAGGGTTACTGAGCTGAAAATGATTATTTTTATTCTCACTTCAAGTTCATGAAATCAAAAAATGGTGAGCAATAGTGTACTTTTCATGCTCTTTCTATCACTAGCTTGCCTTATTCAACAAGCTTTCCAAGGGTTCAGTCTTTAAACACAGGTGCCATTTATGTGTTGAATGAAAATATTTCCACTTTTTAGTGGTGGGTAGTTAGTTCAAAAGAGGTTGAGGCTACAGGATCAAAGCAGAATGCTGAATGCTCAGCACAGAAGAAAGCAGAAAGAGTGGGCTTCGTCAAAACTAAAAGACCTTGAAAAGAGATGAAGCTGACACTGTTGTTTACCTTGTTCTTGCGATAGCTCATAAATAAGAATATCGTTTTTTAAATACACTACCATTCAAAAGTTGGAGGTTGACTGATCAAAAGTGGTTTATAATGTTACAAAATATTTCTATTTCAAATAAGTGCTGATCTTTTGAACTTTCTATTCATTACAGAATCCTGGAAATGAAAACTATTACCAGCACAACTCAATGTTTCTTGAACACAAAATCAGCAAATTAGAATTTCCGAAGGATAATGTGACACTGAAGACTGGAGTAATGATGATGAAAATTCAGCGTTGTCTATAAAGAAATAGACTTGGGGATTGACTTGAGGAGTCTTCAAATATTTACCTGTAATAAGTAAATAGTCTATATTTTAAGGCCTATTGGCTCTATTTTAAGATTTTCATATTTGGTGAATGAACAATAAAACTGAAATATAAATCCAAGTGTCGACATAAACACATTCGGTCATTAAGCTATGGAATGATGCAATCAAAAGCTGAAATGTATCCTAGAGTTTCCAATTCTCAACTAAACCCTCCAGCAATCCTGCCAATATCAGAGGTTTCCACAAAGGACACAGTCAAATGCCATTGTCTCTCCAGCTATGGTACAAATATTGTATTCTCTACCAGACAATCCTTTTCCAATATGGTTGGACTCAAAGAATGGAGGCAGAGGTTTCAATATCCCTACCACCCCAAAATCACACACATATATAGGCCACGGTTTCTTTTCAATTTGCCATATATGCAGCATTATAACCAGCTGCTTTTGATACTGAACACACTTTTTTTATTGGCAGTATTTAGCTTGGTTTCCTTAATATAAGGAGTAGTTATAAGTTGTAATGAGTAATAGAAGTAATCATTTCTGAATTGAAAAAAGAATGAATTCGTTATATAGGCCTATTTATTCTGTATTCTAAACACCTTATATAGAGCAGCGCCATGGCATGAATAAAAGCGAGGATGTGAGGGATAGACTTTTACTGGGTTTTCAACGGCATCCGCTGTAAAAAGCTGTATCAAGGGCCTGTTCACATATTGCGTCTTTTGCCACGCTCAAGTTCGTTATTTCAAATGTAGGCACGTGATATGCACACTCATAATGGAAGCGACGCGGTCACGGTGTGTTTTTTCCAAGCGTGTCTGCACCGCATCGAGATAAAAACATCTCAACTTTATCTTGATGCAGGGCAGACACACTTCGAAAAAACAAGCATGCCAATTACATTATGAGCGCACATACCTGTACTGCGCGCCTACATTTGAAATAACCAACTTGAGCGTGCAAAAGACGAGATGTGTGCAGGCCCTAAAGCTCCTAGCCTGGGAAAACCCAGACAACTTCCGGCAAATTTAGATTTCCTTTGAAAGTTAGTCTGGCAAAGACCTCATTTAAGCCATAGACAGTAAAATCAATAAACACAGCGACCCCATTGATTTCAACTGAGAAAATTGAAGCCCGTTAACAGCTAATAGACAGGAGTACTTCGGACAGACTGAGCCTGTCACGTGAGCAACTTGTATGTCTTCTAGTAGCTGTGCTGAGTGAAATCTGAATAATTCCCCTCCGAATCTCACAGAGAAGGAGAGAAGTGAGTATTAGCTGTCTTTAAGCTAGCAGTAGGATCAACTTTATGACTCTCTATGGGCTTCTCCCTCGACTTTACCGGACTTTATGCCTCCACGTCCCCCTGATTGCAAGCTTCTCCTCTTGTCTATACGGTCAGACTGATCTCATGAAATGGCGTATGTATGACACGCCAATTCGTATTCCCATTTTTCCCGTGTTATCAACACGCACAATTGCTTTTCAGCATGTTTATGAACGCCGTTGACTTAGGGTGCACTCACACTAGCCAGTTTGAACCGTGCCCGAGCGCGTTTGACCACCAAAGCGCGGTTCGTTTGACTAGTGTGAGTGCTCCGAACCGTGCCCGGGCGCGGCTCGATTAGCCGGCCCTGGCCCGCTTGGAAGAGGTGGGCCAGAGCACGGTTCAGTTGGACTCGGGCGCGGTTCGCATGCAGTGTGAGCGCTAACCGTGCTGGAGCACGGAACAGGACGTGTGAAGTCATGGTTTTTAGGAACTGTAGTCCGTAATCAAAGCTGCAAAGTCCTTTCTGCACTTCAGCTGGTACCTTGCAAACCTCCTCATACGAGCAGCACGATTATGTGAAAATTTCCGCGCCACAAAGGCGACACATCTGTTTAACAACAGGCTGTGAGAGGACGACATAAAATTATCCACAAAGAAAACAGAGCGATGGACTCCATAGTGTTCAGAGAGCGCCGCTCTTCTTGTTTATCCCGAAACCTATGGAAACCGTCGCACCATAATAATGACGTAAGCGTGCTCCGGCACGAATGCTGAAACCCTATGTGAGTGCAGGCCAGAGGGGGAGTGGGGAGGGGGGACAATCGTACTCGGGCCCGGTTCATGGCAACCGTGCCTAGTGTGAGTAAACCCTTAACGTTACATTACTGTATGACCTACCCTAACCCCTTCCCAATACCTACCCGTCACTGGGGTTAAAAGCATCCCCTACCCCTACCATCCTAGGGAAAAAAAAATACCCCTCCCCAGATGTAGATCTACAATCACTCGGACACAGGGCCGGATTAAGAGTTCAGAGGGCCCTGGGCACAATGTCTTGTAGGCCCCCTCTTAAGCAGGCCAAATGTATATATTGTCCAAGGATATTTTAAAATGGCATTTACAGTTTTACTGACTTAAAATGAACTTTGTTGAACTATGCTGGAGTAAAGTTCATAAATGGATGTTGTAAAACTATGTTGGGTGGACCCTTGATATAGCATTTATAGTTTTACTGATTTTCGGTTCCTCTAGGGGGGTTCGGGGGCATGCTCCCCCGCAAGAAAATTTTGTACATTTTAAGGTTAAATGCATCAATCTCATGCTCTTTGAGAGATCAAAATTAAGAACTTCAACCCATGAACTGCTCGTTGAACAAAGAAAACACATTGATTTGTACCAGGACAATAAACAGGGCTTAAACATATTTCTAGTTGAGTCTCAGTCTACATTACATTATCAATGGTGTTTTAGGATCCCAAACAATTATTATAATAATGTAATAATGATTTATATAATTATTCCTATGACGTAAAATCCATAGCCTATAAAATGTACTATATGAATGAAAATGAATATTTCAAAAGTATATTTTAGTCTACATTACACTATAATATAGGAAAATTAAAATAGCCTACTTTTGTCCTTATTTCTTCACTTGCAAGAAATAAACCCTTGAGCTTGTGTTTAAGAGAAAACACCAGATGACCATCCAGATCGCGTGAGCAAAGTGCACAATTTTCTTTAAATCACCCAGCACTGATGCCTATTCTTCTTGTGTTGTTTTATAAACGCAAAAAGCCATGTCATGGTTTCGATTTTAGTTCGTTGGCACAATAACACGCTAGAGACCTGTGTTAGGTTATACATTTTACATCTCATGTGTGTTGGGAAAAATGAGAAAAGACTTCGGCATAAGGCTGAATCGAACTCGGGTCCGAGCGCTGCACATGTAAAGCTGTTTAACGCGAATAGCGCGTTACGACCTCTGCCACTGTAGCTGTGATGTGATCGGCGTTTTTTTTTTCGTAAAACACAGGCACGTAGTGCAAACATACGCTCCATTTTATCAAACCGTCCCTTGCGGCCTCGAAACACTACCGGCTCACCGGGGAAACTCCCGACTCTCCCGATTGCCAATCCGCCGCTGGTGCCCAGGGCCCCTTAGATGTCGTGGGCCCTGGGCAAGTGCCCAGTTGCCCTAATGGTTAATCCGGCCCTGCTCGGACATTTAACGGCATAGACATACACGCGCATAGCTCAAAATGCGTATAGATAACAGGCCACTTGACTTGAAAGTGGCGTGTATGTTTACGCAAAAGTCATGATGTCATGTTGCTACAGTAATTTCTCAACTGTGCGACAGAGAGTTGATTCGTTGTGATGCAATCGTTTGCCTATTTTTACAAAAACAATGGTCAACTGGAGTCTTTGGACGACTCAGATGTAAAGTTGTTTGTTGTCAAAGTGACACCAAAATGAATGGGAGTCAATGGAATGCTAACAACAGGTGAAGTTCCACTACAATGGCGGCTCCCGTGAGGCTTCAACTTCTGGCTGATGGATTACCCCCTTGATTCAAGCCCATTTCCAATCCGTCGATATTCGAGGATTTTTTAGCCAAAGATGGATGCCGCCTTCGAACATCACTCGTTTGAATACGCTATCGCGTCTGTTTTAAGCGATTTGAACGTCTCCTTTTTGTTAAAAACCGAGCAAAGAACAGCACTCTGTGATGTTTCTCCGCCGCTCTGCATACGTCATCTCCTTCATCGCTCTACCCGCGATGTCCGTTGGTGACACCCCTCTGTAAATGATTTGTCTATGACGCTTTGCCAGACCATAACTCAGTTACAACCGAGAGTGGTCTGGTTTTAACCAGACTATAAAGCTCCTAGATCACTTATCATTTTCCACAGCTCATCTTGTCTGTAGTTTTGTCTACTGATGTTTCTTGGAAAGATATTTTTGTTGTTTCTTCAGCAGAACAATCCAAAAACGTTAAATAACAGCTCAACCCACTGAAGAGTTTTATATCCCTCACTGCCTTGCTTTCATTCCCATTAAAAATCAAAGATGTCGTTGTTGTGAATAGGGTCTATAGAGTGTAGCGTGGACCATCTGTACTTTTCACTGACTTTCTCACTTTATAAAGTGGATTGAGTAATAGAAAAAGGAAAACGGTCACTCAAGCTGTATTTCACAAATAGTCATTTAGCCCCAGCCTTTGCAGTTGAGTCTATTAGCATAATTGTGCTATTGATTAGGAATAACTCACTTTTCCTCAATATGATTACATTCAATTGTTGACTTCACCTATACAATGAATTCATTTTTATGTCAGTCTTGTTGACTGGTATGATATATGGCTTATCTATATCATCGATTCCTGCAAAGTTCATCCATCCATAGGTGAGTGGCATAAAAATGTTTTACATAAAGAGATTGAAGAGGGACAATGTGCATGTAAGCAAAATGTCACTGTTGTGGAGACAGGCCTCAAAGGCGTCATCCCTTGAGGAATTGCTTTGGCCATATCGTGATTTAACACTAATTATATGGAAGTTTCATAATGGATTGCTGTATATGGAATGCGGACAAGAGCGTGTCTGAGTTTAGGGAACGCTTAATGTACACGGCGGCAGGACACAAAATATCCCTATTTTTAACTCCACAGTGGTCCGAGTCACAGACTAAAAGCCAAATAAAGCATTCTCTAAATAAACACTTTGCCTGTTGTGTGGAGGCCGTTACTCCGGTGGTGGAAAAGCAGCTGTTGTGACAATGGACTGCCCTCGGAGAACCTGTGGATATCCAGTCTAAATCCAGCCCAGGTAGCTGTGAAAAAGCTAATAATGCGTTATTGCTGCTCAGGTCTTCTCTGTCATCTCTCTATCAGTCACCCTATATAGGGCTGGCCGAGTGATAATGGGTAATAATGCAACGGGGAGAGAGACCAATCTCAGCAGGTCCAGAGTGGTGTGAGAAGGGCCTGGGTGTTAGGCTCCATATCCCACGTGTGATCCAGAGAGGAAATGAAGAATCTTTCTGGCAACAGGTCACAGGGCACACATTAGTGAATTGATGTGGATTTATTTGACTATAAAACTTGTGTACAATCTAAGATGTAGCTGAGCTTGAGAGATGTTTTGGATTTATCAAAAGTCAACACTAGTCAGATAAACGGTATCCTAAAAAAAAAAAAACCCCGACATCTCCGACGTTTTTTTTTTTGTGGGGTTTTTTTGGCCTTTAGTCCCTCGTTTTTGGGATTGAACGTTTCTTCCAACAGTTTCATTTTGCACTTATTCAGTGTTTTCAGTTTTATTCCAATTAATTAACAGCATGAGCATGTTGCTGTTGCTTTCAGCTTGTGTATTCACTGGGGTGATGTGAACAAGGCACCATCCTTAATTCTAACCCAATTACATCTTTCTTGACATTATATCCATATTTAATACAGCTATATTCCCCCCACCCCAAAAACGAAGGGAAAAAACGAGAGATCAGAGATTAGTTTGGTGCTAATGCAAACTGGTGGATTTGTTGTGAGGGCATTTAAATCTTTCAAAGAGAATGGGAAATGAGGAGTATGGTATCGCTATAACTTCAGGCTTACTCAAAGAATATTGCAGCCTTTTTAAGTGTCAACTCCTTTTGTTCCCTTTTGTTTTACTGCAAAGTTTTAAAACAGCCCTAAGATCTGACTCGAATATTATCTGCACTTTCAAACCTAAACATATTAAATATTCTCTCCTTTGATCGCAACAAATGTGTTTTTACTTTTCTCACTATGGTTTACTATAATATATTTCGCTCTAGAGTATTTGACAAATTGAAAACAACAGAGAACTTAAAACAACACTGCAACTGCACACAAACATACATCAGTTGATTTGGGGGAACTGTTTAACTCTTTGTAAAACACAGAAAGACCCCCTGGTGCAACTAGTACACGTGCTGATAATCTACACAGACATGGCTGACAATCATCATGTTGGTATGATTGGTACACATAGATAATCACACAGCTTATTGTTCTTATTTTTAAAACACATTGCTGTATGTCAAAAATCATGCGTCACACTTTACTCCCGTAATCATCCCAGAAAATAGGCCTGTTAGCATGGATATTCCTATTTATGTAGGCCTAATGCAATTGCACTGGATTAAAGGAGTTATCACACTCATAAACAGTACTTTTGCACATTAAAATCTCCTCACACATGACTTTGTATTGCTGCTGGCATGTGGAAAAGTAGGTCTGGTGGATGTGGGATTCTTCTGAATATCTGCTTTCTGGGTAATGGACAGTGAATAATCTTACTCAATAGTCCCAAAGTGGTCACAACCTGATACACACAATTCACAGCAGAGCCTGTATTTTAAAGCAAGTTTCCATAATGAAAGTTAAAAATAACTCAGTCATATGTCTCTAAATTGGACAACTCAGGTCACAGTGTACATATACGTTTTCAAATTTAATTAACAGACTTGTTGTTGGGCATAACTTGCATTTTTCTGCTTACATATTATGTTTCCTGCTCTACTTTTCACTGGCAGTGCTCCTCATGGGATGAATGTATAAAGTAACAGTCCAATTCGTAAACAAATTAGGTGTTTTTTTTTTAAACTCAGTTTAAATCAGTCTAAAAACATATACACTGAAATGAACCCTGAAAATAAACTGAACGAAAATTATAATAATAAAATGTTTTTTGAGCACCAAATCAGCATATTAGAATGATTTCTGAAGGATCATGTTACACTGAAGACTGGAGTAATGATGCTGAAAAATATTAGCTTTGCTATCAGAAATAAAGCCCATTTTAAAATATATTAAATGAAATAAAATCAAAATAAATTTGATCAAATAAATGCAGCCTTGGCGAGCATTAAAAAAAAGGTACATTCCTCAACTTTTGAATGGTAGTTTTTTCTCAGCGTTTCATACTTAACTTGCTTGATCACCCACACAAGGATCGGTCATAGCCTCTCAGGACACTTTTCGACGGGGCTTTTCTCTGAAGTAGCTCTTGTAATTGGGCTGGATTTATCACAGGCCTCTAATAAATGCCCCAATTACCGTAAGGACGACAGCAGTGATTTGATAGAAGATCTGATGCTTGATTTCTTTAGAGCATCCCTTTCCATCCTCTTCAGTAACCCTGCGGGTGCTCTCAGCTATTATGCCCAAAGTGCCCCCTAACTCTGGTCAGTGCACCCTCTCCACACAATGCCTGCAAAACAAGAATTAAGTACTCGAAAAGAAATTGATTCATAAGCAACAGAAACTCCTCAAATGACCTTTACAGCGCTCATTACACATGGCGCACATCACGGCACAAGAATGTTCCCATTCTTCGGACCTTTTGTCTCGCCGCTCCTCTTCTTCTCCGGGGAAATGGTAATTAATTGAAATAATTTCCATGTGTAAGGTTGCCCCAAGTCCCTCCTTACACTGTGTCAATGGGTCGATAGGTATTTGGAGCATACAGTGCACACAGGTGATAAGAACTCAAGTCACACTGTGTTAAATGATTGCCAAAGCAGCAAGTGATAGAGGGGAGAAAAAAAAAACGAATCAGATTCAAGGGCAGAGGAGTTTGCGGAGAGGGAACGAGGGATGAGGAAGAGGAGGGGGAGGCAAGCAGTCCTCTGTGGATGACATTCTGGCAGCGGGGGCTGATGGTCAGCACCCGCAAAATTGAAATATTTCAGGTGATTCAAGGCTAGCCACATTTCTCACTCCTTTTTCCTCTCACTCTCTCGCTTTCAATTATCAAAAGGTTGTCTGTGGGAATCAAACAGTCTCCTTGGGGGAGTTCATGCGTGTGTCCTCGGCGCTCAGAGCCGCTCCTCGAAGCCGAGGGCCACTCGCGTTCTGCCGCCTGCCAAGAAGCGCTGTATCTTTAAGAGGCCTGTTACATGCTGTTGATTAGTTTTGCTGAGTGGGTATGCAGAGACCAATAAATTAAATATGAATAAATTAAGAATGTACTGTAGCAGAAAATTGCTTGGAAAACAACCACCTCCCCATTAAAATATGTATAGTAATGCCTTTTATGTCTGGCGACGTGGGATTAGATATCACTGTAAATTAACACGCCATCCGACCGTAGTTGAGAACTTTTCACTTTTAACAAGGACTTATAAAAAAAGCATTTACTCTAGTGTGTTCACTAATTAATTTGATATTCAAATGAGCTTATGAATTATAATTGCAAATATCCCAAATAAGAGCAGTTTTGGGAAAAAAAAATAAATAAAAAAAGAGGGATAGTGTCAACAAAGATTGATGAAGCTTGCTTTGAAAATGCCATCTGTTTGGAATGTTTACTCCACTTAAGAAACGCGTCTGCGGTTGTGTCAGCACCTAACGCTTTGCATTGAAGGGGATCAGGGACATCAGCATGTGAGATGAGCTCCCACCGATAACGTCCCCGCAACGTTGGCGTGACATTGTAGCCGCATTAGCTCATTACTACAATGTCATGGGCGACATGGTGCGGATGCTGTGCATTAGGAGGAACTTGACTGCAGGTATCAGGTCTCTGCAGATGAGCTGCTTAATTAAGAGAAGCGCCATTAAGGTTATTGAGATGCGACTCCCTGTACGAGGAGATGCTGGGTCCGGTGTGGGTGGGAGACCGGAGGAGGGCACTTCCAATCCCTTCTTCCTCTATTCCTCAACCTCAAGTGACATTAGCATCTCCTGCACACCTGCAAACTCCTGGAGTCACACAGTGGGCCGCATCTCCGCATCCTTCTGTGCCTCTGACTCCAGGATCTAATAGAGGCGACCAATTTTTAATTCTCCCTCTCCTCCTCCTCCTCCTCCCCGGTGCCCATCTGTCAGGCTACACTACTGCAGAGGAGGAGGAAGGCAAGCACCTTGTTCCAACTGGCCGCCTTTCTAATTTTCTGTGCCTCTACAGCTTGTCCCGAACAAACGCCCCTTTCTCAGCTGCCATGCTACCCTGCCTGCTGCGTACGCACACTAGCTTTTCAGAAGAAAAGTTTGCAGGATGAAGATTTCCCCCCTAAAAATCAATTTTACAACAAACTGAAGTGTTGATGTACTGGCAAAGAGGAATGTGAAGATATCAGGGCTAGAACTCCAAGCAAGTTTTTCATTCGTTTTTTTTTTTTTTTTTATTCTACTAAATTTCTGCTCTCTTTCACTCTCTCCCTGAGGCCTACAGATGCACTCCTGTAATTTACTGCAGGTCACATTCCACCAGCACAATTCAATTGGAAGATTTCTCTCTCTCTCTATCCCTCACTGATATAATGAATTAAAAGTCTGGCACAAGAAAATGAGGGCCATATGTTGAAATCCCATCCCTGCTACTGACAAGGCATTAGCCGTACAGGAGGTTCTCTAAACAGACCTTATGCAAATTCACTCCCCAGCCAGATTTTCTTAAAACATATAAATCATTGTTATCTTCCCCCCTTTTTTGCCATCAATGGATCAGTTTAGCCAAAGTCCATCTTGTTGTTGTACTGTTGCTCGGATCAGGTTGTGGATATGATTCATTGTGTACGGGTAATAAACACTGTCATACACTATAATTATTTAATGGCTCAATCTATCAAAAGTGACCATGGGCAGACACAGAGGAAACTCAATACGGGGATATTGTGACCCAACACTCGTCTTTGTTTTCTATGTTTTCTACAGCTCCATCCAGTGGTATCTCTCCGCTCACAACATTCAGAGTTATACAAGTCTGAGACGGAGCAATAACTGAGCTTAGTTCCGTATTATACGACAGCCAAAAGTGACGATTTCTGGAACTGGACTGTTTCACTGTTTGCATCAAGCAGTTTGTGATTGCTACTATCCCACTTTGGATTCTTTCTGAACTTTTTTTTTTTTTTTTTAAGAAAAAGCTGGTCAAATTGTGTCTGAATTAAATATCAGTTACTTCATATTAATTTAATTTAACAACTTATTTTAATTTAACAACATATTTAATTTAACAACATCACAAACAAAATTATTCTAATGTACTGAATACCAAGGCCAAACGTACATAAAGACTGTTAGATTGCAAGTGTGATACTAGTTTAATACAGTTCTATAAACAATAAGTTAATGCTGTTAAAAAAAGTTTTTTTTTCACAAACATTTTAAGCAGCACACCTGAGCCTAAACAACAATTCGGCATATCAAAATGATTTCTGAAGGATCATGTGACAACTGGAGTTATGATGCTGAAAAGTCAGCTTTGCCATCACAGGAATAAATTACATATTCAAATTATATTCACGTAGAAAACAGTTAGTTTGAATTGTAATAATATTTCACAATATTACTGTATCTTTGATTAAAACAAAATCAGCCTCAGCATCTTACCAACCCCAAACTTATGAACAGAATTAAATAACTAATATTTCAAACAGAATATGGCCATTTAGTCCCAAATCTGTATTACAATTGCAATTCCATCTATGCAAACATGTGGAGTAATACAAACACTGAAACGATCCAGTGCTTGTCCAAATGAGTTACATTGTTTAATATTATTTTTCAAGACCTAAAAGAAGATTATCTTCATATCAACTACTGAATTGGTTATCCGGGTAATATCTCACACCTAATCGTCTGTTGTTATTTACACAGCTGTTATGTTTGTTTCATAGCAACATTCTGTTAAATCTTCCAGTACAAGGATGGCACTTCATGAATGTGCTTAATAAAAAAATATTTTAATCAAAATAAACATACTGATGCATAAATTATGTACTGACCTTACAAAAGCAACAAAGCACTCAAGGCCTCATTCTTAACAAGGCCCAAGCCTTTCATACCTTTTTGCACCTTGATTAACGCAGTCCGTCACATCTTCTTTTACAATAAAAGGACAAATTGAAAACATGCCAAATGAGTGCAAAATAATAATGCATTTAAGAGGGTTATAAGAATGGAACCTTCAATCTTGTCCCTGGAATTCCCATGAACACAAACACACACACTCGCACACATCCACATGCAAATAGGAGGATTGTAATACAGTCTGAGTGAGTTCTGCTTGACTATTTTAATATTGCATCTATCTTGGGGATTATTCTCTCTTCAGCAGAGAGACCAGTGCTGGAGTGCTGCAGTACTCACTGTATACCCTGCTGCTCTCAACAAGATTAGAGACCCTGCACTTTGACTCCCAATCCTGCTCTCTTCATGGTGTCTAACCACTTGGCGCCCCACCGCTCACAGTCATATCACATGGCTAACATTAAAATGACTTATTTATTTGTGATGCAAGCACATCTAATGCCGGTCGGAAAAATTCATATGTGTGCGCGAGCCACTGAAAATTAGGATAAAAATGCAACAATAGTTACTGTTGGAAGGTTTCATTTTAATGGATAACAATGTACAACAGCTACCTGATGTGATTTGGCAAATTATGACCAGCGTGATCAACACAACTGCGGAGGAAACAGCAGATCTTTCTAAAATCTGAAGTCCATCAAGATAGCTGTTACTATTGTGGCATTTGCTGCTTGAATATTGCATCAAATTACTCTGTTATTGCCTAGTTACCATTGCAAAACAGAGCTAAAGCTATTAAACCCTGTTATATTCTTCACAGTCCTAAACTTCCTTTATTCTCTATAGATAATTTATTCCCTAATAGCATTTCAAAGTGCTTCAAGATGACTTATGCACCTTACATTAGATGCCATGAACAGGCAAATCGATCTCGTGCCATGCAGGGCTCTTGTAGCGATGACTTCATCTGTTCCAGGTCCATAAAAATAAAGCAGCAACAACCTAGCAGCTCATCCTCGAACAAAATATCCAATAACATACATCCTATTAAGGAGACTAAAAACACATTCACATTGGAGGAAGTACAGTTTTACTTTTGATTCATTGTTTTGGCTTGAAAAGTCATTTGTGTATCCAGTGGGCCTACCACGTCGCAGTGACCCCCAGGAATTCCTCATCTTTGGCACTGGTTGAAACCGTGATGTCTAGCTGTGTTTTTTAGCCCGGAAACCAACAGCTGGATTGGTGGAACGGTGGCTAGAAGAGGTGGAGGGACGTGGGGACAAGCTTGAGCTGGTTGCTGCAGCGGGTGCTTCAACCGATGATGTTTTGAGACAGGATCCCGAGATGGAGGAGGCCTTGCTGTAGCTTTTTGTGCTCGGCTGAGCAGGGGGTTTGCAACCTGTGTGGGACTGCGGAGATAAGACACTCTCATTCATCTCACAAAAGCGCAACAAACCACACTACCGGACAGTGCTGCATGCTGTATGACAGCTGCCGGAGAAGGGTTATCTTGGCACCATCTAGTGTCCGTTTAGAGAACAGGCAAATTGTTTTTGTTTTTTAAATGCGACCATGGAGGTTAGCCATGAAATAGCCAGGATTTCTGTCAAATGCATTGAAAGAGACTAAATATTCCTCTTTGACTAAGCACAAATATTTTATATTTGCTCAGTGAAGTGAATTACTGACCTGTGCAGTGGATGTATTAGGAGTGTTGCAGGCCTTTGCACTAGACACACACTTCTTAACACCATTAGAGGATGAGGCTGATAGTTTTTTCTTCAGAGGCTATTGGAATGAAATATATTACATACATTGCATACTACGAATATAGTTGACTGTGATGAATTGATGTGATGTTCCTCTTTTGTAAGTCACTGAAGTTTGTGGCATCCTTTAACTAGATACTATATTGTCCTTAACAAGTAAACAATAACAGAACGTGTTCTACATGGTTGCATATACACTGTATTATTTGCGTCACAGACTATTTTTAGAAACTACATTCCTATGACTGCTGTAAAGAGGGATTGAGATTCTTCCAGATTGCTCTTTCTTCCATGATTAGGTACACAAAAAAACAAAAGAATTGTACTTTATTTTATTTTTGAATGCATGAACATGCAGAAATGCTTCACTTTCGAATCTGTATGCACTATCTATAAAGTACTATACCCTGTTTTAGAATGAATCTTTACCCTGTCTTTTTACCTTCTTGTTTGGGATGGAGGGTTTACTGCCACTTTTGCCGTCTTTGATGTTGTCAGGATGTGCTAGGGTTACTGAGAGTTCTTCAGCAGTTCTTGGCCCTGACCCTTTGTACTCAGAAGAAGTGAGAGAGAAGTTGTCCAGTGCATCGTTTATTCCCACACTCTCTTCGTCCACTGGAGCATTCCGTAGCTTACGCATCATCTCCTGACGCATCATCACTAAGACGTTCGTCTGTGTAACCGTGGTTGAGATGTCCCCCTTTGAATACAGATTTTCTTTCTTTCAAGTTTTTCTTTCTGACAGGTTCCACATTTAGTCATCCATCAAATTGAAGAGTGCTAATTAGCTGACTTCTGAATCTATAATATGCATGACCTCATTTGAACAGGAGAAAAGAGTAATTGAGTTCTCTTACCGAAATCCAAGGGTTATCTAGCAGCTCATTGGCTGTGATGCGGTGAGCTGGGTCAACTTTCAACAAACACTGTATTACATTTTTGGCTGTAAGATGGAATATAAAATAGTTACCAGACTGGCTGAACTGCGTTCTTAATGGTACTACGGCAGAGGCGGTTCTAACCGGCATCACTAATGGTGTTCCACACAGGGCCAGAGAAAGTGAGCTCTTTCATAATCATCTCAGAAAGTCTTTCCTTAGAGCTGTATATAAATGGAGGCTCTCCACACAACCTGAAAACACAAAAACACACGCAAAGTGCAAGTCAGAGCGTCTGATTGATTGCGAGTCTGTGTGTGTGCAAGAGAAGGAAAACAATCTTCTCACAGCATGTACATGATGACGCCGATGCTCCACAAGTCACACTGTTGGCTGTATTGGTGGCCATTAACCACCTCAGGTGCTGAAAGGGCAAGTCAGTGTGTCAATAATGAAAGATGTTTGAGGCCGGATTAATGTGTGATATCTGATGCGTCTACTCCTTCTCGAATGTTATCAGCTTCACATCACTTAAATTAGGTCATCTTCTCTTTACTGCTCATTTTAATCAGCCCTTCATTCAATTTATAGTAATTTATCAAATCACAAGTTAAAGCCTGATTCCTCATTATTAAAAATAAAATGTGAATGTATGCTTTTGAATTACCCATGTACATAGGTGTCCCACAAGTGGCCTCAAGCATGTTTTCACTGCCCACACCACCCTTCTTCACAGAGAGTCCAAAATCTGTGACCTGAGACCAGAGAAGACAAGCCTTTGTGTTACTCACAATCTTAGCAATCAAAAATGAAACATTATTCAACATAACCACAAACACACTCGAACTTTCTTTCTTTCCTTCATACCTTTCATCACTAGATTCTGAGCTAGTGGAAAAGTGAAAGTAGTGAACTGCAGACATGCTGCAATTGATCACCGTATCTCACACACATTCACTTCTACGTCTCAATTAAAATATTTACGGCCCAAATTGACTTCGATAGAGCAGCCGGTACACACACTCACACAGACTTTGAGCTCCTGAGCCATATGAATAATATATATGAGGAGTGTATATCGTTTCATTGGTGCGTCAGGGGCGGGTAGGATTAATATCCAGGAGAGATGAGCACCTTCTGCCAGATAAAAGCTTTTAATACAGTGCCAGGACAGCGCTGTCTTTAGACCCCTGTTCTACTCTGATTTATAACACAGCGCTGCCCTGATTCAACCCTCCGCTCCAGGTAGCGGCTTCAGTCGGCTCCCATCAACGCTCTATTCTGCTCCACGCTGTGCCCTGGCTGGCAATTTGTCTCAGAAAAGCCACTTGTGATTCATTTTCTTTGAGAATGTGATATGAAAGCAGTTAGGCAGGAGGTCTGGCGTAATGAGACAATATTTAAAAAGCAGTTAAAAGGTTTGGGCAAGGAGGACGGTGGAAGAACTAAACAACAGACGAGAATGTCCAGAGGTCCCGCCGTGTTTGAATGTCATACCACATACCTGCACAGAAGTTTTAACCATCTCTCTCACCTTGATATTGACCATATCGTTATCGTTGCCTTGGTGACAACTCTTCACAAGAATGTTTTCCAGTTTGAGGTCACGATGTACAATGTCTGAGCGAGAGAAAGAGGAAACAGCAAGGGAGAAATGGATTTGTATTATTCATAAAGATGAGAGTGTGGCAAAAATGCAACGCACTGGAATAGTAACAGTTTTAAAAAATAAATAAATAAATAAAAAAACTTTAATGACCAAATCAAATTAAATGTTTTGCACCATTCCCTTTTTAATTGCAATTCATTCTGTCACACAATGTAGTTCTCATTTGAACCCAGCATACAGGGCCCACCTCCTCTTCCCACTTTCATCCGCATTATGATTCTTCATTAATGCTTCCCACATTAACTGTACGTACTTCAATAGAAATGTGAAAATAATCAAATTATAATCAGCATGTGAGGCTAATATACTGCAATCTCATAAAACACTCCAGTCCTGTATACACATCGCAAGTGGCATCATTAGCTCCTCTAGACGTGAAACACGCCAGCACTCGGGGACTGTTGAAAAACACACCTATTAATCAGTATTCCTCCCCTGCTCGTTGTTAATGACTCATTAGCCCCATGTAATGGTGTCTCATTGCCAAGCAACGTCCTAAATTACCTCTAACTGCAAATTTCACAAGAAGGAGAGAGAAAGAGAAAAAACACCGAGCATCTTCTAATAAACCCCTCAGACTCAATTAAAATGGGCTGATATTTTGTCTGACAGTTGTTCATTATTATCTCATTATTAAAACAAGTCTGATACTCCATAATGACAGATGAACTTAATATGGATGCAATCTTCAGAGTGATTATCGAATATGGGGGAACAAAGGAATCCAGGCCGTTGCATATGACTTCACACAGATGTGAGCAATTTTTCAAACGTTAGGGTTTTCATTTTCTTTTAACGCATTTCTCTAAAGGTAATGCCACTGAATTAAATTGATACAATTTTAATGATATGTTTCCAGGGTAAGGAAGCATCAATACATGACGAATGGCAGGAGGAATGTGCTGGGTTTTGTGAGTGTCACCTTTTTTGTGGAGATATACAATAGCTTCAAGCAAGCTTTTGATGATGTGTCTGGTCTCCTCCTCAGTGAAGTGCTTTTTCTTCTGCAGGAGATCCTTTAGATCACCTCCTTCACAAAGTTCAGTCACGAGGTACATCCTCTGAAGAACAGCACACAAACAAACATACATATGTACATTTCTGACAAGAAAGCATTGTCAAAAACAATCCAGTTGCATACACAGTAGTATGACGTGGTTCACAACAGCAGCATAGCTGAGCGAAGCTTTAAAGGAAAGAGAACAAAATTACCTTTAGTGTCTCAAAGACTTCCTCCAGATGTATTATATGCTCATGTTTCACTTGTTTCATGATGCTGACTTCTCTTTCCAGATGTTTCACACCAGAAGTGCCTGCCTGCTTGCATTGATAAAAAGCATTTGTGACACTTAACCCATCCTTGACAACCATGTAAGAAGCTCTCCATCCATTACCTCTGTCAACAGGTGAAACATAATGACCAAACACTTACCTTCTCTTTGTTCACCCTCTTAATTGCCCACTTCGTCTGCGTCTCAATGTGAGTGGCTTCGCAAACGACGCCAAAGTTGCCTTGACCTAATTTCCTCCCAAAGGAATAGATTTTCTAGGTATCCAAATAAAGAGGGCTTCATTAGGTGAAGTATTTCATACACACTCCTTCTCATATAGTGACAGTAAACAATGCTCCAGCTCTGACTAATGGGGACAGAATGAGGGTTGGTTTGTTTTTCAGCTTCTCTATACTCCATTAAGTTGAGACCTGAATCCTTAAAGTGGAACTTAATTTTCAAGTTTGCCAGTCTCTGGAGTTTGGGAGAATATAGTATTTCTAATCAAGTTACAAATGATTAAGTTGCTGCCGCAGTTCATTCAATCTCAGGTCTAATTAACTTGATCATTATCTCTGCGCATGCAAGGCTGAGCACTGCCTGCTGCGGATTTGGCAAAGACAGCAGTCGGAAACCTCCTGAGAGGGCGAGGGCAATCAACAGCATAAAGAGGTGTAATTTCCCTCCAGGCCTGATGAGGGCGCCACCAGATTGGAGGGAGATCAGACCATGGCGAGCAAGGCCATGATTCCGGTTTAAGATAGAAGTGTTGTTTAGCCACTGATATAAAATCACAGATTTCTGATGGCTGAAAAGATTTCAAAAATTTGTTTGGGATTGTGTGTTAGAAATAATCATGCACTGCATCTAGATCACGCGTGTCAAACTCTCCTGGAGGGCCATTGTCTCAAAAACACATGCCTGGAAGTTTCTAGTCATCCTGAAGACCTTGATTATCTGGTTCAGGAGTGTTTAATTGGGGTGCGAGCAAAAATCCTTAGGACAGTGAGTGCCCCCCCGGAGCTGAGTTTAACACCCCTTGATCTAGATCAAAAAAGGCTCTACCTGTATACTGGATTCATCCTCAATGCGAGTGTGGGGCACCTCCTTCTCTGTACTGTTTGCACGAGCCCACTGAGAAGCCATTTTCTTTTCCACTCCAGACACATTTGTATGTGTCATCTAAAAGATGAATAAATTATTTGCATATATAGAGCAAAAACATAATCGCAAACATGGAAACTGACTCCCACAAAAAGACATCACAGAATTAAAGACACTAGGGTCTCAATCACTAACCATGCATGCACCCATATTTGTGAATATTTTCATGCAGGAATCATGATTCTAAATTTATTCTAAAAATTCCCATTAGAAAAAAACTAAGTCATTCATGCAAAAATCACTACCTGTGTCCTTAGAAACATGGAATGTGTCAAGCCAATAGATAAGCTATTAAGTTAACCAATAGAATAATAAAAACAGTAAGAACAAGGATTATTATTATTATCATAAATCGCTTGTCCTATCTTGGGCTGAAGGCAAAACAACACCCTGAATGGATGGTCATTATTTTTATATTATTTATGAATGCATTATTAATAATAAATTAAATACTAAGTCACCCTTAGTCTTAAAAAGTCACCTAAATCTTAAAAATATAAAAGAGTAGGAAAATAATGAAAAGGACATGAGAGAGAGAGAGAGAAATGTCTGTACAGTAGAGCGTGCACTAAAAGCCCTTAAATGGATACAACTGTGTATTATGCTAATTAATGCAAGAGCTTCCTCAAGTAGAATAGTCCAGGCTCCAGATCCGTCAACATTAGACTTAGAACAAGGGTAATGTGTGTGTGTGCACACCTGAGAAACTTTTCTGTGCATGTACAAGTCCAAAAGCTTGTATGTTAAACAAAGAATTGTAAAGTTTCAAATAAGGTTTCTCTTTAAATATTCATTCAGAAGTAACTGTCTGTCATCCCATACAGTACATGCAATCGAGAGTTTTTAGTCTCAACTGTAACCCCTTATTAGCTAGGCTTCACCTGTAGCTCTCCAATTCACTATGTCACTTCAAAAGAAAGTGTCTAAAGTCTCCACACTAACATTAAGCACAATTTACTCAGCTTAAAAATGTTCTCCAGAGCCAAATTAAATGTAAAGCAATTATGGTGTGATGAGTGGGAGCGGCGAAGTGGATCCGCCACACAGACAAGAGATTAAATATTAATGAGGAAGCAGTGTCTTTAACCTCTCCTCTCTCAGCGGCATTATCAAGACCCGCTGACAGGTTCTCTCATAACAGCGCTGTCTCTCCTATTACTGACCATCTATCTATGCTAAACAAAATGGTTGTGACACATTCTGGACACTCCTATCAGCTCAATTAGAGTTGTGTGATAAGAGAACTAAAGGTCAAAGTAGAGCATGAGGTTCCCTCGGAACAGGCCTGAGAAATGAGAAAAAAAACGATCCGGAAATAGAGACATCTCAGAAGCTGTCACTACTTGCAGCACTGGCTTCTGCAAATACAAGAGGATGTGTAAAAGAGTTGTTTCTGAGGTGGACGGCAAAAAATTGCTGAACCTGTGCTTTGCCAGTAGAGAGGAATCGTAAACTCCTCTTCAAAAAAAGCTCTTAAACTTCAAAAACTGAGTGGCATTGATGAAAAGGTGCATCAGCATTTCACTCAGGTAAAACAACAGCATTGTTAAGAGTGAGCCAAAGCCAAAATTGAGCCATTAATGACATAAAAGCCCAATTTTAAAAGCGCTAAGATCAGAGGGCTGAGCAGTATATCGAAAGCACTCTCTTTATACTTAGTGCTGAATATTGATTAACATTACAGTTTTTCTAGTCTGTCGAAACGGATTTGTCTTATTGGGGTCTGAGGTCTTGCTGAGAACAAATTAGAATAAATTTTACACTCCTTCTGCAATTTAGACCTGCATACATAAATTGTTGGGGTTTTTTTTAAATAGGATTTCTCTTTGTATCTGATAACATCAGCAACATAATCACCGTTTCAGACTCAGAGTACATGCATTTCTCACCAGGCCACTTTTCTCATCTTTAAGCTAGGCTTATAGAATTCTGTTTTTGCAAAACATCTACACAAACAAAAAAATTCAATGAGCGCAAAACGAAGCACACACGTACCCAAGCAAACCAAAATAGGCAAGAGAGTAAGTCTTAGAGGGCCATATTTTTAATGCCGCAGAATATACATCAGCTAAGAACCAATCCACAGACCCCCCAGATTTCTGGAAGCACTCAAAGGAAAGTAATTATGGCAGATAGAATGTCCACAATTGATCCTCTTGAATTTTTCATTTCTTGCCCATAACAGTAAAAACCCCATTAGTGCTTGTCTACTCATTGTTTATGGACTTAAATGTGCATTGTTTCTCCTGACTTTGGGAGGTGCTGTCTCTGGCTTGAGCCCAAATTAAATTTGACGCTAGTATGATGTCTGAACACACAAAGAGAATAGGCCTGGATAGAGTTCTCTCCTACTCCTTTCTCTCTGTCACATACAATTTTCTTCCTACTTTCTTCCCCTCATGCTGTCTCTCTCTCCTCTTCTTACTTCTAATATCTTTATTCTTTCTGAATTTTTTTATTATTATTGATGCTATGCTGTACATTTTTAACAGAGTTTGAGTGTAAATTTATTTCTATAGTTCTATTACAAAAGACAAACAGGACAAATAGTGAACACAAGAAAAAAATATATGATTACCAATTAAAGTAATATCCCCAGGAATATGTGTTCAGTTTGAAACATTTAGATTTTTTTTTAATAAACAAAAGAAAATGAAACACTTTAATTATTTCTTAATAAATTGCCCGTTCCCTTTCAGTTGCTCACGTGCCATGAAAGACTCTGTTGGTGTGAAGGTGCAATAAGCGGTGGCCGCGAGCATTAAAGCTCACTGCTGTTTTCACAGCATTGCTTTTGTGTGGATCTGTATGTGTCGGTCTCGGTGGGTGTTCCTCTCCTGAGTGTGTACCCCGATTATACAATCCCTGGTTGCTTCAGCATTGAGAAAATATTTTTTTTTCTTTTTTATATTTTTTGTTTTCAACTAAAAGAGCAACAATAGTTGCCTCTTGTGTTTGGGCATTCAGCACGCTGAGGCAGCTTTTGTAAATAGTTCATGTTCCCGTTTCGGGAATATGACTATGACAGATATTCGCATATTGACATTCTCTGAAAAAAAGTGAGTGTCATTTTTATTCTAATATATTAAAGCAAATGCGAGAGCAATATGACAATGTACTGCATAACATGAATGATTTAAATTATTTATCAATGAATACTTGACCAAGAAGTTTATTTGCAAAGGCCAAGCATTTGTAGTATGTTATTGAAGCATTTATGAAATAGTATTAATATATTAAAGATATGCTAGAGAGATTCCATACAGTAGTTTCAATTGCAATTGTGTTATTTGAAGGTAACTGACTGTTGGTTTACAATAAATCTGAGATACACAAAGCAAGAAATCAAATATTGCATGATGCTGTGGTTTCCTGATCTACTCTTACTAAACATTTTACTCTTCTTATCTACAGCTTATTTATTTATTGACAGGTGCCTTTGATGAAAAATGATAAACGTCACAGTCTTAATGAAGCTTGGAATTACATTACCAAGTGATATATTGCCTTGCTGGTCTAGACTGATAACACTATTGGAGTCATTTAAACTCATAATCATAATTTACCTGAGTGCTTCACCTCACCATGTTACATGATGTTTTCCTGTTTAACATGAAGTGTAGGTTTGTAATGGAGTGCCAGTTGATATAGTCCAACCACACACAACTAAAGTAATTATATTTAGTTGTTGAGTTTGCGATTTGAATGATGTAATGAGGTTACATGTTAAAAGACTTTCTATTTAGCTGTCTCTGTGAAATGAATGCAAATACATAGGCTAGCATAAAGTGTAATGTGATAAACAAACAAATGATTCTTATGAGCCAGGTTATTTAAAGAATCATTCAGAGAGACTCTCACCAGTTACCAATGTGAATCATTCTGATGAATCATTTAATTAATGAACTGACTTAATCCATCAGAGCCATTACTGAATCAATATCTGACTCGCTTACTGAACATCAAGTTTGTTACTTTCATTTATTTCATTTTTAAATAAAATAACATATTATGGTTTACACAATTATAACACTCTAAAAAATGCTGGGTTGTTTTAACCCAATTTTGGGTAAAATATGGACAAACCCAGCCATTGGGTTAAAAATGTAATTTAAAAATGTAACCCAATGGCTGGGTTTGTCCATATTTTACCCAAAATTGGGTTAAAACAACCCAGCATTTCTAATAATCTTACTGACTGGTTATTAACCTTTTGTGAAAGATAGACATTTTTGCAATAAATAAAATGATGTTTTAATAATAATAATAAAATTTTTAAAAAAAACAGTATAACGCAGGAGGCATGAGTGAAAAGTCCCGATTCCCATTATCACTATACGGCAAACATACAGTCAACATAACATGCACGAGTGATTCTCTCAGGATACTCATTAAAACTCTTGGATGCGTGTAAATCTATCAGGGCACTAGACCTTCAACAGGTAGAACCCATGTGGTCAAGATGGGAAACATAACCTCATCCATAAAAATATTTAAGAGCAATCCACAGGGCTTTTGCCTCAGTCCTAATTATACTCACTATTCAACCATTCACTGCTTCTCTACACAGTCGAGCAGCAGCATCAAATTTATTGGGACAACACCATTATTGGGTTAATCAATGATAACGACGAGTATATACAGGGACCCACAGCATGCAAGAAAGGATTGCATTACAACAACAGTCTAGCTGTGAATTCCAATGAAACAAAAGTGAACTTGAGAAAAAAGGACAACGCACAGCCCAATCTGCATTAAAGGAGTAGTTCACTTTTAAAAAAACTTTTGCTGATTATTTACTCACCCCCATGTCATCCAAGATGTCCATGTCTTTCTTTCTTCAGTCGAAAAGAAATTAAGGTTTTTGATGAAAACATTCCAGGATTTTCTCCATATAATGGACTTCAATGGGAACCAAACGGTTCAAGGTCCAAATGAGAGTTTCAAAGCAGCTTCAAAGCGCTTTAAATGAAACCAGACAATGAATAAGGGTCTTATCTACCGAAACGATCGGTCATTTAAAAAATAAATAAAGAAGATTAAGTTTTATAAGCACAGATGCTCATGACTCGAAGGGTCAGTTTGAAATATTGTTTAATCTTCAGTACTTTACAATAGCAGTATTCTGTATTTTCATTACTGTATATAGGGCAGAGCAGTAAGAGGAAAAAATACATCAAAGTAAATGCCCCAATATGCTTCAGTCGAAATAGAAGAACGAACTGATGTGACATCCTTTCGAACAAGATCTGGCCGAAACAAAGTTCGTTTTAGGATTTCGAAATAGCTTGACAAAGCAAACACCTTCGTTCTACCATAGGTATGTGTGCGAGGAGGATCTGCCTTCATTCACGTGAAAATCTTTTCTGGTTCAACTTCATGCGATTTTGAAGTCAGATGTCTGTGAGTAAAAACATGAACCCTGGAGAGCTGCTTTATAGTATAAAATGAAGTTATGCTTCTGATTAAATGAGACACTGACTGCTTTTCATGTTTATTACGGTAAAGCTTGGTTTTAAGCAATTAGGCCTATAATAAACGTGACGTGACGTGCATTTTACCCCAAAACGAAGAACGAAAAAGAACTTTGCCGTTATTAGTAGCCTATATCGGGGCCTTAACGTTAACCCTAGAAATATGATTGACCAGTTCTGAAATATTGTGGTTTTGTCCAAAACTGAAGGAAGCTACCTTGCTTCTCAGCCATGATACACAGTATTTTGTGTATGTGCTTGAAAGGAAATTTTAAACATCTTAGTATAGCCTACAAGATGTGATGCAACCAATGGATTCAGGCATATGCCTTAAGCCTTCCTATCTCCATGATATTGTTCTGCTTTCATCCCCAGCCATGTCACAATAATTTTATCTTATCCAAAAACATACAAAAAAAGGAACACTCGTTTTTATCTCAAGAATTTTACCATATTTCTCATAGAATGATAAAATTATACTACACTGCATATTAGTTTATGTCCCACTCCAAAACGTTATAGCACAACGCCTATTTTGTAGGACAAAATGAGACCTTGCACAACCAGGCAACCAATATTCAGTAGCTTAAAGCCAATAATTATTTAAATCGCGTGCAAGTAGCAATTAACTCCCTGTGACCTGTTCCAGCTAGCTAAATATAATTATCTGGCATAGAACCAGCATAATCTATGTTGTATTGCTCCCTTATGTTTCAAAACACCGACTATGTTTGGCTATTGATTGGTTATAGGTGACTATCCTGAGCGCGCGGAAATCAGGTTCTTCAGTTTATAAATATGCCTACAACTTCGCTCTGTGCCTTTATATCATAACAAAATACTTAATTATTTCTGTTTTATGGGGTCTTCTTTTTTCTCAACTGTAATGGACGGTTGTTGCCAAGGTTGTTCGCCAAGCAAAATTCAAAAGTTGTTTTAGTCGTATTAAGGTGCAAAATAGGATTAATAACATACGGGTTTCAAAATTATGGCTCAAACGTTACTTACATTACGACTACAGGAACATCCTCATTGTATTTTCTGCGAGAAATGGTCGAGTTAGAGTTATTTAACTGCACATTAGGGAGATAAATATTACACTGTCTGCTGCTCTGCACTGACCACGTTTCCATAGCAACATAAAGCGCTTGGCCAGCTCTCGCTTCCTCCTCAATGAAAGTTTACGAGACATTAATACAACACGCTTTTTGTAAATACAGACTTACCTTTCATGTAGGTTGTTGTGTTTGCGATGGCCTTTTCATTTGTTATGCCTCTTGCAGGTCATTGAAAACCTTGATGTAAGAGAATTTACACTCGCGGTTGTCAAAACTTTCCTCCCTCGTATGGCGCTTGAACCGTGCCAAATATGGCGCTTACTCCGTGCCAAAATCAAACATCCGAACGACCGACCGACCGACCGACCGAACGTCTATCCGAACGTCCGAACGTGTTGTACTTTTGAGCGTCTGACTGAGCGGGTTGACCCACGTGACGACCTGACGTGACGTCAGCGTCTTGAAATTAGCTGTTTTTTAGCCATGCAAGTATCCAAGCTTATGTGTAAAGATTATAAATGGACATGAAAGGCACTAAATATAAATATTGCACCCCTAAAACATCAGTAAAACATTTCTCCTGAATCCTGTGTATGTGTTTTACTCTCAAAGAGCAGAAATACTGTAGGCTAGCTAGCCTATATAAAGATATTCAATAGTCTTAATTTGACCAATATCATTGTTTTTATTGTTTTTTTGCCCTATGAACAACGTTCTCACAAAAAAACACTCTCCAAATTAATAAATGTAGCATAATGGTTTTTTTTTTTTTTACTTTTTGCAAAGGCTAATCTTTAAAAAAAAACAGATGCAGGAGGTTTTCATATTTATATATTTGTGTGTGTGTGTGTGTGTGTGTGTGTGTATATATATATATATATATATAATAAACAGCAAATCTTTTATCACAGCTTTAATCCATCTGAATCTGATCTCATTTCTACCTATCAGTCTTCTGACTCAAATATGCTGTGTAGTAATGTGGTAATCAGTATAGCCCATACATATATTACCACAGCATATTTCAGTCAGAAGACTGAAATAAGAGACAGAAAGGAGATCAGATTCAGATGGATTAAAGCTGTGATAAAAGATTTGCTGTTTATTTTGGTAAATGCTTTATTAAATGTGAATGTTATGCCTAGCAAAATGCTTTCTCTGTCATGGCCCTCTATCAGAATCCAGAGTTTTGAGAAGATTGGGGAACCTTAATCCCCCCCCCCCCCTCCCCAAGTGTTACCAAGGGTACCAAGGGGTAACACTTTCATTTTTTTTTCTGGTCGAAATTTTGAGTTTTGATATCTCAGCTCTGGAAGGGTCTAGAGCCTCCATTTTGCACTCAGGTCTAAGTCTCATGGCCCTCTATCAGAATCCAGAGTTTTGAGAAGATTGGGGAAACTTAGGTTTTCGCCCAAAAAAAAGCGTAAGGGGTAACACTGTCGTTTTTTTTCTGGTCGAAATTTTGAGTTTCCATATCTCAGCTCTGGAAGGGTCTAGAGCCTCCATTTTTGCACTCGGGTCTAAGTCTCATGGCCCTCTATCAGAATCCAGAGTTTTGAGAAGATTGGCGAAACTTAATTTTTCGCCAAAAAAAAAGTAAGGGGTAAAACTTTCGTTTTTTTTTTCTGGTCGAAATTTTGAGTTTCCATATTTCAGCTCTGGAAGGGTCTAGAGCCTCCATTTTTGCACTCAGGTCTAAGTCTCATGGCCCTCTATCAGAAACCAGAGTTTTGAAAAGATTGGGGAAACTTAATTTTTCGCCCCCCCCAAAAAAAACGTGAGGGGTAACACTGTCGTTTTTTTTCTGGTCGAAATTTTGAGTTTTGATATCTCAGCTCTGGAGGGGTCTAGGGCCTCCATTTTTGCACTCAGCTCTAAGTCTCATGGCCCTCTATCAGAATCCAGAGTTTTGAGAAGATTGGGGAAACTTAATTTTTCGCCGCAAAAAAAAAAAAACGTAAGGGTTAACACTGTCGTTTTTTTTTCTGGTCAAAATTTTGAGTTTCGATATCTTAGCTCTGGAAGGGTCTTGAGCCTCCATTTTTGCACTCAGGTCTAAGTCTCATGGCCCTCTATCAGAATCCAGAGTTTTGAGAAGATTGGGGAAACTTAATTTTTCGCCCCAAAAAAAAAACGTAAGGGGTAACACTGTCGTTTTTTTTTCTGGTCGAAATTTTGAGTTTCCATATCTCAGCTCTGGAAGGGTCTAGAGCCTCCATTTTTGCACTCAGGTCTAAGTCTCATGGCCCTCTATCAGAATCCAGAGTTTTGAGAAGATTGGGGAAACTTAATTTTTCGCCCAAAAAAAAGACGTTTGGGGTAACACTGTCGGTTTTTTTTCTGGTCGAAATTTTGAGTTTCGATATCTCAGCTCTGGAAGGGTCCAGTGCCTCCATTTTTGCACTCAGGTCTAAGTCTCATTGCCCTCTATCAGAATCCAGAGTTTTGAGAAGATTGGGGAAACTTAATTTTTCACCCCCCCAAAAAAACGTAAGGGGTAACACTGTCGTTTTTTTTTTCTGGTCGAAATTTTGAGTTTCGATATCTCAGCTCTGGAAGGGTCTGGAGCCTCCATTTTTGCACTCAGGTCTAAGTCTCATGGCCCTCTATCAGAATCAAAAGTTTTGAGAAGATTGGGGAAACTTAATTTTTTCGCCCCCCAAAAAAAACGTAAGTGGTAACACTGTCGTTTTTTTCTTCTCTGGATTCTGGATTCTCTGGATGTTCATAGTTTCTCTGGATGAACTCTGGATTCTGATAGAGGGCCACAAGACTTCGACCAGAGTGCAAAAATGGAGGCTCTAGACCCTTCCAGAGCTCAAATATCGAAACTCAAATTTTTGACCCGAACAAAAAAACGTAAGGGGTAACACTGTCGTTTTTTTTTTTTTTTGGTCGAAATTTTGACGTTCTCCTATCTTCTTGAAACTCTGGATTCCGATAGAAGGCCACAAGACTTCAACCAGAGTGCAAAAATGGAGGCTCTAGACCCTTCCAGAGCTGAGATATCGAAACTCAAAATTTTGACCAGAAAAAAAAAACGTAAGGGATAACACTGTCGTTTTTTTTTTTTTTTGGTCGAAATTTGGACGTTCTCCGATCTTCTTGAAACTCTGGATTCTGATAGAGGGCCACAAGACTTCTACCACAGTGCAAAAATGGAGGCTCTAGACCCTTCCAGAGCTGAGATATCTAAACTCAAAATTTTGACCAGAAAAAAAAAATGTAAGGGGTAACACTGTCGTTTTTTTTTTTTTGGTCGAAATTTTGATGTTCTCCGATCTTCTTGAAACTCTGGATTCTGATAGAGGGCCACGAGACTTCGACCAGAGTGCAAAAATAGAGGCTCTAGACCCTTCCACAGCTGAGATATCGAAACTCAAAATTTTGACAAGAAAAAAAAAGTAAGGAGTAACACTGTCGTTTTTTTTTTTTTTGTGGTCGAAATTTTGACGTTCTCCGATCTTCTTGAAACTCTGGATTCTGATAGAGGGCCACGAGACTTCGACCAGAGTGCAAAAATGGAGGCTCTAGACCCTTAGCTGAGATATCGAAAGTCAAAATTTTGACCAGAAAAAAAAAATGTAAGGGGTAACACTATCATTTTTTTTTGGTCGAAATTTTGACGTTCTCCGATCTTCTTGAAACTCTGGATTCTGATAGAGGGCCACGAGACTTCGACCAGAGTGCAATAATGGAGGCTCTAGACCCTTCCAGAGCTGAGATATCGAAACTCAAAATTTTGACCAGAAAAAAAAAAACGTAAGGGGTAATACTGTCATTTTTTTTTCTTTTGGTCGAAATTTTGATGTTCACTGATCATCTTGAAACTCTGGATTCTGATAGAGGGCCACGAGACTTCGACCAGAGTGCAAAAATGGAGGCTCTAGACCTTTCCAGAGCTGAGATATCGAAAGTCAAAATTTTGACCCGAAAGAAAAAACGTAAGGGGTAACACTGTCGTTTTTTTTTTTTTTTGGTCGAAATTTTGACGTTCTCCGATCTTCTTGAAACTCTTGATTCTGATAGAGGGCCATGAGACTTCGACCAGCGTGCAAAAATGGAGGCTCTAGATCCTTCCAGAGCTGAGATATTGAAACTCAAAATTTTGACCAGAAAAAAAAAACGTAAGGGGTAACACTGTCGTTTTTTTTTTTGGTTGAAATTTTGATGTTCTCCGATCTTCTTGAAACTCTGGATTCTGATAGAGAGCCACAAGACTTCGACTAGAGTGCAAAAAATGGAGGCTCTAGACCCTTAGCTGAGATATGGAAACTAAAAATTTCGACCAGAAAAAAAAAAAAAAAAACGACAGTGTTACCCCTTGTTTTTTTTGTTTTTTTTGGGGGGCGAAAAATTAAGTTTCACCAATCTTCTCGAAACTCTGGATTCTGATAGAGGGCCATGAGACTTAGACCTGAGTGCAAAAATGGAGGCTCTAGACCCTTCCAGAGCTGAGATATGGAAACTCAAAATTTCGACCAGAAAAAAAAAATGACAGTGTTACCCCTTAGGTTTTTTTGGGGGGCGAAAAATTAAGTTTCACCAATCTTCTCGAAACTCTGGATTCTGATAGAGGGCCATGAGACTTAGACCTGAGTGCAAAAATGGAGGCTCTAGACCCTTCCAGAGTGGAGATATGGAAACTCAAAATTTCAACCAGAAAAAAAATGACAGTGTTACCCCTTATGTTTTTTTTTTTTGTTTTTTTTTTTGGCGAAAAATTAAGTTTCACCAATCTTCTTGAAACTCTTGATTCTGATAGAGGGCCATGAGACTTAGACCTGAGTGCAATAATGGAGGCTCTAGACCCTTCCAGAGCTGAGATATGGAAACTCAAAATTTCGACCAGAAAAAAAAACGACAGTGTTACCCCTTATATTTTTTTTTTTTTTTTTTGGGGTGAAAAATTAAGTTTCACCAATCTTCTCGAAACTCTGGATTCTGATAGAGGGCCATGAGACTTAGACCTGAGTGCAAAAATGGAGGCTCTAGACCCTTCCAGAGCTGAGATATGGTAACTCAAAATTTCGACCAGAAAAAACAAAAAACGACAGTGTTACCCCTTATGTTTTTTTTTTTTTTTTTTTTGGGGGCGAAAAATTAAGTTTCACCAATCTTCTCGAAACTCTGGATTCTGATAGAGGGCCATGAGACTTAGACCTGATTGCAAAAATGGAGGCTCTAGACCCTTCCAGAGCTGAGATATGGAAACTCAAAATTTCGACCAGAAAAAAAAAAATGACAGTGTTACCCCTTAAGTAAGCAGAGTTATATGCAATTTGATTGTTTTGTCTGACCCAGGGCATATCCACCCTGCTGCTAGATTGCTAGATTATATATGCCCCATACTGTTTTTTTTTTTTTGTGATCTTCAGATATGTCTGCACTGCAGCAAGCAGTTGAAGATTACTCCTCCCCAAGTCCGACAGATACATTATCTATCAGTAGTGATTCTGCATCTCAAATGACCCCACCTTTAATGGACAGTGTCCATGCAAGAAATGTATGTATACTGTATATATATATATATATATATATATATATATATATATTTTTTTACTTGCAAAAACATATATATATATATTATTAGATTAAGATTGCATGTCTTTGTAATCTTAAAAAAAAAAAAAAAAACTTTCGTTGTAAATTTTCTAAATAATGTTTTCATTGTTTTAGAATGTCAAGCAAATTCTTACTTCAAAGCCAGCAGGGATGACTGTGATTAAAGAGTATCAAGAGACTGGGAGCTTGAAAGATTCCACAAGGCGGTTAATGGTGAACATTATTGTTGCTCACATGTATGAAAAAGAAGGGTAAGAAGCTTAAAGAAGGCATATCCTTTTTTTTTATTAGAATCTAAATACAAATATGTTTTCACCTTTGCAGGAGAGCTATTAGTAAAGCAACGAAGGAGTTCCATGCCCTTGGGATTGTGTCACTGTTCCCATCTTTGAAAGACCCATACTCTAAAAAAGGATATGTAAGTCTTTTTACATCTTATATGCAAGTCTTTTTACATCTTATATGCTTTTGAGCCACAGCAATTGTATAATTTTGTCCAAACATAACATATTGCTTCCCCCAAGGAACATTTCTTTGACATTCAGAGCAACAAAGGCTTTCTTGAATGGCGTATAAAGACTGTGCAATGCAAATCCAGAATCGTCTCTACATCACAGAACAGAGTGGAAGTAAAAGGAGGTCCCACATCATCAAGAACAACTGGAACCATAGATGACCAGCGAATGGGAGATGAATGTATTGGAAGCCATTTCTCTCCTCCACCACACAACTGACCGTGACTTGGTGTTCCAGAAGATGAGAGAAACTTTCCACCACCGTCAGCAGATTATCCACAACTCGCAGCACTCTGCCGATGTACTACAAATGTTTCCTCGTTTCTTGGACATCAAAGGATTGGTAAGTATTAAATAAGAATGCAAAATTCTTAGCTGATGTTTGGTGGGCGTTCTGGCGCAATATGGCTGCCGTCGCACCATCCAGGTGGATGCTGCTCACTAGTGGTGGTTGAGGAGATTCCCCCTTCTATGTAAAGCGCTTTGAGTGCCAAGAAAAAGAATTATTATTATTATTATTATTATTAATAATAATTAAAATTGTATTACAAATATTATGTTAAATTAGTTGTCTGATTGGTTATCTTTCCTTTTTAATTAGATTTTGCAAGACTTCTCACAGATGTTTGGACGAGAGGTTGCTTCCAGGTTTCTGGAAAAATGGAACACCAGTTTTAAAGAAAAAGTCATCCAGGAGGCCAGGAACCTTAAAGAGACTGCTCTCCTAAAACAGCATCTGAAAGCTGCACTGAATGAAGAATCTGACACTACTGATGATCCAGGTACAGTCATCATCAAAATAGTAATGTTGTTACTTGAATCAATAAATCTTCAGGATAAAAGTTTTTTTTTTAATTTCCCAGAAGCATTTCCCCGAAAAGTCTTAACTCACAGTTAATTCTTAATTTATTACAAAAGCTCATCATTAAATTCATGCTTTTCATAACTATTTACATTTTTAAAAATCATGCTGTTTGTAAGAAAATTGTAATAACTACCTCACAAATAGTTTGTAATTAAGATATTATGATACACAATACACAGGGGTAATTTAATTTATGGTAATGCCATAAAGAGACTGGTTTGAACTACTGTTATTTTCTCCAGAATGGGACAGCGACATGGCTTCTCTACTTGTCCTGCTGCATCTTCTCACTCCACAACCAGCTGGAAGAAAGCGGCTCAAGAAGATCAGTGTTGGAGAGGCAACAGATCATCTGGTGAAATTTGTGAAGGTTTGTTAAGACAACACTATCCTATTCCAAATAATGCCTATTTTAAACAAATTGTTTAAAAAGGTACATTTATGTTGTGTTTCAGTCATGCCAAAGCCTCGAGGATCATCTACTGGCCATTGAAGGAAACCCTCAGCCATATCTTCTTGCTTCAGGGACTTCAAAAGCACAGGTTTCCACCTTTTTCATTGTCTTGGACAAAAAACTTCTGCCTTGTCAGTCATGTACATCCTTGGGTGCTTTTGACGAGCTGTTCAAGTGCCATTTTGTTTTCAGTGTGAAGTATGATGATTATCTGTCCAGCCTGTACACATTTTTGCAGACTACTGTGTACAATATTGATATCGGTACAACTGAAGAAACTCCAAAAGTCAAAGAACTGAGAGCAAAGCTGTTGAACAAGCAGTAATTGTCTTATTCAAACAAAATGTTAAGTTGTTTCCTCTGCACATCATCCTTTGGTTCAGCTGTGCTTTTATTCAGGCACCTCAAACTAATTCATGGAATATATCCTGGCAAAAATCTAAGACTGAAATGTGCTCAAGCAGGTTGTTGCTTGCAATTCTCTAGCTATTCTGGATTTAGGAGACATCTCGTAAAGATACATTCTTCAATTGGTAACAGGATTGTTCCTTACGAGACCCCTTCCAGTTATGAAAATGAAATAGACAATTCTCATTCCTTAAATGACGAAATACCCTCTACTTCATCTCAGTGCCAAAATGTTGAATCAGGCCCTTCAGTATCCACTCACAAGAAAGATGTGTGCATCCATAATAGCAAAGCTTTTGGGTAGTGGTGTACCAAATACTGTAGTTCTTTCCACAATTGAGAATTTGGAGGAATTTGTGGAAGATCTGCAGTCTAATATTAAGGACCATGTTTTGAACTTAGTCACTGATAACAATCCATCCAGACCAGCCATAGAAGAGTTATTTAAAAGTTTGGAGAATCCTTTCAGCCAACTGAACACTGATACCAAATGGAAGAAGTATTTCAGAGACAAATGGGGAGTAGTAGAGCCAGTTGAACTGCGCCTTGGTGTAAGGTATGAAACTAGACGAAATAACAAAACTGGAACTTATGAACAAGTTCCTGTTAATGATAAATTCATTTATATTCCAATTTTGAAAACACTCCAGTTCATTTTCAGAAACGAAAACATTTGTGAGATGATGCAAACATGTAGTCAGTCTGACATATATGAAGATTTCTGTGACGGTAGCTACTTTAAAAATCATCCATTATTTTCGACTAATAAATTTGCTCTCCAAATTCAATTATACTTTGATGAGTTTGAATGTGCAAATCCTCTTGGCTCCAAAAAAGGTATTCATAAAGTTGGTTGCCTTTACTTTATTCTCAGAAATCTTGCTCCAAAGGTGAATTCTGCCGTCATGAACATCCATTTGGTATCTTTGTTTCATGCCCAAGATGTTAAAACATATGAGCCCGTTCTCATCCCAAAGCGCCATATACGACGCTTTTGTAAAAGCGTAAATATCGAACGCATATGGCACCCTTTAGCGCCAAATGAGACGCAGAAATATTAGGTCCAAAAGCGCCCCCTAGTGTTCTAACCCTCACCCCACCCCATACCTAAACTTAACCAAAACGAAAGCGTCTAATTAGACGTTAAAGGGTGCCATGAGCGCCGCATTTTTACGCTTTTGCAAAAGTGTCAAATATAACGCTTTGGGATGAGAACGCGGGGATTGATGAAATGCTGAAAACATTAATAAGGGACTTGAAAATATTAGAAACTGTTGGGGTTGCTGTTCCATTTGCTGAACAACCTGTACATGGCACACTTGCTCAAATTACTGGCGATAACTTGGGTATGCATAGCATTCTTGGGTTCTTGGAATCATTTAATGCAAATTATTTCTGTCGATTTTGCTTGAGTGATAAATCTTCAGCTCAGTCTGTTTTCTCAGTTAGATACTTTTTGAATATCTAACTGAACATTTCATCTCTAAAGAAAGCTTGTTAAACAGGATGTATGCTTTTAATTATGGCTATCTGGAAACTAAAAACAAGCCAACAAATATTAATCTTGACTGTGGAGGACATGGATTAGGCCTGAATGCATCACAAGCACTGTGTTTAGTCACAAACATACCTTTGATATTTGGTGACCTGGTACCAGAGGATGATTTGCACTGGCGCTTGTTGCTCTTATTGTTGAACATCATAAACATTGTGTTCTCTTACTCAATCACTGAGGGGATGACAGTGTATTTAAAGCACCTTATTATTGAACATCATCAGCTCTTCAAAGAACTGCACCCATCAAAAAACTTGCTTCCAAAACATCATTTCATGGTCCACTACCCAAGGTGCATTAGAAAGATAGGACCACTCATTCATATCTGGACCATGAGATTCGAAGCGAAACACAAATTTTTTAAAGATTCTGTGAAGAACTTCAAAAATTTGACTGTATCGCTTGCAAATAAACACCAGTTTGCAGTAGCATATCATTGGGAATGCTTGTCTTTAAAAGCAGTTGAGTCTGGTCCAGTTAAATTGTGTTCACTTGAGACGCTTGAATTTTCAGAACATTCAACTGCATCTCTCCATGTTGATTCACAAGCCACTGTCAATCTCACCAAGTGGGTAAAATGTTGTGGTGTTGAATATCGTGTTGGACTTTTTGTTTGCACAGGTACTGATGAAAACATGCAACTTTTCAGCAAAATAACCTCAGTCATTTTACACAATGGTAAAGTGTTTTTTGTTTTGATTGAGCATGAAACATGTTTCCATGATCACTTCCATGCTTTTCAAGCGACTGAAACCCTACCAAGGAAGATACTGGTTATAGAAAGGGAAAGATTAAGATATCTCAAGTCTTTTGATGCACAAATGTCATACGGATGTGATTCACAATTTTATGTTGTATCAGAAAGTTGCATTATCTGATGTCTTATTTAAATGAGTTTACTGTGAAGTTATTGTTACATCATCTGATGGATCTACCTCAGGTTACACAATACTACTGCACTGTTTTATTTTAATATTATTTTTTTTAAATAATCCAGCAGGCTTGATTTTATATAATCTTGAATGAACGTGTTGTTGACAATGTTTTATAAAATTGTACTAATTCACTTAGTTAGCTGCATGTATTAAATTTTAATGTTTTGCTGTTAGGTTTTACAGTATTTTATGACAGCAGTTGTTTTCAAAGTCTGTCCATGCATTGAATTTCTAAACTTTGCTCAATTAAAGGCAGTAAATCAAAAGTATGGTGTTCAGTGTGTTCATTTCCACATAAAACATTATATGTTAAATAAATGTTAACTGGTGTGTGTTCACACCGAACGGGAATTTTATTATTTGCGCGAGTAGATTACATACAAAGTCAAAGTCAGTTTTTTTTTTGCGGGCAAAAAGTTAAGTTTCACCAATCTTCTCGAAACTCTGGATTCTGATAAGGCCATGAGACTTAGACCTGAGTGCAAAAATGGAGGCTCTAGACCCTTCCAGAGCTGAGATATGGAAACTCAAAATCTCAACCAGAAAAAAAACGACAGTGTTACCCCTTATGTTTTTTTTTTTTTTTGGGGCGAAAAATTAAGTTTCACCAATCTTCTCGAAACTCTGGATTCTGATAGAGGGCCATGAGACTTAGACCTGAGTGCAAAAAATGGAGGCTCTAGACCCTTCCAGAGCTGAGATATTGAAACTCAAAATTTTGACCAGAAAAAAAATGACAGTGTTACCCCTTACGTTTTTTTTTTTTCGGGGGGTGAAAAATTAAGTTTCTCCAATCTTCTCAAAACTCTGGATTCTGATAAAGGGCCACGAGACGTGGACCTGGGTGCAAAAATTGAGGCTCTAGACCCTTCCAGAGCTGAGATATTGAAACTCAAAATTTTGACCAGAAAAAAAAATGACAGTGTTACCCCTTATGTTTTTTTTTCGGGGGGTGAAAAAATAAGTTTCTCCAATCTTCTCAAAACTCTGGATTCTGATAGAGGGCCACGAGACATGGACCTGGGTGCAAAAATTGAGGCTCTAGACCCTTCCAGAGCTGAGATATTGAAACTCAAAATTTTGACCAGAAAAAAAAATGACAGTGTTACCCCTTATGTTTTTTTTCGGGGGGTGAAAAATTAAGTTTCTCCAATCTTCTCAAAACTCTGGATTCTGATAGAGGGCCACGAGACATGGACCTGGGTGCAAAAATTGAGGTTCTAGACCCTTCCAGAGCTGAGATATTGAAACTCAAAATTTTGACCAGAAAAAAAAAAATGACAGTGTTACCCCTTATGTTTTTTTTCGGGGGGTGAAAAATTAAGTTTCTCCAATCTTCTCAAAACTCTGGATTCTGATAGAGGGCCACGAGACATGGACCTGCGTGCAAAAATTGAGGTTCTAGACCCTTCCAGAGCTGAGATATTGAAACTCAAAATTTTGACCAGAAAAAAAAATGACAGTGTTACCCCTTATGTTTTTTTTCGGGGGGTGAAAAATTAAGTTTCTCCAATGTTCCCAATACTCTGGATTCTGATAGAGGGCCACGAGACATGGACCTGGGTGCAAAAATTGAGGCTCTAGACCCTTCCAGAGCTGAGATATTGAAACTCAAAATTTTTACCAGAAAAAAAAATGACAGTGTTACCCCTTATGTTTTTTTTTTCGGGGGGTGAAAAATTAAGTTTCTCCAATCTTCTCAAAACTCTGGACTCTGATAGAGGGCCACGAGACATGGACCTGGGTGCAAAAATTGAGGTTCTAGACCCTTCCAGAGCTGAGATATTGAAACTCAAAATTTTGACCAGAAAAAAAATGACAGTGTTACCCCTTATGTTTTTTTTTTTTTCGGGGGGTGAAAAATTAAGTTTCTCCAATCTTCTCAAAACTCTGGACTCTGATAGAGGGCCACGAGACATGGACCTGGGTGCAAAAATTGAGGTTCTAGACCCTTCCAGAGCTGAGATATTGAAACTCAAAATTTTGACCAGAAAAAAAATGACAGTGTTACCCCTTATGTTTTTTTTTTTCGGGGGGTGAAAAATTAAGTTTCTCCAATCTTCTCAAAACTCTGGATTCTGATAGAGGGCCACGAGACATGGACCTGAGTGCAAAAATTGAGGCTCTAGACCCTTCCAGAGCTGAGATATTGAAACTCAAAATTTTGACCAGAAAAAAAAATGACAGTGTTACCCCTTATGTTTTTTTTCGGGGGGGGAATTAAGTTTCTCCAATCTTCTCAAAACTCTGGATTCTGATAGAGGGCCACGAGACATGGACCTGGGTGCAAAAATTGAGGTTCTAGACCCTTCCAGAGCTGAGATATTGAAACTCAAAATTTTGACCAGAAAAAAAAATGACAGTGTTACCCCTTATGTTTTTTTTCGGGGGGTGAAAAATTAAGTTTCTCCAATCTTCTCAAAACTCTGGATTCTGATAGAGGGCCAGGAGACATGGACCTGGGTGCAAAAATTGAGGCTCTAGACCCTTCCAGAGCTGAGATATTGAAACTCAAAATTTTTACCAGAAAAAAAAGACAGTGTTACCCCTTATGTTTTTTTTCGGGGGGTGAAAAATTAAGTTTCTCCAATCTTCTCAAAACTCTGGACTCTGATAGAGGGCCACGAGACATGGACCTGGGTGCAAAAATTGAGGCTCTAGACCCTTCCAGAGCTGAGATATTGAAACTCAAAATTTTGACCAGAAAAAAAAATGACAGTGTTACCCCTTATGTTTTTTTTCGGGGGGTGAAAAATTAAGTTTCTCCAATCTTCTCAAAACTCTGGATTCTGATAGAGGGCCACGAGACATTGACCTGGGTGCAAAAATTGAGGCTCTAGACCCTTCCAGAGCTGAGATATTGAAACTCAAAATTTTGACCAGAAAAAAATATGACAGTGTTACCCCTTATGTTTTTTTTTCGGGGGGTGAAAAATTAAGTTTCTCCAATCTTCTCAAAACTCTGGATTCTGATAGAGGGCCACGAGACATGGACCTGGGTGCAAAAATTGAGGTTCTAGACCCTTCCAGAGCTGAGATATTGAAACTCAAAATTTTGACCAGAAAAAAAATTACAGTGTTACCCCTTATGTTTTTTTTTCGGGGGGTGAAAAATTAAGTTTCTCCAATCTTCTCAAAACTCTGGATTCTGATAGAGGGCCACGATACATGGACCTGGGTGCAAAAATTGAGGTTCTAGACCCTTCCAGAGCTGAGATATTGAAACTCAAAATTTTGACCAGAAAAAAAAATGACAGTGTTACCCCTTATGTTTTTTTTCGGGGGTGAAAAATTAAGTTTCTCCAATCTTCCCAATACTCTGGATTCTGATAGAGGGCCACGAGACATGGACCTGGGTGCAAAAATTGAGGCTCTAGACCCTTCCAGAGCTGAGATATTGAAACTCAAAATTTTGACCAGAAAAAAAAATGACAGTGTTACCCCTTATGTTTTTTTTCGGGGGTGAAAAATTAAGTTTCTCCAATCTTCCCAATACTCTGGATTCTGATAGAGGGCCACGAGACATGGACCTGGGTGCAAAAATTGAGGCTCTAGACACTTCCAGAGCTGAGATATTGAAACTCAAAATTTTGACCAGAAAAAAAAATGACAGTGTTACCCTTTATGTTTTTATTCGGGGGGTGAAAAATTAAGTTTCTCCAATCTTCTCAAAACTCTGGATTCTGATAGAGGGCCACGAGACATGGATCTGGGTGCAAAAATTGAGGCTCTAGACCCTTCCAGAGCTGAGATATTGAAACTCAAAAATTTTACCAGAAAAAAAAATGACAGTGTTACCCCTTATGTTTTTTTTTTCGGGGGGTGAAAAATTAAGTTTCTTCAATCTTCTCAAAACTCTGGACTCTGATAGAGGGCCACGAGACATGGACCTGGGTGCAAAAATTGAGGTTCTAGACCCTTCCAGAGCTGAGATATTGAAACTCAAAATTTTGACCAGAAAAAAAAATGACAGTGGTACCCCTTATGTTTTTTTTCGGGGTTGTGAAAAATTAAGTTTCTCCAATCTTCTCAAAACTCTGGATTCTGATAGAGGGCCACGAGACATGGACCTGGGTGCAAAAATTGAGGTTCTAGACCCTTCCAGAGCTGAGATATTGAAACTCAAAATTTTGACCAGAAAAAAAAAATGACAGTGTTACCCCTTATGTTTTTTTTCGGGGGGTGAAAAATTAAGTTTCTCCAATCTTCTCAAAACTCTGGATTCTGATAGAGGGCCACGAGACATGGACCTGGGTGCAAAAATTGAGGTTCTAGACCCTTCCAGAGCTGAGATATTGAAACTCAAAATTTTGACCAGAAAAAAAAATGACAGTGTTACCCCTTATGTTTTTTTTTCGGGGGGTGAAAAATTAAGTTTCTCCAATCTTCTCAAAACTCTGGATTCTGATGGAGGGCCACGAGACATGGACCTGGGTGCAAAAATTGAGGTTCTAGACCCTTCCAGAGCTGAGATATTGAAACTCAAAATTTTGACCAGAAAAAAAAATGACAGTGTTACCCCTTATGTTTTTTTTTCGGGGGGTGAAAAATTAAGTTTCTCCAATCTTCTCAAAACTCTGGATTCTGATAGAGGGCCACGAGACATGGACCTGGGTGCAAAAATTGAGGCTCTAGACCCTCCCAGAGCTGAGATATTGAAACTCAAAATTTTGACCAGAAAAAAAAATGACAGTGTTACCCCTTATGTTTTTTTTCGGGGGGTGAAAAATTAAGTTTCTCCAATGTTCCCAATACTCTGGATTCTGATAGAGGGCCACGAGACATGGACCTGGGTGCAAAAATTGAGGCTCTAGACCCTTCCAGAGCTGAGATATTGAAACTCAAAATTTTGACCAGAAAAAAAAATGACAGTGTTACCCCTTATGTTTTTTTTTCGGGGGGTGAAAAATTAAGTTTCTCCAATCTTCTCAAAACTCTGGATTCTGATAGAGGGCCACGAGACATGGACCTGGGTGCAAAAATTGAGGCTCTAGACCCTTCCAGAGCTGAGATATTGAAACTCAAAATTTTGACCAGAAAAAAAAATGACAGTGTTACCCCTTATGTTTCTTTTTTTCGGGGGGTGAAAAATTAAGTTTCTCCAATCTTCTCAAAACTCTGGATTCTGATAGAGGGCCACGAGACATGGACCTGGGTGCAAAAATTGAGGCTCTAGACCCTTCCAGAGCTGAGATATTGAAACTCGAAATTTTGACCAGAAAAAAAAAATGACAGTGTTACCCCTTATGTTTTTTTTCGGGGGGTGAAAAATTAAGTTTCTCCAATCTTCTCAAAACTCTGGATTCTGATAGAGGGCCACGAGACATGGACCTGGGTGCAAAAATTGAGGTTCTAGACCCTTCCAGAGCTGAGATATTGAAACTCAAAATTTTGACCAGAAAAAAAAATGACAGTGTTACCCCTTATGTTTTTTTTCGGGGGGTGAAAAATTAAGTTTCTCCAATCTTCTCAAAACTCTGGATTCTGATAGAGGGCCACGAGACATGGACCTGGGTGCAAAAATTGAGGTTTTAGACCCTTCCAGAGCTGAGATATTGAAACTCAAAATTTTGACCAGAAAAAAAAAATGACAGTGTTACCCCTTATGTTTTTTTTCGGGGGGTGAAAAATTAAGTTTCTCCAATCTTCTCAAAACTCTGGATTCTGATAGAGGGCCAGGAGACATGGACCTGGGTGCAAAAATTGAGGCTCTAGACCCTTCCATAGCTGAGATATTGAAACTCAAAATTTTTACCAGAAAAAATAAGACAGTGTTACCCCTTATGTTTTTTTTCGGGGGGTGAAAAATTAAGTTTCTCCAATCGTCTCAAAACTCTGGACTCTGATAGAGGGCCACGAGACATGGACCTGGGTGCAAAAATTGAGGCTCTAGACCCTTCCAGAGCTGAGATATTGAAACTCAAAATTTTGACCAGAAAAAAAAAATGACAGTGTTACCCCTTATGTTTTTTTTCGGGGGGTGAAAAATTAAGTTTCTCCAATCTTCTCAAAACTCTGGATTCTGATAAAGGGCCACGAGACATGGACCTGGGTGCAAAAATTGAGGTTCTAGACCCTTCCAGAGCTGAGATATTGAAACTCAAAATTTTGACCAGAAAAAAAAAATGACAGTGTTACCCCTTATGTTTTTTTTCGGGGGGTGAAAAATTAAGTTTCTCCAATCTTCTCAAAACTCTGGATTCTGATAGAGGGCCACGAGACATGGACCTGGGTGCAAAAATTGGGGCTCAAGACCCTTCCAGAGCTGAGATATTGAAACTCAAAATTTTGACCAGAAAAAAAAAAATGACAGTGTTACCCCTTATGTTTTTTTTTCGGGGGGTGAAAAATTAAGTTTCTCCAATCTTCTCAAAACTCTGGATTCTGATAGAGGGCCACGAGACATGGACCTGGGTGCAAAAATTGAGGTTCTAGACCCTTCCAGAGCTGAGATATTGAAACTCAAGATTTTGACCAGAAAAAAAAATGACAGTGTTACCCCTTATGTTTCTTTTTTTCGGGGGGTGAAAAATTAAGTTTCTCCAATCTTCTCAAAACTCTGGATTCTGATAGAGGGCCACGAGACATGGACCTGGGTGCAAAAATTGAGGCTCTAGACCCTTCCAGAGCTGAGATATTGAAACTCAAAATTTTGACCAGAAAAAAAAAATGACAGTGTTACCCCTTATGTTTTTTTTCGGGGGGTGAAAAATTAAGTTTCTCCAATCTTCTCAAAACTCTGGATTCTGATAGAGGGCCACGAGACATGGACCTGGGTGCAAAAATTGAGGCTCTAGACCCTTCCAGAGCTGAGATATTGAAACTCAAAATTTTGACCAGAAAAAAAAAATGACAGTGTTACCCCTTATGTTTTTTTTCGGGGGGTGAAAAATTAAGTTTCTCCAATCGTCTCAAAACTCTGGACTCTGATAGAGGGCCACGAGACATGGACCTGGGTGCAAAAATTGAGGCTCTAGACCCTTCCAGAGCTGAGATATTGAAACTCAAAATTTTGACCAGAAAAAAAAATGACAGTGTTACCCCTTATGTTTTTTTTCGGGGGGTGAAAAATTAAGTTTCTCCAATCTTCTCAAAACTCTGGATTCTGATAAAGGGCCACGAGACATGGACCTGGGTGCAAAAATTGAGGTTCTAGACCCTTCCAGAGCTGAGATATTGAAACTCAAAATTTTGACCAGAAAAAAAAAATGACAGTGTTACCCCTTATGTTTTTTTTCGGGGGGTGAAAAATTAAGTTTCTCCAATCTTCTCAAAACTCTGGATTCTGATAGAGGGCCACGAGACATGGACCTGGGTGCAAAAATTGAGGCTCAAGACCCTTCCAGAGCTGAGATATTGAAACTCAAAATTTTGACCAGAAAAAAAAATGACAGTGTTACCCCTTATGTTTTTTTTTCGGGGGGTGAAAAATTAAGTTTCTCCAATCTTCTCAAAACTCTGGATTCTGATAGAGGGCCACGAGACATGGACCTGGGTGCAAAAATTGAGGTTCTAGACCCTTCCAGAGCTGAGATATTGAAACTCAAGATTTTGACCAGAAAAAAAAATGACAGTGTTACCCCTTATGTTTCTTTTTTTCGGGGGGTGAAAAATTAAGTTTCTCCAATCTTCTCAAAACTCTGGATTCTGATAGAGGGCCACGAGACATGGACCTGGGTGCAAAAATTGAGGCTCTAGACCCTTCCAGAGCTGAGATATTGAAACTCAAAATTTTGACCAGAAAAAAAAAATGACAGTGTTACCCCTTATGTTTTTTTTCGGGGGGTGAAAAATTAAGTTTCTCCAATCTTCTCAAAACTCTGGATTCTGATAGAGGGCCACGAGACATGGACCTGGGTGCAAAAATTGAGGTTCTAGACCCTTCCAGAGCTGAGATATTGAAACTCAAAATTTTGACCAGAAAAAAAAATGACAGTGTTACCCCTTATGTTTTTTTTCGGGGGGTGAAAAATTAAGTTTCTCCAATCTTCTCAAAACTCTGGATTCTGATAGAGGGCCACGAGACATGGACCTGGGTGCAAAAATTGAGGTTCTAGACCCTTCCAGAGCTGAGATATTGAAACTCAAAATTTTGACCAGAAAAAAAAATGACAGTGTTACCCCTTATGTTTTTTTTCGGGGGGTGAAAAATTAAGTTTCTCCAATCTTCTCAAAACTCTGGATTCTGATAGAGGGCCAGGAGACATGGACCTGGGTGCAAAAATTGAGGCTCTAGACCCTTCCATAGCTGAGATATTGAAACTCAAAATTTTTACCAGAAAAAATAAGACAGTGTTACCCCTTATGTTTTTTTTCGGGGGGTGAAAAATTAAGTTTCTCCAATCGTCTCAAAACTCTGGACTCTGATAGAGGGCCACGAGACAAGGACCTGGGTGCAAAAATTGAGGCTCTAGACCCTTCCAGAGCTGAGATATTGAAACTCAAAATTTTGACCAGAAAAAAAAAAATGACAGTGTTACCCCTTATGTTTTTTTTCGGGGGGTGAAAAATTAAGTTTCTCCAATCTTCTCAAAACTCTGGATTCTGATAAAGGGCCACGAGACATGGACCTGGGTGCAAAAATTGAGGTTCTAGACCCTTCCAGAGCTGAGATATTGAAACTCAAAATTTTGACCAGAAAAAAAAAATGACAGTGTTACCCCTTATGTTTTTTTTCGGGGGGTGAAAAATTAAGTTTCTCCAATCTTCTCAAAACTCTGGATTCTGATAGAGGGCCACTAGACATGGACCTGGGTGCAAAAATTGAAGCTCTAGACCCTTCCAGAGCTGAGATATTGAAACTCAAAATTTTGACCAGAAAAAAAAATGACAGTGTTACCCCTTATGTTTTTTTTTCGGGGGGTGAAAAATTAAGTTTCTCCAATCTTCTCAAAACTCTGGGTTCTGATAGAGGGCCACGAGACATGGACCTGGGTGCAAAAATTGAGGTTCTAGACCCTTCCAGAGCTGAGATATTGAAACTCAAGATTTTGACCAGAAAAAAAAATGACAGTGTTACCCCTTATGTTTTTTTTCGGGGGGTGAAAAATTAAGTTTCTCCAATCTTCTCAAAACTCTGATAGAGGGCCACGAGACATGGACCTGGGTGCAAAAATTGAGGCTCTAGACCCTTCCAGAGCTGAGATATTGAAACTCAAAATTTTGACCAGAAAAAAAAATGACAGTGTTACCCCTTATGTTTTTTTTCGGGGGGTGAAAAATTAAGTTTCTCCAATCTTCTCAAAACTCTGGATTCTGATAGAGGGCCACGAGACATGGACCTGGGTGCAAAAATTGAGGTTCTAGACCCTTCCAGAGCTGAGATATTGAAACTCAAAATTTTGACCAGAAAAAAAAATGACAGTGTTACCCCTTATGTTTTTTTTTTCGGGGGGTGAAAAATTAAGTTTCTCCAATCTTCTCAAAACTCTGGATTCTGATAGAGGGCCATGAGACATGGACCTGGGTGCAAAAATTGAGGTTCTAGACCCTTCCAGAGCTGAGATATTGAAACTCAAAATTTTGATCAGAAAAAAAAAATGACAGTGTTACCCCTTATGTTTTTTTTCGGGGGGTGAAAAATTAAGTTTCTCCAATCTTCTCAAAACTCTGGATTCTGATAGAGGGCCACGATACATGGACCTGGGTGCAAAAATTGAGGCTCTAGACCCTTCCAGAGCTGAGATATTGAAACTCAAAATTTTGACCAGAAAAAAAAAATGACAGTGTTACCCCTTATGTTTTTTTTCGGGGGGTGAAAAATTAAGTTTCTCCAATCTTCTCAAAACTCTGGATTCTGATAGAGGGCCACGAGACATGGACCTGGGTGCAAAAATTGAGGTTCTAGACCCTTCCAGAGCTGAGATATTGAAACTCAAAATTTTGACCAGAAAAAAAAATGACAGTGTTACCCCTTATGTTTTTTTTTCGGGGGGTGAAAAATTAAGTTTCTCCAATCTTCTCAAAACTCTGGATTCTGATAGAGGGCCACGAGACATGGACCTGGGTGCAAAAATTGAGGTTCTAGACCCTTCCAGAGCTGAGATATTGAAACTCAAAATTTTGACCAGAAAAAAAAAATGACAGTGTTACCCCTTATGTTTTTTTTCGGGGGGTGAAAAATTAAGTTTCTCCAATCTTCTCAAAACTCTGGATTCTGATAGAGGGCCACGAGACATGGACCTGGGTGCAAAAATTGAGGTTCTAGACCCTTCCAGAGCTGAGATATTGAAACTCAAAATTTTGACCAGAAAAAAAAAATGACAGTGTTACCCCTTATGTTTTTTTTCGGGGGGTGAAAAATTAAGTTTCTCCAATCTTCTCAAAACTCTGGATTCTGATAGAGGGCCACGAGACATGGACCTGGGTGCAAAAATTGAGGTTCTAGACCCTTCCAGAGCTGAGATATTGAAACTCAAAATTTTGACCAGAAAAAAAAATGACAGTGTTACCCCTTATGTTTTTTTTTCGGGGGGTGAAAAATTAAGTTTCTCCAATCTTCTCAAAACTCTGGATTCTGATAGAGGGCCACGAGACATGGACCTGGGTGCAAAAATTGAGGTTCTAGACCCTTCCAGAGCTGAGATATTGAAACTCAAAATTTTGACCAGAAAAAAAAATGACAGTGTTACCCCTTATGTTTTTTTTTCGGGGGGTGAAAAATTAAGTTTCTCCAATCTTCTCAAAACTCTGGATTCTGATAGAGGGCCACGAGACATGGACCTGGGTGCAAAAATTGAGGTTCTAGACCCTTCCAGAGCTGAGATATTGAAACTCAAAATTTTGACCAGAAAAAAAAATGACAGTGTTACCCCTTATGTTTTTTTTCGGGGGGTGAAAAATTAAGTTTCTCCAATCTTCTCAAAACTCTGGATTCTGATAGAGGGCCACGAGACATGGACCTGGGTGCAAAAATTGAGGTTCTAGACCCTTCCAGAGCTGAGATATTGAAACTCAAAATTTTGACCAGAAAAAAAAAATGACAGTGTTACCCCTTATGTTTTTTTTCGGGGGGTGAAAAATTAAGTTTCTCCAATCTTCTCAAAACTCTGGATTCTGATAGAGGGCCACGAGACATGGACCTGGGTGCAAAAATTGAGGTTCTAGACCCTTCCAGAGCTGAGATATTGAAACTCAAAATTTTGACCAGAAAAAAAAATGACAGTGTTACCCCTTATGTTTTTTTTCGGGGGGTGAAAAATTAAGTTTCTCCAATCTTCTCAAAACTCTGGATTCTGATAGAGGGCCACGAGACATGGACCTGGGTGCAAAAATTGAGGTTCTAGACCCTTCCAGAGCAGAGATATTGAAACTCAAAATTTTGACCAGAAAAAAGAAATGACAGTGTTACCCCTTATGTTTTTTTCGGGGGGTGAAAAATTAAGTTTCTCCAATCTTCTCAAAACTCTGGATTCTGATAGAGGGCCACGAGACATGGACCTGGGTGCAAAAATTGAGGTTCTAGACCCTTCCAGAGCTGAGATATTGAAACTCAAAATTTTGACCAGAAAAAAAAAATGACAGTGTTACCCCTTATGTTTTTTTTTCGGGGGGTGAAAAATTAAGTTTCTCCAATCTTCTCAAAACTCTGGATTCTGATAGAGGGCCACGAGACATGGACCTGGGTGCAAAAATTGAGGTTCTAGACCCTTCCAGAGCTGAGATATTGAAGCTAAAAATTTTGACCAGAAAAAAAAATGACAGTGTTACCCCTTATGTTTTTTTTCGGGGGGTGAAAAATTAAGTTTCTCCAATCTTCTCAAAACTCTGGATTCTGATAGAGGGCCACGAGACATGGACCTGGGTGCAAAAATTGAGGTTCTAGACCCTTCCAGAGCTGAGATATTGAAACTCAAAATTTTGACCAGAAAAAAAAATGACAGTGTTACCCCTTATGTTTTTTTTCGGGGGGTGAAAAATTAAGTTTCTCCAATCTTCTCAAAACTCTGGATTCTGATAGAGGGCCACGAGACATGGACCTGGGTGCAAAAATTGAGGTTCTAGACCCTTCCAGAGCTGAGATATTGAAACTCAAAATTTTGACCAGAAAAAAAAATGACAGTGTTACCCCTTATGTTTTTTTTCGGGGGGTGAAAAATTAAGTTTCTCCAATCTTCTCAAAACTCTGGATTCTGATAGAGGGCCACGAGACATGGACCTGGGTGCAAAAATTGAGGTTCTAGACCCTTCCAGAGCTGAGATATTGAAACTCAAAATTTTGACCAGAAAAAAAAATGACAGTGTTACCCCTTATGTTTTTTTTCGGGGGGTGAAAAATTAAGTTTCTCCAATCTTCTCAAAACTCTGGATTCTGATAGAGGGCCACGAGACATGGACCTGGGTGCAAAAATTGAGGTTCTAGACCCTTCCAGAGCTGAGATATTGAAACTCAAAATTTTGACCAGAAAAAAAAAATGACAGTGTTACCCCTTATGTTTTTTTTCGGGGGGTGAAAAATTAAGTTTCTCCAATCTTCTCAAAACTCTGGATTCTGATAGAGGGCCACGAGACATGGACCTGGGTGCAAAAATTGAGGTTCTAGACCCTTCCAGAGCTGAGATATTGAAACTCAAAATTTTGACCAGAAAAAAAAATGACAGTGTTACCCCTTATGTTTTTTTTCGGGGGGTGAAAAATTAAGTTTCTCCAATCTTCTCAAAACTCTGGATTCTGATAGAGGGCCACGAGACATGGACCTGGGTGCAAAAATTGAGGTTCTAGACCCTTCCAGAGCTGAGATATTGAAACTCAAAATTTTGACCAGAAAAAAAAATGACAGTGTTACCCCTTATGTTTTTTTTCGGGGGGTGAAAAATTAAGTTTCTCCAATCTTCTCAAAACTCTGGATTCTGATAGAGGGCCACGAGACATGGACCTGGGTGCAAAAATTGAGGTTCTAGACCCTTCCAGAGCTGAGATATTGAAACTCAAAATTTTGACCAGAAAAAAAAAATGACAGTGTTACCCCTTATGTTTTTTTTCGGGGGGTGAAAAATTAAGTTTCTCCAATCTTCTCAAAACTCTGGATTCTGATAGAGGGCCACGAGACATGGACCTGGGTGCAAAAATTGAGGTTCTAGACCCTTCCAGAGCTGAGATATTGAAACTCAAAATTTTGACCAGAAAAAAAAATGACAGTGTTACCCCTTATGTTTTTTTTTTCGGGGGGTGAAAAATTAAGTTTCTCCAATCTTCTCAAAACTCTGGATTCTGATAGAGGGCCACGAGACATGGACCTGGGTGCAAAAATTGAGGTTCTAGACCCTTCCAGAGCAGAGATATTGAAACTCAAAATTTTGACCAGAAAAAAAAAATGACAGTGTTACCCCTTATGTTTTTTTTCGGGGGGTGAAAAATTAAGTTTCTCCAATCTTCTCAAAACTCTGGATTCTGATAGAGGGCCACGAGACATGGACCTGGGTGCAAAAATTGAGGTTCTAGACCCTTCCAGAGCTGAGATATTGAAACTCAAAATTTTGACCAGAAAAAAAAAATGACAGTGTTACCCCTTATGTTTTTTTTTCGGGGGGTGAAAAATTAAGTTTCTCCAATCTTCTCAAAACTCTGGATTCTGATAGAGGGCCACGAGACATGGACCTGGGTGCAAAAATTGAGGTTCTAGACCCTTCCAGAGCTGAGATATTGAAGCTAAAAATTTTGACCAGAAAAAAAAATGACAGTGTTACCCCTTATGTTTTTTTTCGGGGGGTGAAAAATTAAGTTTCTCCAATCTTCTCAAAACTCTGGATTCTGATAGAGGGCCACGAGACATGGACCTGGGTGCAAAAATTGAGGTTCTAGACCCTTCCAGAGCTGAGATATTGAAACTCAAAATTTTGACCAGAAAAAAAAATGACAGTGTTACCCCTTATGTTTTTTTTCGGGGGGTGAAAAATTAAGTTTCTCCAATCTTCTCAAAACTCTGGATTCTGATAGAGGGCCAGGAGACATGGACCTGGGTGCAAAAATTGAGGTTCTAGACCCTTCCAGAGCTGAGATATTGAAACTCAAAATTTTGACCAGAAAAAAAAAATTACAGTGTTACCCCTTATGTTTTTTTTCGGGGGGTGAAAAATTAAGTTTCTCCAATCTTCTCAAAACTCTGGATTCTGATAGAGGGCCACGAGACATGGACCTGGGTGCAAAAATTGAGGTTCTAGACCCTTCCAGAGCTGAGATATTGAAGCTCAAAATTTTGACCAGAAAAAAAAAATGACAGTGTTACCCCTTATGTTTTTTTTCGGGGGGTGAAAAATTAAGTTTCTCCAATCTTCTCAAAACTCTGGATTCTGATAGAGGGCCACGAGACATGGACCTGGGTGCAAAAATTGAGGTTCTAGACCCTTCCAGAGCTGAGATATTGAAACTCAAAATTTTGACCAGAAAAAAAAATGACAGTGTTACCCCTTATGTTTTTTTTCGGGGGGTGAAAAATTAAGTTTCTCCAATCTTCTCAAAACTCTGGATTCTTATAGAGGGCCACGAGACATGGACCTGGGTGCAAAAATTGAGGTTCTAGACCCTTCCAGAGCTGAGATATTGAAGCTCAAAATTTTGACCAGAAAAAAAAAATGACAGTGTTACCCCTTATGTTTTTTTTCGGGGGGTGAAAAATTAAGTTTCTCCAATCTTCTCAAAACTCTGGATTCTGATAGAGGGCCACGAGACATGGACCTGGGTGCAAAAATTGAGGTTCTAGACCCTTCCAGAGCTGAGATATTGAAACTCAAAATTTTGACCAGAAAAAAAAATGACAGTGTTACCCCTTATGTTTTTTTTCGGGGGGTGAAAAATTAAGTTTCTCCAATCTTCTCAAAACTCTGGATTCTGATAGAGGGCCACGAGACATGGACCTGGGTGCAAAAATTGAGGTTCTAGACCCTTCCAGAGCTGAGATATTGAAACTCAAAATTTTGACCAGAGAAAAAAATGACAGTGTTACCCCTTATGTTTTTTTTCGGGGGGTGAAAAATTAAGTTTCTCCAATCTTCTCAAAACTCTGGATTCTTATAGAGGGCCACGAGACATGGACCTGGGTGCAAAAATTGAGGTTCTAGACCCTTCCAGAGCTGAGATATTGAAACTCAAAATTTTGACCAGAAAAAAAAATGACAGTGTTACCCCTTATGTTTTTTTTCGGGGGGTGAAAAATTAAGTTTCTCCAATCTTCTCAAAACTCTGGATTCTGATAGAGGGCCACGAGACATGGACCTGTGTGCAAAAATTGAGGTTCTAGACCCTTCCAGAGCTGAGATATTGAAACTCAAAATTTTGACCAGAAAAAAAATGACAGTGTTACCCCTTATGTTTTTTTTCGGGGGGTGAAAAATTAAGTTTCTCCAATCTTCTCAAAACTCTGGATTCTGATAGAGGGCCACGAGACATGGACCTGGGTGCAAAAATTGAGGTTCTAGACCCTTCCAGAGCTGAGATATTGAAACTCAAAATTTTGACCAGAAAAAAAAATGACAGTGTTACCCCTTATGTTTTTTTTCGGGGGGTGAAAAATTAAGTTTCTCCAATCTTCTCAAAACTCTGGATTCTGATAGAGGGCCACGAGACATGGACCTGGGTGCAAAAATTGAGGTTCTAGACCCTTCCAGAGCTGAGATATTGAAACTCAAAATTTTGACCAGAAAAAAAAATGACAGTGTTACCCCTTATGTTTTTTTTCGGGGGGTGAAAAATTAAGTTTCTCCAATCTTCTCAAAACTCTGGATTCTGATAGAGGGCCACGAGACATGGACCTGGGTGCAAAAATTGAGGTTCTAGACCCTTCCAGAGCTGAGATATTGAAACTCAAAATTTTGACCAGAAAAAAAAATGACAGTGTTACCCCTTATGTTTTTTTTCGGGGGGTGAAAAATTAAGTTTCTCCAATCTTCTCAAAACTCTGGATTCTGATAGAGGGCCACGAGACATGGACCTGGGTGCAAAAATTGAGGTTCTAGACCCTTCCAGAGCTGAGATATTGAAACTCAAAATTTTGACCAGAAAAAAAAATGACAGTGTTACCCCTTATGTTTTTTTTCGGGGGGTGAAAAATTAAGTTTCTCCAATCTTCTCAAAACTCTGGATTCTGATAGAGGGCCACGAGACATGGACCTGGGTGCAAAAATTGAGGTTCTAGACCCTTCCAGAGCTGAGATATTGAAACTCAAAATTTTGACCAGAAAAAAAAATGACAGTGTTACCCCTTATGTTTTTTTTCGGGGGGTGAAAAATTAAGTTTCTCCAATCTTCTCAAAACTCTGGATTCTGATAGAGGGCCACGAGACATGGACCTGGGTGCAAAAATTGAGGTTCTAGACCCTTCCAGAGCTGAGATATTGAAACTCAAAATTTTGACCAGAAAAAAAAAATGACAGTGTTACCCCTTATGTTTTTTTTCGGGGGGTGAAAAATTAAGTTTCTCCAATCTTCTCAAAACTCTGGATTCTGATAGAGGGCCACGAGACATGGACCTGGGTGCAAAAATTGAGGTTCTAGACCCTTCCAGAGCTGAGATATTGAAGCTCAAAATTTTGACCAGAAAAAAAAATGACAGTGTTACCCCTTATGTTTTTTTTCGGGGGGTGAAAAATTAAGTTTCTCCAATCTTCTCAAAACTCTGGATTCTGATAGAGGGCCACGAGACATGGACCTGGGTGCAAAAATTGAGGTTCTAGACCCTTCCAGAGCTGAGATATTGAAACTCAAAATTTTGACCAGAAAAAAAAATGACAGTGTTACCCCTTATGTTTTTTTTCGGGGGGTGAAAAATTAAGTTTCTCCAATCTTCTCAAAACTCTGGATTCTGATAGAGGGCCACGAGACATGGACCTGGGTGCAAAAATTGAGGTTCTAGACCCTTCCAGAGCTGAGATATTGAAACTCAAAATTTTGACCAGAAAAAAAAATGACAGTGTTACCCCTTATGTTTTTTTTCGGGGGGTGAAAAATTAAGTTTCTCCAATCTTCTCAAAACTCTGGATTCTGATAGAGGGCCACGAGACATGGACCTGGGTGCAAAAATTGAGGTTCTAGACCCTTCCAGAGCTGAGATATTGAAACTCAAAATTTTGACCAGAAAAAAAAAATGACAGTGTTACCCCTTATGTTTTTTTTCGGGGGGTGAAAAATTAAGTTTCTCCAATCTTCTCAAAACTCTGGATTCTGATAGAGGGCCACGAGACATGGACCTGGGTGCAAAAATTGAGGTTCTAGACCCTTCCAGAGCTGAGATATTGAAACTCAAAATTTTGACCAGAAAAAAAAATGACAGTGTTACCCCTTATGTTTTTTTTCGGGGGGTGAAAAATTAAGTTTCTCCAATCTTCTCAAAACTCTGGATTCTGATAGAGGGCCACGAGACATGGACCTGGGTGCAAAAATTGAGGTTCTAGACCCTTCCAGAGCTGAGATATTGAAGCTCAAAATTTTGACCAGAAAAAAAAATGACAGTGTTACCCCTTATGTTTTTTTTCGGGGGGTGAAAAATTAAGTTTCTCCAATCTTCTCAAAACTCTGGATTCTGATAGAGGGCCACGAGACATGGACCTGGGTGCAAAAATTGAGGTTCTAGACCCTTCCAGAGCTGAGATATTGAAACTCAAAATTTTGACCAGAAAAAAAAATGACAGTGTTACCCCTTATGTTTTTTTTCGGGGGGTGAAAAATTAAGTTTCTCCAATCTTCTCAAAACTCTGGATTCTGATAGAGGGCCACGAGACATGGACCTGGGTGCAAAAATTGAGGTTCTAGACCCTTCCAGAGCTGAGATATTGAAACTCAAAATTTTGACCAGAAAAAAAAATGACAGTGTTACCCCTTATGTTTTTTTTCGGGGGGTGAAAAATTAAGTTTCTCCAATCTTCTCAAAACTCTGGATTCTGATAGAGGGCCACGAGACATGGACCTGGGTGCAAAAATTGAGGTTCTAGACCCTTCCAGAGCTGAGATATTGAAACTCAAAATTTTGACCAGAAAAAAAAATGACAGTGTTACCCCTTATGTTTTTTTTCGGGGGGTGAAAAATTAAGTTTCTCCAATCTTCTCAAAACTCTGGATTCTGATAGAGGGCCACGAGACATGGACCTGGGTGCAAAAATTGAGGTTCTAGACCCTTCCAGAGCTGAGATATTGAAGCTCAAAATTTTGACCAGAAAAAAAAAATGACAGTGTTACCCCTTATGTTTTTTTTCGGGGGGTGAAAAATTAAGTTTCTCCAATCTTCTCAAAACTCTGGATTCTGATAGAGGGCCACGAGACATGGACCTGGGTGCAAAAATTGAGGTTCTAGACCCTTCCAGAGCTGAGATATTGAAGCTCAAAATTTTGACCAGAAAAAAAAAATGACAGTGTTACCCCTTATGTTTTTTTTCGGGGGGTGAAAAATTAAGTTTCTCCAATCTTCTCAAAACTCTGGATTCTGATAGAGGGCCACGAGACATGGACCTGGGTGCACAAATTGAGGTTCTAGACCCTTCCAGAGCTGAGATATTGAAACTCAAAATTTTGACCAGAAAAAAAAATGACAGTGTTACCCCTTATGTTTTTTTTCGGGGGGTGAAAAATTAAGTTTCTCCAATCTTCTCAAAACTCTGGATTCTGATAGAGGGCCACGAGACATGGACCTGGGTGCAAAAATTGAGGTTCTACACCCTTCCAGAGCTGAGATATTGAAGCTCAAAATTTTGACCAGAAAAAAAAAATGACAGTGTTACCCCTTATGTTTTTTTTCGGGGGGTGAAAAATTAAGTTTCTCCAATCTTCTCAAAACTCTGGATTCTGATAGAGGGCCACGAGACATGGACCTGGGTGCAAAAATTGAGGTTCTAGACCATTCCAGAGCTGAGATATTGAAACTCAAAATTTTGACCAGAAAAAAAAATGACAGTGTTACCCCTTATGTTTTTTTTCGGGGGGTGAAAAATTAAGTTTCTCCAATCTTCTCAAAACTCTGGATTCTGATAGAGGGCCACGAGACATGGACCTGGGTGCAAAAATTGAGGTTCTAGACCCTTCCAGAGCTGAGATATTGAAACTAAAAATTTTGACCAGAAAAAAAAATGACAGTGTTACCCCTTATGTTTTTTTTCGGGGGGTGAAAAATTAAGTTTCTCCAATCTTCTCAAAACTCTGGATTCTGATAGAGGGCCACGAGACATGGACCTGGGTGCAAAAATTGAGGTTCTAGACCCTTCCAGAGCTGAGATATTGAAACTCAAAATTTTGACCAGAAAAAAAAATGACAGTGTTACCCCTTATGTTTTTTTTCGGGGGGTGAAAAATTAAGTTTCTCCAATCTTCTCAAAACTCTGGATTCTTATAGAGGGCCACGAGACATGGACCTAGGTGCAAAAATTGAGGTTCTAGACCCTTCCAGAGCTGAGATATTGAAGCTCAAAATTTTGACCAGAAAAAAAAAATGACAGTGTTACCCCTTATGTTTTTTTTCGGGGGGTGAAAAATTAAGTTTCTCCAATCTTCTCAAAACTCTGGATTCTGATAGAGGGCCACGAGACATGGACCTGGGTGCAAAAATTGAGGTTCTAGACCCTTCCAGAGCTGAGATATTGAAACTCAAAATTTTGACCAGAAAAAAAAATGACAGTGTTACCCCTTATGTTTTTTTTTCGGGGGGTGAAAAATTAAGTTTCTCCAATCCTCTCAAAACTCTGGGTTCTGATAGAGGGCCACGAGACATGGACCTGGGTGCAAAAATTGAGGTTCTAGACCCTTCCAGAGCTGAGATATTGAAACTCAAAATTTTGACCAGAAAAAAAAATGACAGTGTTACCCCTTATGTTTTTTTTCGGGGGGTGAAAAATTAAGTTTCTCCAATCTTCTCAAAACTCTGGATTCTTATAGAGGGCCACGAGACATGGACCTGGGTGCAAAAATTGAGGTTCTAGACCCTTCCAGAGCTGAGATATTGAAACTCAAAATTTTGACCAGAAAAAAAAAATGACAGTGTTACCCCTTATGTTTTTTTTCGGGGGGTGAAAAATTAAGTTTCTCCAATCTTCTCAAAACTCTGGATTCTGATAGAGGGCCACGAGACATGGACCTGGGTGCAAAAATTGAGGTTCTAGACCCTTCCAGAGCTGAGATATTGAAACTCAAAATTTTGACCAGAAAAAAAAATGACAGTGTTACCCCTTATGTTTTTTTTCGGGGGGTGAAAAATTAAGTTTCTCCAATCTTCTCAAAACTCTGGATTCTGATAGAGGGCCACGAGACATGGACCTGGGTGCAAAAATTGAGGTTCTAGACCCTTCCAGAGCTGAGATATTGAAACTCAAAATTTTGACCAGAAAAAAAAATGACAGTGTTACCCCTTATGTTTTTTTTCGGGGGGTGAAAAATTAAGTTTCTCCAATCTTCTCAAAACTCTGGATTCTGATAGAGGGCCACGAGACATGGACCTGGGTGCAAAAATTGAGGTTCTAGACCCTTCCAGAGCTGAGATATTGAAACTCAAAATTTTGACCAGAAAAAAAAATGACAGTGTTACCCCTTATGTTTTTTTTCGGGGGGTGAAAAATTAAGTTTCTCCAATCTTCTCAAAACTCTGGATTCTGATAGAGGGCCACGAGACATGGACCTGGGTGCAAAAATTGAGGTTCTAGACCCTTCCAGAGCTGAGATATTGAAACTCAAAATTTTGACCAGAAAAAAAAATGACAGTGTTACCCCTTATGTTTTTTTTCGGGGGGTGAAAAATTAAGTTTCTCCAATCTTCTCAAAACTCTGGATTCTGATAGAGGGCCACGAGACATGGACCTGGGTGCAAAAATTGAGGTTCTAGACCCTTCCAGAGCTGAGATATTGAAACTCAAAATTTTGACCAGAAAAAAAAAATGACAGTGTTACCCCTTATGTTTTTTTTCGGGGGGTGAAAAATTAAGTTTCTCCAATCTTCTCAAAACTCTGGATTCTGATAGAGGGCCACGAGACATGGACCTGGGTGCAAAAATTGAGGTTCTAGACCCTTCCAGAGCTGAGATATTGAAACTCAAAATTTTGACCAGAAAAAAAAAATGACAGTGTTACCCCTTATGTTTTTTTTCGGGGGGTGAAAAATTAAGTTTCTCCAATCTTCTCAAAACTCTGGATTCTGATAGAGGGCCACGAGACATGGACCTGGGTGCAAAAATTGAGGTTCTAGACCCTTCCAGAGCTGAGATATTGAAGCTCAAAATTTTGACCAGAAAAAAAAAATGACAGTGTTACCCCTTATGTTTTTTTTCGGGGGGTGAAAAATTAAGTTTCTCCAATCTTCTCAAAACTCTGGATTCTGATAGAGGGCCACGAGACATGGACCTGGGTGCAAAAATTGAGGTTCTAGACCCTTCCAGAGCTGAGATATTGAAGCTCAAAATTTTGACCAGAAAAAAAAAATGACAGTGTTACCCCTTATGTTTTTTTTCGGGGGGTGAAAAATTAAGTTTCTCCAATCTTCTCAAAACTCTGGATTCTGATAGAGGGCCACGAGACATGGACCTGGGTGGCAAAAATTGAGGTTCTAGACCCTTCCAGAGCTGAGATATTGAAGCTCAAAATTTTGACCAGAAACAAAAAAATGACAGTGTTACCCCTTATGTTTTTTTTCGGGGGGTGAAAAATTAAGTTTCTCCAATCTTCTCAAAACTCTGGATTCTGATAGAGGGCCACGAGACATGGACCTGGGTGCAAAAATTGAGGTTCTAGACCCTTCCAGAGCTGAGATATTGAAACTCAAAATTTTTGACCAGAAAAAAAAAATGACAGTGTTACCCCTTATGTTTTTTTTCGGGGGGTGAAAAATTAAGTTTCTCCAATCTTCTCAAAACTCTGGATTCTGATAGAGGGCCACGAGACATGGACCTGGGTGCAAAAATTGAGGTTCTAGACCCTTCCAGAGCTGAGATATTGAAACTCAAAATTTTGACCAGAAAAAAAAATGACAGTGTTACCCCTTATGTTTTTTTTCGGGGGGTGAAAATTAAGTTTCTCCAATCTTCTCAAAACTCTGGATTCTGATAGAGGGCCACGAGACATGGACCTGGGTGCAAAAATTGAGGTTCTAGACCCTTCCAGAGCTGAGATATTGAAACTCAAAATTTTGACCAGAAAAAAAAATGACAGTGTTACCCCTTATGTTTTTTTTCGGGGGGGTGAAAAATTAAGTTTCTCCAATCTTCTCAAAACTCTGGATTCTTATAGAGGGCCACGAGACATGGACCTGGGTGCAAAAATTGAGGTTCTAGACCCTTCCAGAGCTGAGATATTGAAGCTCAAAATTTTGACCAGAAAAAAAAAATGACAGTGTTACCCCTTATGTTTTTTTTCGGGGGGTGAAAAATTAAGTTTCTCCAATCTTCTCAAAACTCTGGATTCTGATAGAGGGCCACGAGACATGGACCCTGGGTGCAAAAATTGAGGTTCTAGACCCTTCCAGAGCTGAGATATTGAAACTCAAATTTTGACCAGAAAAAAAAATGACAGTGTTACCCCTTATGTTTTTTTTCGGGGGGTGAAAAATTAAGTTTCTCCAATCTTCTCAAAACTCTGGATTCTGATAGAGGGCCACGAGACATGGACCTGGGTGCAAAAATTGAGGTTCTAGACCCTTCCAGAGCTGAGATATTGAAACTCAAAATTTTGACCAGAAAAAAAAATGACAGTGTTACCCCCTTATGTTTTTTTTCGGGGGGTGAAAAATTAAGTTTCTCCAATCTTCTCAAAACTCTGGATTCTGATAGAGGGCCACGAGACATGGACCTGGGTGCAAAAATTGAGGTTCTAGACCCTTCCAGAGCTGAGATATTGAAACTCAAAATTTTGACCAGAAAAAAAAATGACAGTGTTACCCCTTATGTTTTTTTTCGGGGGGTGAAAAATTAAGTTTCTCCAATCTTCTCAAAACTCTGGATTCTGATAGAGGGCCACGAGACATGGACCTGGGTGCAAAAATTGAGGTTCTAGACCCTTCCAGAGCTGAGATATTGAAACTCAAAATTTTGACCAGAAAAAAAAATGACAGTGTTACCCCTTATGTTTTTTTTCGGGGGGTGAAAAATTAAGTTTCTCCAATCTTCTCAAAACTCTGGATTCTTATAGAGGGCCACGAGACATGGACCTGGGTGCAAAAATTGAGGTTCTAGACCCTTCCAGAGCTGAGATATTGAAGCTCAAAATTTTGACCAGAAAAAAAAATGACAGTGTTACCCCTTATGTTTTTTTTCGGGGGGTGAAAAATTAAGTTTCTCCAATCTTCTCAAAACTCTGGATTCTGATAGAGGGCCACGAGACATGGACCTGGGTGCAAAAATTGAGGTTCTAGACCCTTCCAGAGCTGAGATATTGAAACTCAAAATTTTGACCAGAAAAAAAAAATGACAGTGTTACCCCCTTATGTTTTTTTTCGGGGGGGTGAAAAATTAAGTTTCTCCAATCTTCTCAAAACTCTGGATTCTTATAGAGGGCCACGAGACATGGACCTGGGTGCAAAAATTGAGGTTCTAGACCCTTCCAGAGCTGAGATATTGAAGCTCAAAATTTTGACCAGAAAAAAAAAATGACAGTGTTACCCCCTTATGTTTTTTTTCGGGGGGTGAAAAATTAAGTTTCTCCAATCTTCTCAAAACTCTGGATTCTGATAGAGGGCCACGAGACATGGACCTGGGTGCAAAAATTGAGGTTCTAGACCCTTCCAGAGCTGAGATATTGAAGCTCAAGATTTTGACCAGAAAAAAAAAATGACAGTGTTACCCCTTATGTTTTTTTTCGGGGGGTGAAAAATTAAGTTTTCTCCAATCTTCTCAAAACTCTGGATTCTGATAGAGGGCCACGAGACATGGACCTGTGTGCAAAAATTGAGGTTCTAGACCCTTCCAGAGCTGAGATATTGAAACTCAAATTTTGACCAGAAAAAAAATGACAGTGTTACCCCTTATGTTTTTTTTCGGGGGGTGAAAAATTAAGTTTCTCCAATCTTCTCAAAACTCTGGATTCTGATAGAGGGCCACGAGACATGGACCTGGGTGCAAAAATTGAGGTTCTAGACCCTTCCAGAGCTGAGATATTGAAACTCAAAATTTTGACCAGAAAAAAAAAATGACAGTGTTACCCCTTATGTTTTTTTTCGGGGGGTGAAAAATTAAGTTTCTCCAATCTTCTCAAAACTCTGGATTCTGATAGAGGGCCACGAGACATGGACCTGGGTGCAAAAATTGAGGTTCTAGACCCTTCCAGAGCTGAGATATTGAAACTCAAAATTTTGACCAGAAAAAAAATGACAGTGTTACCCCTTATGTTTTTTTTCGGGGGGTAAAATTAAGTTTCTCCAATCTTCTCAAAACTCTGATTCTTATAGAGGGCCACGAGACCATGGACCTGGGTGCAAAAATTGAGGTTCTAGACCCTTCCAGAGCTGAGATATTGAAGCTCAAAATTTTGACCAGAAAAAAAAAATGACAGTGTTACCCCCTTATGTTTTTTTTCGGGGGGTGAAAATTAAGTTTCTCCAATCTTCTCAAAACTCTGGATTCTGATAGAGGGCCACGAGACATGGACCTGGGTGCAAAAATTGAGGTTCTAGACCCTTCCAGAGCTGAGATATTGAAACTCAAAATTTTGACCAGAAAAAAAAATGACAGTGTTACCCCTTATGTTTTTTTTCGGGGGGTGAAAAATTAAGTTTCTCCAATCTTCTCAAAACTCTGGATTCTGATAGAGGGCCACGAGACATGGACCTGGGTGCAAAAATTGAGGTTCTAGACCCTTCCAGAGCTGAGATATTGAAACTCAAAATTTTGACCAGAAAAAAAAAATGACAGTGTTACCCCTTATGTTTTTTTTCGGGGGGTGAAAAATTAAGTTTCTCCAATCTTCTCAAAACTCTGGATTCTGATAGAGGGCCACGAGACATGGACCTGGGTGCAACAATTGAGGTTCTAGACCCTTCCAGAGCTGAGATATTGAAACTCAAAATTTTGACCAGAAAAAAAAATGACAGTGTTACCCCTTATGTTTTTTTTCGGGGGGTGAAAAATTAAGTTTCTCCAATCTTCTCAAAACTCTGGATTCTGATAGAGGGCCACGAGACATGGACCTGGGTGCAAAAATTGAGGTTCTAGACCCCTTCCAGAGCTGAGATATTGAAGCTCAAAATTTTGACCAGAAAAAAAAAAATGACAGTGTTACCCCCTTATGTTTTTTTTTCGGGGGGTGAAAAATTAAGTTTCTCCAATCTTCTCAAAACTCTGGATTCTGATAGAGGGCCACGAGACATGGACCTGGGTGCAAAAATTGAGGTTCTAGACCCTTCCAGAGCTGAGATATTGAAGCTCAAAATTTTGACCAGAAAAAAAAATGACAGTGTTACCCCTTATGTTTTTTTTTCGGGGGTGAAAAATTAAGTTTCTCCAATCTTCTCAAAACTCTGGATTCTGATAGAGGGCCACGAGACATGGACCTGGGTGCAAAAAATTGAGGTTCTAGACCCTTCCAGAGCTGAGATATTGAAGCTCAAAATTTTGACCAGAAAAAAAAAATGACAGTGTTACCCCTTATGTTTTTTTTCGGGGGGTGAAAAATTAAGTTTCTCCAATCTTCTCAAAACTCTGGATTCTGATAGAGGGCCACGAGACATGGACCTGGGTGCAAAAATTGAGGTTCTAGACCCTTCCAGAGCTGAGATATTGAAACTCAAAATTTTGACCAGAAAAAAAAATGACAGTGTTACCCCTTATGTTTTTTTTCGGGGGGTGAAAAATTAAGTTTCTCCAATCTTCTCAAAACTCTGGATTCTGATAGAGGGCCACGAGACATGGACCTGGGTGCAAAAATTGAGGTTCTAGACCCTTCCAGAGCTGAGATATTGAAAGCTCAAAATTTTGACCAGAAAAAAAAATGACAGTGTTACCCCCTTATGTTTTTTTTCGGGGGGTGAAAAATTAAGTTTCTCCAATCTTCTCAAAACTCTGGATTCTGATAGAGGGCCACGAGACATGGACCTGGGTGCAAAAATTGAGGTTCTAGACCCTTCCAGAGCTGAGATATTGAAACTCAAAATTTTGACCAGAAAAAAAAATGACAGTGTTACCCCTTATGTTTTTTTTCGGGGGGTGAAAAATTAAGTTTCTCCAATCTTCTCAAAACTCTGGATTCTGATAGAGGGCCACGAGACATGGACCTGGGTGCAAAAATTGAGGTTCTAGACCCTTCCAGAGCTGAGATATTGAAACTCAAAATTTTGACCAGAAAAAAAAATGACAGTGTTACCCCTTATGTTTTTTTTTCGGGGGGTGAAAAATTAAGTTTCTCCAATCTTCTCAAAACTCTGGATTCTGATAGAGGGCCACGAGACATGGACCTGGGTGCAAAAATTGAGGTTCTAGACCCTTCCAGAGCTGAGATATTGAAACTCAAAATTTTGACCAGAAAAAAAAATGACAGTGTTACCCCTTATGTTTTTTTTCGGGGGGTGAAAAATTAAGTTTCTCCAATCTTCTCAAAACTCTGGATTCTGATAGAGGGCCACGAGACATGGACCTGGGTGCAAAAATTGAGGTTCTAGACCCTTCCAGAGCTGAGATATTGAAACTCAAAATTTTGACCAGAAAAAAAAAATGACAGTGTTACCCCCTTATGTTTTTTTTCGGGGGGTGAAAAATTAAGTTTCTCCAATCTTCTCAAAACTCTGGATTCTGATAGAGGGCCACGAGACATGGACCTGGGTGCAAAAATTGAGGTTCTAGACCCTTCCAGAGCTGAGATATTGAAACTCAAAATTTTGACCAGAAAAAAAATGACAGTGTTACCCCTTATGTTTTTTTTCGGGGGGTGAAAAATTAAGTTTCTCCAATCTTCTCAAAACTCTGGATTCTGATAGAGGGCCACGAGACATGGACCTGGGTGCAAAAATTGAGGTTCTAGACCCTTCCAGAGCTGAGATATTGAAGCTCAAAATTTTGACCAGAAAAAAAAAATGACAGTGTTACCCCTTATGTTTTTTTTCGGGGGGTGAAAATTAAGTTTCTCCAATCTTCTCAAAACTCTGGATTCTGATAGAGGGCCACGAGACATGGACCTGGGTGCAAAAATTGAGGTTCTAGACCCTTCCAGAGCTGAGATATTGAAACTCAAAATTTTGACCAGAAAAAAAAATGACAGTGTTACCCCTTATGTTTTTTTTCGGGGGGTGAAAAATTAAGTTTCTCCAATCTTCTCAAAACTCTGGATTCTGATAGAGGGCCACGAGACATGGACCTGGGTGCAAAAATTGAGGTTCTAGACCCTTCCAGAGCTGAGATATTGAAGCTCAAAATTTTGACCAGAAAAAAAAATGACAGTGTTACCCCCTTATGTTTTTTTTCGGGGGGTGAAAAATTAAGTTTCTCCAATCTTCTCAAAACTCTGGATTCTGATAGAGGGCCACGAGACATGGACCTGGGTGCAAAAATTGAGGTTCTAGACCCTTCCAGAGCTGAGATATTGAAACTCAAAATTTTGACCAGAAAAAAAAATGACAGTGTTACCCCTTATGTTTTTTTTCGGGGGGTGAAAAATTAAGTTTCTCCAATCTTCTCAAAACTCTGGATTCTGATAGAGGGCCACGAGACATGGACCTGGGTGCAAAAATTGAGGTTCTAGACCCTTCCAGAGCTGAGATATTGAAGCTCAAAATTTTGACCAGAAAAAAAAATGACAGTGTTACCCCTTATGTTTTTTTTCGGGGGGTGAAAAATTAAGTTTCTCCAATCTTCTCAAAACTCTGGATTCTGATAGAGGGCCACGAGACATGGACCTGGGTGCAAAAATTGAGGTTCTAGACCCTTCCAGAGCTGAGATATTGAAACTCAAAATTTTGACCAGAAAAAAAAAATGACAGTGTACCCCTTATGTTTTTTTTCGGGGGGTGAAAAATTAAGTTTCTCCAATCTTCTCAAAACTCTGGATTCTGATAGAGGGCCACGAGACATGGACCTGGGTGCAAAAATTGAGGTTCTAGACCCTTCCAGAGCTGAGATATTGAAACTCAAAATTTTGACCAGAAAAAAAAATGACAGTGTTACCCCTTATGTTTTTTTTCGGGGGGGTGAAAAATTAAGTTTCTCCAATCTTCTCAAAACTCTGGATTCTGATAGAGGGCCACGAGACATGGACCTGGGTGCAAAATTGAGGTTCTAGACCCTTCCAGAGCTGAGATATTGAAGCTCAAAATTTTGACCAGAAAAAAAAAATGACAGTGTTACCCCTTATGTTTTTTTTTCGGGGGGTGAAAAATTAAGTTTCTCCAATCTTCTCAAAACTCTGGATTCTGATAGAGGGCCACGAGACATGGACCTGGGTGCAAAAATTGAGGTTCTAGACCCTTCCAGAGCTGAGATATTGAAACTCAAAATTTTGACCAGAAAAAAAAATGACAGTGTTACCCTTATGTTTTTTTTCGGGGGGTGAAAAATTAAGTTTCTCCAATCTTCTCAAACTCTGGATTCTGATAGAGGGCCACGAGACATGGACCTGGGTGCAAAAATTGAGGTTCTAGACCCTTCCAGAGCTGAGATATTGAAACTCAAAATTTTGACCAGAAAAAAAAATGACAGTGTTACCCCTTATGTTTTTTTTCGGGGGGTGAAAAATTAAGTTTCTCCAATCTTCTCAAAACTCTGGATTCTGATAGAGGGCCACGAGACCATGGACCTGGGTGCAAAAATTGAGGTTCTAGACCCTTCCAGAGCTGAGATATTGAAAACTCAAAATTTTGACCAGAAAAAAAAATGACAGTGTTACCCCTTATGTTTTTTTTCGGGGGGTGAAAAATTAAGTTTCTCCAATCTTCTCAAAACTCTGGATTCTGATAGAGGGCCACGAGACATGGACCTGGGTGCAAAATTGAGTTCTAGACCCTTCCAGAGCTGAGATATTGAAACTCAAAATTTTGACCAGAAAAAAAAATGACAGTGTTACCCCTTATGTTTTTTTTCGGGGGGTGAAAAATTAAGTTTCTCCAATCTTCTCAAACTCTGGATTCTGATAGAGGGCCACGAGACATGGACCTGGGTGCAAAAATTGAGGTTCTAGACCCTTCCAGAGCTGAGATATTGAAGCTCAAAATTTTGACCAGAAAAAAAAATGACAGTGTTACCCCTTATGTTTTTTCGGGGGGTGAAAAATTAAGTTTCTCCAATCTTCTCAAAACTCTGGATTCTGATAGAGGGCCCACGAGACATGGACCTGGGTGCAAAAATTGAGGTTCTAGACCTTCCAGAGCTGAGATATTGAAACTCAAAATTTTGACCAGAAAAAAAAATGACAGTGTTACCCCTTATGTTTTTTTTCGGGGGGTGAAAAATTAAGTTTCTCCAATCTTCA